>SKCR01031159.1:0-142981 GCA_019454045.1 Zanthoxylum bungeanum
CTCAACCGAACACACACATCAACCGCACGGCATAACATCGTGGTAACGGGCTTTACCCCTCCCCATAGGGGATCTTTTATTCCATTTACTAAGCCCATGCGTTCGATTGAGTCATGCATACATAGAATTAAACGCAATAATGTCAAACTTAGTATGCCCGATTGAACGTATCTTGCATTCAACCGAACACACATCAACCGGCGCGGCAAAGCATCGTGGTAAAGGGCTTTAAACCCCTCCCCATAGGGGATCTTTCATTCCACTTACTAAGCGCCATCGCTCGATTGAATCATGCATACATAAGCAACATGCAAAATTCAAATGACGAAAAGTAAATAAACCAAAGAACACAAAACAAAAAGAGAGTTCCGTTTACTCAAGCGGTACGTGGAGTTGTGTCCCGAGTACAGATCATATTACCGTCTATTCGGAATCGGCTATGAAATTTATGTCCGGGTTTCCATCCGATATACCGCGAGAGTTGACACATCTCTCATTTTATTCCACAGCCACAACATACAACATCTCACAATCCATGCATATTCATTTACTCAAGGGCCACAACATGCATTTCAACATGACAATCATGCAAGCAATATTAATAAATAGTACAAAAAGTGAGTGTGAAAGATACCCTCAGGTCTAACCTTTTTGCCAACTTTCAGGCTTGCGTTTCACGGACGTCGGAAGGGTACAGCTCCTCAACTTCTCCGGTTCACTGGTTTAGCGTCCTAGCTCACCGCTTTGCTGTTTTGCTTGCGGTTTGAACTCCGTTCTGCTACTGTTCGGCCTCTGTTTTGCTGCTCACTGTTCAGGTCACCTGTTTGACATTTTAACGGACTGTTCCAAGTCTTTGTGTGGGTTCTTAGTGCAGTCTTGTGTGATTATTTTAAGGATTATGAATGCAGTTTTTATTATTGTTTTTAAGTTTTTTAGGGACTGTATGGGGCTGTGATTTTCCGTACTTGTGAGGACTATTTTGGGCTGTATTTTTCGGTGATCTAAGGTGTTTATGGGGGTGTAATTTTCGGTAATGTGTGGAGGCTTAGGGGGTTGCTATTTTCGGTTATGGAGTGGAGAAGATTTGTGAAGTTTATGGACGTGTAGGGCTGATTGGTTTGTGAAGGTGCTTTTAATGTGAAGGCTTGGGGTTATTTCCTTTTCTCTTGTGAGTTGTGTGAGTTGTGTGTAATTATGTGTATGAGCTAGGGGTTGGAAATTCTTTTCTTCTTTTTTTTTGTGATGGGCGTGAACTAGGAGTGGGATGGCTTTGGTTAGGGGTTGTTTATATAGAGAAGGGTTAGGGCTTCACCTTGTCTCACAAGGAAGGGATTTGGCATTAAAAGGAGGATTTGATTTGGTGTTGAGCAAGGAAAGTCAAGGATTGAGGGGGGACAAATCTTGGTTAGATTAGGAAGTCAAATATTTAATTGGTTATGATTGATTTTAATTAGGCATGACATCTTTTTAATTTAGATGTGATTTGTTTAGTTAGGAAGTTAATATATTTGATTTATCTTCATTAGTTATGATTATATTTTGTGTTTTATTTAATTGGTAAATGGTTTAGATATTTTATTTAATATTTAATGTTTAATTTAATTAAATTGGGATGTGTTTTATGGGCTTTGGGGAGCTAATTGGGCTGGGGTGCGAGGTTAGCAGCAAAACCAGAAACACATATGTCGTTCGAACGCCAATTCGAACGCTACACGAACGTCCGCAATCTGCCTGACGTTCGAACGAAGTAACGAACGCAGCACTAACGAAGACAGTGAACTTGTGAGATGAACTTGATGACGTACTTATTCTGAATTTCCCCTTCCGACCTCCGTTTCCCGCAATATCCTTAGCTAAAAAGGTAGTGCCTCCAACTGAGACTCATCATCAGGTTTCACATGCAAAATGCAATGCCTACAGTCGCCCCCACTTTGATGGGACTTGTGCAGTGTGTGACTTTGAACAATCCTATCAAAGCTATGCAATGCATTTTCACTTACCTGGCTCGTCTGATGCCTCGAGCTGAGTTGGTGCTGCAAGTAGACCTCGATCTTGGGACGCATCCCAATAACTGCAACCGACAACGGGGGCACCTCGACCCTGGGCATCTCGACCCAACACCGCTGACAATAGGGACCTCGCCCTCGAACTGATGATGTAGTGGGCACCTCGACCCTGGGCACCTCGACCCGGAACTACAACTGACAACGGGGGCACCTCGACCCTGGGCACCTCGACCCAACACCGCTGACAATAGGGACCTCGCCCTCGAACTGATGATGTAGTGGGCACTTCGACCCTGGGCACCTCGACCCGGAACTACAACCGACAACGGGGGCACCTCGACCCTGGGCACCTCGACCCAACACCGCTGACAATAGGGACCTCGCCCTCGAACTGATGATGTAGTGGGCACCTCGACCCGGAACTACAACTGACAACGGGACCTCGCCCTCAAGCTGATATGGGCCTCGCCCACAAGCCGACATGATATGGGCCTCGCCCCTTTGGGACTCATCCCCAAAGACTGAAATTGCGTTGACGCTGCTTGGCTCATTTCCGCCGCTTTCTCCTTTCTTCCAACCTGCGAACACAAAAAAAAAAAACAAACACAAAGAGAATGCAATGTTACGTGTATGCATGAATGATTTTCTGATTCCGTTGGGTTAGGTCTTCTGCCAATTCCCGTAGTGACTGCTCGGTCTTCTCTCCCTCAGGCAAAGTATTGCTTTAATCTGTCTACGTTGATCGGTTCGGTGAACTCGTTTCCCTCCAAATCTGATAGCTTCACTGCTCCATTTCCCATTACCTTCTGCACTATGTAAGGTCCTTCCCAGTTAGGTCTGAATTTTCCTCTTGGATCTGTCGTCGACGGCCTCGACTGCTTAAGTACCATATCACCCTTTCTGATCTTGGTTGGGACATACTTTCTTGTTGAATGCCCGGGCTAGTCTCTTCTGATACAACTGCATGTGATACAAAGACTTCGTTTTCTTCTCATCCTATAGTGCTAACTGATCAAACCTCTGTGCGGCCCAATCCTGTTCTGGTAATTCTGCCTCTGTTAATACCCTCATAGAATGTATCTCCACTTCTACCGGCAATACTGCTTCCATTCCATAGACCAAAGAGTAAAGTGTGGCCCTTGTTGCTGTCCTTACTGATGTTCTGTACCCCCACAGAGCATATGGTAGTTTCTCGGCCCAATCTCTGCAATTTTTTGTCATCTTGGCTAAAATTGTCTTTATAGTCTTGTTGGCTGCCTCAACTGCCCCATTTGCCTGCGGCCTGTACGGTGATGACTTGTGGTGGCCTATCCCGTACCTCTGTAACATTGCCTTCGTCTCTCCTTGAAACTGGACCCCGTTGTCTGTCACTACATGATGCGGCATACCATACCGACAAATGAGGATTGAGGGGGGACAAATCTTGGCTAGATTAGGAAGTCAAAATATTTAATTGGTTATGATTGATTTTAATTAGGCATGACATCTTTTTAATTTAGTATGTGATTTGTTTAGTTAGGAAGTTAATATATTTGATTTATCTTCATTAGTTATGATTATATTTTGTGTTTTATTTAATTGGTAAATGGTTTAGATATTTTATTTAATATTTAATGTTTAATTTAATTAAATTGGGATGTGTTTTATGGGCTTTGGGAAGCTAATTGGGCTGAGGTGCGAGGCTAGCAGCAAAACCAGAAACACCGACGCCGTTCGAACGCCAATTCGAACGCTACACGAACGTCCGCAATCTGCCTGACGTTCGAACGAAGTAACGAATGCAGCACTAACAAAGACAGTGAACTTGTGAGATGAACTTGATGACGTACTTATTCTGAATTTCCTCTTCCGACCTCCGTTTCCGCAATATCCTTAGCTAACAAGGTAGTGCCTCCAACTGAGACTCATCATCGGGTTCACATGCAAAATGCAATGCCTACAATACGTTACTTGTATCTAATTTCTTTTTACTTATTGTTTTTTGTTTTCTTGTGTTTCAGGTTCTCAGAAACTACATGAGACGAACCAGAAGCTTTGAACTCCGACCGCTTGACCCAGAAATTAAAAGAACCATCAGACAGTTGAGAAGGGAAAGGCGAGAAGGCCAAGAAGCTTTAGTCAACATGGAACCTGAACCTTTGGAGGTTGCACCACCAATTCCCATTCGAGACAGAACCATTCCGGTGGTTGACAGACTCATTTCCTGTATTGTACTTCCTCCCTTACCAGCAAATGCGTGTGACATCAAAACATGCATTCAGATGATTCAGCACTCAGTTTAGTTCGGGGGGAATGCAACTGAAGATCCTAATGCCCACATCAGCAACTTCCTGGAAGTTTGCGGCACTTTCAATTACAACCGAGAAGCGGAAGAAGCAATGAGACTGCGTGTTTTTCCATACTCCTTGAAGGACAGAGCTAAGCTTGGCTACATTCACTACCAGCAGGTTCCATCACAACTTGGAACACTTTAGCCACCAAATTTCTTGCAAAGTACTTTCCACCAGCCTGAACCGGAAAATTGAGGAATGACATCACATCTTTTGTACAACAAGATTCAGAATCCCTCTGCGAAGCTTGGGAAAGGTATAAAGATTTACTTCGGAAATGTCCTCACCATGAGATTCCAAAATGGCTTCAAGTCCAAACATTCTATAATGGGCTTTCTGGAATAATGAGAACCACAATCGATGCTGTTGCTGGAGGAGCCTTAATGGCAAAAGGAGAAGATCAAGCCTGGGACCTAATCGAAGAAATGGCCAACAACAATTCCTTGTGGCCAACAGAAAGGAGCATGATCCAAAGAATTGCAGGAATTTATGAAGTTGGAGCAAACACAGCAGTGAATACCAGGCTAGATCAGATATGCAAATGTCTAGAAACACTTAGCACGCAAGTTGTGAACACCACTGGATCCACAAGTTCACCATATTGAGGAATACCAGAGTCAAACCAACTTGAAGAAACGGTGAATTATGTCAACAATTTCAACAGACAGGGGAACAATTCATATTCCAACACCTACAACCCAGGGTGGAGGAATCATCCTAATTTATCATGGAGCAACAATTTAGGCCTGTAGGGGTTTTTAGGGGGTGAATCCGGTAACGCAGCGGAAGCGGTGAAAATCCGATTTTCAGATTTCAAAACTTTTTCTCGGATTAATTAAATAAACATATTTATTTAATATTCCAATAATCAAATTATGAAATAAAATTCAATAAATCATATTTAAGTGAATTTACCAAATTACCATTACTTTGGTATTTTGTCCATTTTAGTCCGAAATTGATCTAATCAATTTTGAATGATTCTAAATCATTTCTAAGATGAACTTAGCATGTTCAAAACATTAAAACACCAAGACAAGCAAAATCCCCATTTTTTCTTTCTTTGGCCGAGAGCACCATTTGGGTGCCAATTTGTGCACTTTGTCATTTCATGCTTCAAAACACATCAAGATGTAATCCAATCAACATGAAACTTTATATGCATCATATAAACATCCAAATACACAACATATATGAAAACCCCCAAATTTGGAATTGGTCATAAACCCTAATTTTTCAATTTCCACAAATTGGACAAATTAGACCAAATACATTAAATCAATTACTTCAATCATCATTCTTCCATCCAATCCAAGTCTCAACACAATGAAACAACTCAAGATCAAATCTAGGTCATTTAAGAGTGGGTCAATAACTCTAGATTAGCAACATGGTTTCCAAAACCTTAAAAGAAAGCTTACAACTACAATAGTCACAACCTTATTTCACAATACATGCTCAACACTTCCAACAAAACTTCCATCCAAAAAACACAAAGAATAAATAAAAGAATAACTTAAGAACATCATAAGATGTAGCCTAGATCATAAGGAACATTTTCCTATCTAATAGTAAGTTGAGAAAACTTACTAAATCCAAGCCTTTCTTTGATTTTATCCTTTCTTCTTCACAAGCTTCTTTGGTTTTCTTTTAATGGAGTTTAGGTTAAAGTGTATTAGGTTATCAAATGAAGATGAAATGAAAACAATATATACTTGCATTATTTTTAGCCTTGGCCGAATTTGGCCAAGCCAAATTACAAAATAATAATTTCAATTTCATTTCCAATTTCATTAAATCAACTTGCATAAATATCTAAAAACACTTTAAGGATATTTATTTAAGTCAACAATGGAAACTAATATCATTTACTTAAAATATCCTAATGTAAGATATTTATATTTTAATTAATTTAATCATTTAACAATTAAATAATTAATTAATTAATCAAATACAAATATATTAAATATATGTATAATATTTACATTAAATATTAAAAACATATATTCATTTAGGATATAAGTCAAATAACTCATTTTGACTATTAATTAATGTGTATTTAAATTAATCAAGTATTAAATGTAAATACACAATAATTAGGCAAATGACTATCTAGTCCCTTTAGCACGTATCTTGCGTTTAACCTTTAAACGACTTTATAAATAATCAATATTATTTATTAATGTTGCTCTAGTGCTCTACGAGTATGTTTCATTATTGAGACTCTCTAGATTCAGGTATATCCGTCACGAAATCAAATTTCGTGTCCATAATCTATCCACCCGTAGATTATGACGATCACGGATAATCTCGCTGAACCATACAGGTTGAGGTCATGGAAAATGTATAATTCTTCCATCACAGGTATCCGGATAAATCCCAGAGATATAGATGTAAACGCCAAATCTCTATCGGGATTATCCAGTCGACTATTCTATTAGCAATCTCAAAAATAATGTTTAGAACTAGCTTCTAAACTTTACCACGGGCCCATGGTTTTATCTGATTGCTAATCATATGGACTACCTATGCTCTGATACACAGAACTGACGGATCCTATCTTGACACACATAGGACAACCTGAGGATCTATCTACACCCAACGAACAGGCGGAGGTCTGATCTAAATAGATCGGTGACGTGACTGCCGTCTAAGTGTAGAAGATGTCTCATGTGCCCACAATGGCATCTCAAGTCTAAGAATCACAAGTGCTACTCAACCCAAGAAGATTCTTATTGACGCTGGTGTACCATCCATTAAGAATCTTCGGTGAGTCGTTCAGTGTTTATCCGCTATAAACACCTACACGTCTATACTAGTCTCCAAGACTAATGGTTCATTGAGAAACCATTGGAATCATATATTCCAGTATACGACATATACCGGTCTCAACGGGTTTACTATACTGACCAAGTAGTGTAAACCTTGACCAGGAACTGTCTGAGAATGACAACGTCATGATAATTCTCAATGTCTGTTGTGACGCTTTTGCAACTGTATCATGACTAATCATTCTCGGGTCATTACGTCTTTACCATATAGAAAGATAGATTATATTATAGAAACTGCATATATTATTCATAATAATAATGTTTTACAGAAGTATTTAACAGAAATACAACCGGGAATTGGCGCTCTGAGCACCAACCCAACAAGGCCAACAGCAAAACTATTCTCCACCTGAATTCCAGCAACAGAACAAAGGCCAGGAGCAGGCAAATGAATCAGGAATAACAGAAGTGTTGACCCACTTGAAAAAGATAGAAACAAAACACGACTCTCTCGCAGCAAGATATGATGCTATGTTTCAATCCCAAGCAGCATTAATTCAAAGTCAATCTGCTTCTATTAAAGCACTGGAGAATCAAATGGGACAACTGGCAAATGCTCAGAGTTACAGACCGCCAGGTACCCTTCCTAGCAACACAGAGCCAAATCCAAGGAACATGGGGAAAGAGCAATGTCATGCCATCATGTTAAAAAGCGGTACTGAAATCAACAAAGATGTTGGAGCCAAAACAACTGTTGAGGAAGTTCCAAAAGAAACAAAGTAACAGATGGAGGAAAAAGAAGCAAAGGAAAAAGAACAGATCACTCCACCTCCACCTTTTCCTCAACGTCTTCAGAAGAACAAATTGGACAAGCAGTTTTCTCGGTTCCTGGAAATCTTCAAAAAGCTGCATATCAACATTCCATTTGCAGAAGCGTTGGAACAAATGCCCACCAATGCCAAATTCATGAAAGATATTCTTTCACGAAAGCGGAGATTGGGAGATTACGAGACAGTAGCATTATCAGAAGAATGCAGTGCTATCATTCAGAGGAAACTTCCCCCGAAGTTGAAAGATCCTGGCAGTTTCACTGTTCCTTGTGTCATAGGAGAACATAACTTTGGTAATGCTTTATGTGATTTAGGTGCTAGTGTTAACTTGATGCCTTTTTATATTTTCAGGAAATTATAGATTGGAGAAACAATGCCAACTTCAGTCTCACTGCAACTTGCTGATAGAACGCTCGTATTTCCAAGAGGCGTAGTTGAAGATGTGCTAGTCAAGGTTGACAAATTCATTTTCCCAGCAGATTTTATTATCCTTGATATGGAGGAAGACGCAGACGTGCCAATCATCCTCGGGAGACCGTTCTTGGCTACAGGTCGAACCATTATTGATGTACAAAAAGGAGAACTAACCATGAGGGTACAGGACCAAGAAGTAACATTCAATGTTTTCAAGGCCATGAATTTCCCAGATGATGAAAAGAAGGAGGAATGTTTCAAACTCGATGTGATACACAGTACCATTCAGAACTCTGATGAAAGACAAAGTTCTACTGACAAACTTAAAACATGTCAATTGCCTGTGGAGCCTAAAGATAAAGCATCTTTTGCACTGAAAGAGCCAATTCTTGCTCTACAAGCAACAAAAGAGAAAAAGTTCCCACCTCAACGAATTGGAGGAATTTCACAATCAGCCTTTTGAAGATGCCAAATTGTACAAAGAAAAGGGCAAGAAAAGACATGATGAGAAGTTAGTGCGCATACAACTGGAACCAGGGAAGAAGGTACTGTTAAACAAATCAAGGGTGAAATTCTTCCCATGGAAGCCAAAATCACGGTGGTCAGGTCCATTTGTGATCACCAAAGTTTTACCAAATAGAGCCGTTGAGATACATGATCATGACGCTAACAAAACTTTCAAGGTTAAAAACAAGTGTGTCAAGCACTACTGGGGAGAATCATTTGAGCGACAAAAAGAAAGTGTTACACTTTCAGATCCAGCTTAACGTTCGAGAAGTCAAGTCTGGATGACGACTTTAAACTTAGCGCTAGCAGGGAGGCAACCCATGCAAATTTTGTATATATTGTGATTTGGTGTGATTTAATTTGGTGTGTTTAGTTTTTTTACAGGTTAAGACATTTCAAGATGGAAGAAGCTCTCGCAAATCTTCACAAGCAATTTCCTTCTCTCCCTCAAAAATCTCTAATGAAAGTTTACAAAGCTCGCTTGGAACGGATGAGGTTACTGACGATCCATGGTGTTCCCAATGACATTCGTTGGGTAATTGAAGCACGAGTCTGATTGGAAGGTGAGTCTTCAGACTCTTTTATTTCACATCTGCCTGGTTTTGGAAGAAGCACCTATGCAAAGAAACGAAGAGCTAAACAAATGGGTGTTTGTTACAAATGTGCACGTTGTAATTGCAATACTCGTTATCGTTCTTTAGGAATGGTGTCTAATAATCGCGAAGACAAAATTAAATTCATTAGGGATGGCTTGAGTAAGGAGTCTTTAGATGATATATCTTCGACTCTTGAGACGCATCCCAGTGGATATGTTCACATAGCCTTTCGCAGATTACATACACAATTTCAAAAAGAAAGACAACAGTTAAGTCTTGAGAATCTGACTCAAAAAGACCCGTTTGCCAATTTATAAGAAAATTGGATGAGAAACTTGTCCTTGACGCATAGACGTTAATCAAGCTCTAATTCTTGTACATATTATATCTCTTTGTCTTTTCCTAATAATTTTGATTTGTTTTGTTGTTTTCTTTTATTTTCTCCGACAGGATCCAGACCTTTTTGACCATATCACGATCTATTTTACTATTTTGTTACTAATCGTCCTTTGGAAGAAACTTGTGCTATTTTTACTCACCCTTTTCAGGTATTATAAATTCAACTCATCATTGCACTTTTGAAGACATCCAGAGTAAAAAATGGAAGCCACTTCAAGAAGACAAGTTGAAAACATTTGTGTGTTTTGCGGTAGTAGTGTTGGAACTAAACCACAATACGTAGAAGCAGCACATGAATTGGGTCGAGTCTTAGCTGCAAGGAATATGCACTTAATATATGGCGGAGGCAATCTTGGACTTATGGGGATCGTTCAAAGGCTGTACAGGAAGGAGGCAGTCACGTTTTGGGAATCATCCCAAAACCCTTGGCATAGGCAAATCTTATTGGATCATCAAACGGAGAGGAACTGATCGTGTCAGGTATGTCTGAACGACTGGTAGAAATGATTAACCGTGCTGATGCTTTTATCGCTTTGCCAGGTGGCTTGGGTACATTGGAGGAAATATTTATAGTATTATCTTGGGCGAACCAGAACATACACCAGAAACCGCTTGGATTGTTCAACGTTGATGGATTTTATGATTTTCTTTGTGTGTTTCTTGATGATGCTCGGAGAAATGGGTTCGTGTCAAAACCTTTGAAAGAACTCCTCTTTACTGCCAGAACTGCTCCGGATCTAATAGACCAACTCATAGCCTATGAACCACAAGTTGACCCTATCCTTTCAAAGATAAACTGGTCCGAGGACGATCGTGGTAAGAGGCGTCGGATTAATCTGGATCTTAACCTTTAATTTCCTGTAGATTTTCAGCTAACCAGGTACGACCTTCTTAACTCTCCTTTTACTGTTTAAGACATTGGGGACAATGTCTCATTTAGGTTTGGGGGAGGAAATTAGTTGATTAGTACCTTGTTTTTAGTTTGTGTGTTGTTTTTATTTTTAGTCCAAAATTTTTCGAAAAATACAAAAAAATTGAAAAATTTTCAAAAAATTACAAAAATATTTTGCGTTTTTGTATTTTTATTTTGACTAAAAAAGTGAAATTGGTAAGAGATAGCTGAGTAAGGAGTTTTCATTCATGAGACGTATCTCAAGCCTATTTTCGAAACAAGTTAATTTTTGTTTATTTCATTTTGAATTATTTAATTTGTGAATTCTCCTTAAAACGGACTAAAATGGATCTTCATATGCTCAGTTGACAGATATTATCAACATATATAGTAACATACGGACATGAGCTAAAATTGAAAAGTTTGTAATATTCAGTGCTCTAGTTTAATTGGAGGAATCATCTCAAAAAGCAATGGAGTAAAAAAAAAAAAAAAAAACGTCTGAGATCCGAGTTATTAAGTTTGTAAGGGTGTTTTAACACCTAGTGCCCTAAAGCCAACTGGTTTGGGAGTCACTGGCCCAAAGCTCGTTACATGGATCAAAGATGCTGCAAAAAATATATATATCTGAAGTCTGAGTAATTAAGTCCGTAGGGGTGTCTTAACACCTGATGCCCTAAAGCCAACTGGTTTGAGAGTCACCGACCCAACACTCGTTACATAGATGGAAGATATTGTATATAAATAAAAAATAGAGAAAAATCAAAGAAAAAATCAGAAAAATGAGAAAAATTATTCCATTGCTATAAAAAAGGTGTGAAATCTGATAGAACTTTAGGACAAAAATATTACTCTCTTATCAACTGCACTTATGACTGTTGTGGGCAAAAATGAGTTGATTAATATTTTGTTGGCTGTGTATATGGAGAATGGTAAAAATAATCGGAGAATTTACTTATTCGGTAATTTAGAATAAAACAAAACAACTAGTAACTTGGAGTAGAAGTTTCACCTGATTAGTCACTAACATCTTTATTCTCTTTTCGCTTGTCTTTTTGCTTTTGTGTGCATTAGTTTTAATACCTGTTTACTTTTGTAAAATGTTGTGGGTATCATTGCTGTAAGCCCTCACGAGACTACAACTCGTCCCTAGGGACACATAGGGGTTTAAAGGCTTGTTGCATACGCTAAATGCAATCGTGATCCCTACGAAGTGGCTTAGTTAATTTTATTTTCATGTTATTTTATTTTGTTTTGCTCGAGGACTAGCAAAATGTTAGGTTTGGGGGTGTGATGAGTGGTATTTATATCACTTATTCTCACTCATTTGACCTAATATTTCGTATAGTTTCTCGAGTTTTGTGAACGTTTTGATATGTTTTGTGTTATTTTGTAGATAAATAAAGTTTGGAAAGCATTGGAGGCAATTTGGGGCAAAAACGGACAAAAATACGTCAACAGGGATATTTTGGTCTTAAACGCGTCGCGACCAAGCTTTCAGTGTCACGACGTCTAAAATGCGCCGAACAGTGCTAACGTGCGCCGGGTCCACAAATCAGAATCTGAGAAAAGTTTGACTTTGCTAAAATGCGCCGTGCCACGTGTCACCATCACAGCCGATCTGCTAACATGCGCCGTGCCACGCGTCAGCATCCTACGGTGCCGACAGTCATCATCGCCACATCGTCGCCACGTCACCGCCATGTCATCAGCCACGTCAGCAAGTCAACAAGTCAAAATTGCCACGTGTCATGCCACATCATCATCAGCCAATCAGGAAGTGACACGTGTCGTAATTCTATGGTGTCGACAGTCTCTTTCCCACTTGTCGCCACATCATCGCCACGTCAGCATCAATAATTGAGTATCTAATCCTTATCTGACACGTGGCGGATAAGAATCTCAGCGACCAATCAGAAGCTGCCACGTGTCACAATAATTGAAGCCCAACCACTCTGCCACGTGTCACCATATCAGCTTATCCAGAATCTTCAAACAGGCGAACCAGAGCGTGCCACGTCGACAAATCTGGCGTAGCGACGCGCTGAGGACTTGGCGTCGCGACGCTGGATCCTACCGAGGCCTATAATTGAGCTCGAGATTTCAGAATTCAGTGCACCACTCTCTCTCTTATAATCTTTCTAAAGAGAGAGTTTCTCTCTCTACTTTCTTTTAATTTTAGTTTTTTTAGTTTTTAGTTTTGTAATTAATTTTAATTACGTTTTGTTAATATAGTAATTTAATTTTTAATTTTTACTTTTTACAGTTTTTATTATTTACCATGAAGAGGTAACTCCCCCAGCTAGGGTGAAAGGTAATTCTTTTACTGTTACTATTTAGATTAATCTCCCTTAAAATAATATATTCACTATTTAAAATATTGACTTAAAAAGGATACCGCCAGATTGGTCGGTTGGTAATTCATTTTAACCTGATTTAAACCTGACTAATAAAGGATACCGCCAGATTGGTCGGTTGGTAATTTAATTTTGGTTCCGCCTTTATGGCTGGTTGGACTTAATTTGACTTAATCAGGTTACCGCCTATATGGCTGGTTGGAAAAAGAATCACAAGTTTATATATTATTTTATGGGAGATATCTAAATTAGTAGTAGTAAAAGTAATTCATTTTACCTTAGCATTTATTTTATTGTAATTTACTTTTCAGTATTTACTTTACCGCATTTTTACTTTATGTCTTTTATTTTCAAGTTTTTACTAGCCCTAGTTATGTGTTGTAACTAAATTAGTTATCTGGGGTTGTGATGAAATCCAATATCACCGTTTTATAAGGGTTAGATTATAGCTTGGGTAATATAAAGATTTATTTATTGAGTCTTAAACTTAATGCTTTTTCATTAACTGGCCATTAATAAAATTGATCTGGTAAATCTAAAATGAACTAGACATAGAGATTTTAGATTTCAGCCTTAGACTCAATAGCCACGATCTTCCTTGAGGATAGATAACCCTTTAATAGATTTCCTTACAGGATAGGAATATACCTGTCGGGTGGGGTAGCCATAATTGGAACTTAAACTTAATGAATCCAGATAATTTGGTTGACATAGACATATGATTCAATTGGGTTAAACTGGGTATTTGTGTCTGATCATCGACAGAGGCTTACACATAATTTAGTGTTCCAGGTTAATAAATCAATATATTACCCAACTTTAAGATAACCACTTCATCTTTAAAATGATATTGGAAGAAATCACAACCCTAGATAGTTTTTAATATTGAATTTTCTTAAACCTATTTTCGACAATTTTATTTACTTGCTTTTAAATTTAGAATCGTCACCATTTCAAATCAATCAATCAACTTGTTAGATATTAGTAATCATTTGACCTCATAAAATTAATAGTTTAGATATTAAGTCCTCGTGGGATCGATATTTTTATACTACTTGAACGATACGTGCTCTTGCGTTATACGTGTGTGTTTACGCCGGTCACTATGATGAGTGATTAATATATCTATATTTACCGTTTCTCTATCTTACATTTTGTGGGTTATTTCGAGCTTTATGAGCTTTTTAATGTGTTTTAGGTATGTTTTGAAATTATGACTAAAGTGGACTTACTGAGTGATGAATTGGGAAAATCGGAGCGAAATCGAGCTACATTCCAGACTTCATGTTACGCGTCGCGACGAGTCCATTTATATCTCGATGCAATCCGGTGTACTTTTGAGGTAGAATCTTATTCTTGTTACCCGTCACGACGCAGGTCCATGTGCATCGCGACGTCTGAGTGAAGCAGCCAGCGTCACGATGCTGGACCATGCGCGTTGTCACGGGCCAAACTTTGGAGTCACCAAGTTGGGTCCGTGCGGCACTTGTTAATGTTGCGTCTAACAAGTTAGCCTAGAATTGAGCCTGCAAGGACAAGCTCAAGGTTAACCATCAACAAGTTGTGAGCATTGTTAAACAATAGGAGTTCAGTATACATCGTTAGCACACATTCACATGGCACGAGATAAAGAATCATATATCAAGCCTAAAGCATAAGCATTCAAGCATCATATTGGGAAAAAAACAATGGGACATCAAAAGAAATATATTTCATTAAGCAAGCCAACTAAGGGCGATGGAGTACACAGCTAAAGCCTTTAGTATGTTGGTGGCCAAGGCCCTTCTAAGGTACCCGGGTCACCTCCCCCTAAAGAGGTTTTAGAGACATTACAAAAGTGGCACAAGGAAACACACATGATGTTTGAGTTGTCACCCCCTTAAATAAAATAAGAAAAATATAATAGTGCACACTAGCACCACAACACAAGCGGCCATGGGCAAGACATTGGCCCTGGACAAGCTTGGGGTGTTGGCGCGTTACACCATCCCCCACTTAATCTGTCGACGTCCTCGTCGACATGGCTGATCTGCTCCTCTCTTGCTCTTCACTTCGGTGCTGACAGGCTGGAAGTCTTCACTCTGCTGCTGAGGCTGTTGCAGGTCTTCGGCTCTCTCGTCATGATGCTGAAGGGCTTGAAAGTCTTCAATCTGCTGCTTAAACTGCTGGAGGTCTTCGGCTCTCTCCCAACTCGTCTCTTCTTCTCCCAAGTCTCTCCACCTCACTAGGAACTCCTTTCCATGTCGTTGGTTCCCAGTCGCCTCTCTTTCGGCCAAAATCTCCTCAGCTTCCCTTGTGGCTCTCTTCCTTGTTGGTTCTTTCATCTCTGGTCTTTGTGGTTGGTTACGGGTTGTATCACTACTATCTGCATGAAAAGGTCTCAGCCTGCTGACATGAAAAACCGGGAGCATCTTCATCCACACGGGAGTCTCGACTTTGTAGGAGGCCTTACCCACCTTCTTAAGAACGGCAACAAGTCCTTCATATTTTCTCACCAGTCTCTTGTCTTTGTTCCCTCTGAATCGTATCTGTTCTGGATTTAACTTGATCATCACCAAATCTCCAGGTTGGAATTCAAGGGGTCTCCTATGTTGATCTGCCCACTTCTTCATCCTCGCAGAGGCTTTCTCCAGGTATGCTCGAGCAATTTCTGCATTGGTTCTCCATTCCTTCATGAAGTTGAAAGCTCGCGGACTCCTCCCTGAATACTCTGTCACCGTGTGTGGTAGTAGAGGTTGTTGACCCATCACAATTTCAATAGGAGTTTTATTTGTGGCAGAGCTTTTCTGAGAGTTGAAGCAAAATTGGGCCACATCAAGTAGTTGTGCCCAATTCCTCTGGTTGGTAGTAACAAAGTGGCGTAGGTATTCTTCTAGCTTCCCATTGAATCTCTCTGTCTGGCCGTCTGTTTCAGGGTGATAACTCGTCGACATGTTCAGCTGTGAACCAAGTAGACTGAAGAGTTCTGACCAAAATGTGCCTGCAAATCTCTAGTCCCGATCACTCACGATCTGCCTGGGTACCCCCCAGTACTTCACCACATGCTTGAAGAACAGTCTTGCGGTCTCTTCCGCCTTGCAATACTTCGGTGCTGGTATAAACGTCGCATACTTAGAAAACCTATCAACAATCACCAAAATGTTGGTTAGGTAACCAATTTTTGGAAGGTTGGTTATGAAGTCAAAAGAGACACTCTCCCATGGTCTAGTTGGGACATTCAAAGGCTCTAACAACCCTGGGGTCTTCAACTTTTCCACTTTATCTTGTTGGCAGATGAGGCAAGTCTTCGTGTACTCTGTCACATCGTCACGCATCTGTGGCCAGTAGTATCCTTGTTTTAGCAATGCATGAGTCCTCCGCCATCCTGGGTGTCCAGCCCATAATGTATCATGACATTCCTTCATAAGGGTTCCGCAGATTTTCTACTTTCGGAACATATAAGCGATTCCCTTTTGTCCACAAAAGTCCATCCTCAAACCAGAATCGACGAGCTTTCCCTCTTTGACTAGCTTCAGAAGCACCTTCGATACAGGGTCCTTCTCCAGGTTGCTTCGAATAAGTTCTCTGATTGGCGTAGAGATAGTGCTGAAGGACATGTTGGCTAGCACCTTCAAATGATTGAGCTCGGATTTTCGACTTAGAGCATCTGCTGCCTGATTCAGACACCCCGCTTTGTGTTCGAAGTGAAAGTCGAATTCTGCCAAAAACTCTTGCCATCGAGCCTGTTTCGGAGTAAGCTTTGGTTGGGTGAGGAAATGGCTAACTGCGGAATTGTCTGTTTTTACCACAAATCTCGACCCCAGTAGATAATGTCTCCACACCCGCAAACAATGGATCACCGCCAAAAGTTCCTTCTCCTGGGCCGTATATCGTCGTTCTGCTTCAGAAAGCTTACGACTCTCATAGGCGATATGATGGCCTTCTTGTAACAATACTCCCCCCATTGCAAAGTCTGAGGCATCCGTTTGAACTTCAAATGGTTTGCCAATATCTGGGAGTGCGAGTACTAGATCTTCCACCATAGCTGTTTTGAGGTTCTCGAAGGCTTCTCTACAGGCATCGGACCATTTCCAAGTCACTTATTTCTTTAATAGTTCAGTCAAAGGTGTTGCCTTCTTCGAATATTCCTTCACGAATTTTCTATAATAGTTGGTGAGTCCAAGGAACGGCCGCAATTCTCTGACATTGCTTGGAGTATTCCACTCATGAATTGCTATTACTTTCTCTATGTCCATTCGGATACGCCCTTCTTCTATAATATGCCCGAGAAACTTAATGAGTTCCTGAGCAAAAGAGCATTTCTCTCTCTTCACATAGAGTTTATTCTCCTTTAACTTTTGGAATACCATGGCTAGATGTCGTTTGTGCTCCTCCATGTTGGTGCTATAGACCACGATGTCATCAAGGTAGACTACTACAAATTTGTCAAGAAATTCATGGAAAACTTCATTCATTAACGTGCAAAATATGGCGGGGGCATTAGTCAACCCGAAAGGCATCACTAGGAACTCAAAGGCTCCATAGCGAGTGACACAAGTAGTCTTCGGTTCATCCCCTTCAGCTATCCTCACTTTGTAATATCTCGAGCGCAAATCTAGCTTCGTAAAGTATCTTGCCCCACTCAGCTGATCAAACAAGTCTGCTATGAGCGGGATATGATAGGTGTTTCGCACCGTCAACTTGTTCAGAGCTCTGTAGTCTATGCACAATCTCAAACTTCCATCTTGTTTCTTCTGAAATAGCACAGGAGCTCCAAATGGGGCCTTTGAAGGTCTGATGAAACCTGCCTCCAATAGCTCATCTAATTGTTTGCGAAGTTCCGCCAATTCTGGTGGGGCCATTCGGTATGGTGCTCTTGCTGGGGGTTTGGCTGAAGGAACTAATTCAATCTGGTGGTCAATGGACCTCCTCGGGGGAAGGGTCTTAGGAAGCTGATCAGGCATCACTTCTGCAAACTCTTCTAACACCCTATTGATCTCGGGAGTAAGGATTCCCTCCATTTCTTCTCCGATTGAGGTAGGGATAGCAATGAATGTTGGTTCTCGTCACTTAATCCATTTCTTGAATTGTAGTGCGGATATGAGTTTCTCCTCAGTGGGTGGTTTTACCTTTGCTAGCACCATCGCAGGTTTTTCTCCCATAATCAACAAACTCCATGCAGCTGGGATAGGAATGGCCCCCTTTTCAAGAAGTAATTCCATTCCTAGAACCACATCAAAGTCATCCATTTGAATCGCTATAAGGTCTGTTCGTCCTTCCCATGTACCAATCTTCACCTTTACTTGTCTCGCTAACCCACTCGTGGGTAGCGCTTGAGAATTGACAGCCTTCATGCGGCCTGCGTCTCGCTCCAACTTGAGCCCCAGACGCCTCGCTTCCGCAGTAGAGATAAAGTTATGAGTGGCCCATGTGTCCACCATAACGCTCTTTGCTGGAACCTCATTCACCACATCATCGATAAACATGAGGCCTTTCTTTAAGGTCTTTGGAGTTTCTGGCTGTTTGTTCAAGGCATTAAGCATTCTTAGTGCCATCATTCGGCTAGCTTCTTCCCCTCTCGGGTTTTCCTCAGTCTCACGCCTGGTTACTCTTTCTTCTTCTTGTACCAAAAGGGCTGTCATTCTAGACCTCTTAGGGCATTCCATAGCTCGATGCGGCCCATCGCATATCCAACAAGCTAAAGGCCTTTTCCCATTCGAAGGACCGTTATGAGATGTAGGCCCTTTTGAGGTTGGGGAGCTGGACTCCACTCTATTGTCTGCTCCCCCACTCTTGTCGTTGCTCCAATTTTTGGCCTTTTTATTCCCACTGTCATTAGTGGTGGGTGTAGGCAATGATCTCTTTGTCGGGGTCCCATCAAGCGAGTAATCTATCAATTGCTCCGCACCAGCTTGTGCGGATGAGTAATCCTTAACACGCTGCCTCTGCAGCTAAGTTCTTGCCCATGGCTTCAACCCCTCAAGGAAATAGAATAGTTTGTCATGCTCAGACATGTCTCGAATATCTAGCATCAATCCTGAGAACTTCCTCACATATTCTCGGACTGTACCTGTATGCTTCAATTCACGCAATTGTCTCCGAGCCATGTAAGCTACATTCCTGGGAAGGAATTATGCTTGTAACTGACGTTTTAGATCTCTCCAATCTCGGATGGAGCATCGCCCATCCTGAATCTCCAGGTATTTCGCCCTCCACCAAGACTTGGCATCTCCAGACAAGTACATCAATGCAATTGAGACATTGTCCTCTTCATCTACGATCCGTGATTTTGTGTGGTTTGATTATATTTGCTGCTTTAATTATTGTTATTGTTTTTACATTTGCAGCATATTATTTTAGTTGGTTGATTTGTTATATTGCCTGTTGCAATTCCATAGTAGCAGTAACAGGACTTGTCCTGCTTATTGTTTGTAATTCCGCATAGGGTCAGAACCTTAGGATAACCTCGAATTTTCAACCACCATCACCAAATTTCCCAAATCGTTTCGTTCACCATCACAAAGTGTTGCAGGTAAGCTTCCGTCTGTTATGCCTGAGTATTGTAATTAAGTTAAATAGTTGAGGAGTTGATGGCTGATTCATTTTTCCACAGGAAATTTGGATTAAAATTTTTTTTTATCATTTTTCGACACCATCACAAATTCATTTGTATAAGGATTCCAGAATTATTTTATCCAGTTGCTTGGTATGGATCCTTGGTAAGTTTAGAAAAAGATTATTTTAGGAAATTTTTAGGAATAAATTCTTTTTGGAAAAAATAATTGAATAGAACTTAGCTTCAAATAAAATTATATATTGTTTGTTGTTAGCTTGAAATAATTGAAGGTTGCAGCTTTCATTCAGTGCTATGCATTTTGCAGTTTATTTATTGTTTGCTGTTAGTATTATTGCTATGTGAAAATGAATATATACTATTTGCTGTTAGCTTGAAATAATTGAAGGTTGCAGCTTTGATTCAGTGCTATGCATTTTGCAGTTTATATATTGTTTGCTGTTAGTATTATTGCTTTGATGAATATGTACAACTTGAATATTTTATCTTAGTATACCTTGATTCAGTGTTATGTATTTTGCAGTTTATTTGTAATTATAATATCATCTAGCACCAGCGCAAATTCATTGGAACGGCGACGATGTCACAAATGCCCCAACGGATACCAAAAGTTATGGACTTCAACTACAACAAGGAATCCAAATTGGAAGTTTTGGAAATACAAGGATTGTCTGGCATTTGACTTGAATGACGATGATCAATGGGTGGAAAATCGAAAGAGCCACGAACTTAATAATGACATTTTACTAGGTGAAATCCGGAAGTTGATTAGGGATGAACTAGGAAATCGAGAACTTAGTCTCATTCGAAAATACGCATCAGAAATATTTATTTTCCTATTGTTATGTATCATATTTATAATATGTTATTTTATTTAAATCATGTTTCATAAGTACTCTTTGACATGTTATGGTATGATATGATATTTTACTTGCAAAGCTTTTGATTTCTTTGTTCTCATTGCAGAGCTTTTGCATCTGTTGTTCAAGGAAACTTTCTGTAACGTGGTTTGTTGTGTGAATGGTTTAAATTGATTTTGTCTGGATTTGGTTTTGCTGAAAATTTTGATATGAAACAACAGCTTTATATGTAACATATTTGGAAAATACTGGACAAGTTATCAGAACTTTGAGAAGGAAATAAGAAACAGAACATGGGCATGCTGACAATTTAAAATGAAGTCTTTAACATTTGAAAATGAGTTAAACTGTGAAGGCTCTGGATGTTGTTGCATGCTGAAACTTAGTTAAATGAAATAAAATAAATAAAGCATTATAGAAGCTATTGTTTCATATTTAAATTAAAAAAATATTACAATGTCAAAGGATTTGAACATATGAAGATCGAGGCACAAAACATTTATAACTTTGGCTCAGATGAGCTATCTGCTGCAAGTAACTCAGATAACTAAGAGTACAACTAAGACATGACAAACAAATTAAATAAAGTCTATATCAAGAATCTTCATTTCATAAGAACCCCGCGCATCTTGTCATGTTCATTATATTGGAGTAGTAATTGTTGAAATCTTCCAAATGAATCAGTCATTACAGAAGTGTCATGTAATGTGGTACATATTATAAATTAATCAGACAACCATTTCATAAATATATTTCGGAATAAGAAACACAACATACATACATACTATATTAACGTACGGTGCAATGACAGGAACATATGGTGCATGAACATGTTGAATCTGTATGCAAACTCAAATTAAAAGGTAACTAAAGACTATAATGAAATAAAAAAAAATTCTTAAAATGAATATTTACCGGGAGCACGTTGCTATCTTCTGTTGGTATTTCAGTAGAATGTAATTGATCATTCACATGTTCATCATGTTAATCAATTTGTATGAATATAAGATTTCAAATAAATTACTAATACCAATTGACTTAACAAAATTATATGAACCTGTGTTGAAACCTGATGTTTCATTTTTCTAGATTTCTTAAATTTTATGGATTGTATCCTGCAACTGCGAGGACGACCTTTACCATGAGTAATTTCTGGATCACGAATGCTTTCAACTGCAGTCTCAGAACTTCCAACTGTGTTATAACAATTTTTTCCATAATTAACAAATGTTTTGTCAGCAAAGTTTTGTTTGGATAAATCTTTCCACAGATTCTTAATACAATCTAACACATAATTAGAACTTTCAATATCTCATGCAACCATGTCTGCGACTTTAGCGAAATTAGCACATATTTTGTCATATCTCAATTGTTCATCTGTGGAACTCTATATATCATAGCTAATTTTCACCCTACTATGGCATCTTCGAATATCTTTTCGCCATCTTCCAAGGATATACTTTTCAGGAAGTATTTCTACATCATTTTGTATCATGGTTGTAATGGCATTCATGCAGAGAATTCCTCTAAACTGAAACCTTGAACAACTACAACTAATTTCCCCTTTCTCTTTTTCAAAGTAAACTTTAAAGAAAGTTCTTTTTTCCCATCACCAACTTTCACATCTTCTCTTACTTCATGTTCTGATCCCACTGAATTGATAATTTCACAATACATCTTTCTAATTAACTCTTGCTGAAATTCTTTGAACTTTGAAATGGTATACACTTCCTGCAATTGCTGCTCCATCTTATATTCTGTTACACATGGAAGTTGCTGTGAAAGTGACTTAACATCTTCACTTACTTCTTTTTCAACTTTACTCCGCAAAGCATGGTTATACTGCTCAACAAATTATTTCAATGTTATTTTTAGTTAACATACCCATCAAAGAAGGCATTCATACTTTCACTACATTGAGTGGTTGACATACCTGCCCAAAAACTGTTCTTCAGAAAACATGGAACCCAATGATGTCTCTTCTGATATAACCCACTAAGCCATTCATTACCGCCCAAATCATACTGTACAAGCATATGCTGCCAAGTTTCATCAAATTGTGCAACACTTTGTGAATCATAAACAACGGAATGTAATAACTGAGTAATTGCATAATATTGATTATAACATCCTAATTTTTCAGGAACTTTCTTCAGTATATGCCACAAACACCATCGATGTCGAGTAGTAGGAAAAACAATCTCTATTGCTTTTTTCATTGCCCTGTCTTGGTCAGTAATAATTCCAATAGGTGCCACATTGGACATGCAAGATAGACATGTCCTAAATAACCATGTAAACGTTTCAGTATCCTCATGTGATATCAATCCACATCTTAACAATATAGAATGATCATGATGATTAACTCTTACAAATGGAGCGAATGACATGTCATACTTATTTGTTAGATATGTGGTGGCAAATGTAACAACATCACCAAATAATTTATAGGCGGCCCTACTCCTCGGATCAGCCCAAATATATTTTTTAATCGACCTTCATCATCTAAGTTCAAGCTAAAGTAAAACATATCGTCTTCTGCTTGCATTTTCATCAAGTAGTTTTGTAAAGCTGCAGCATCTCCTTCGCCAAGTCGTAATCTTTTTTGCTTGTCAACATGATTTCTGCAATCTCTTGCCGTAAATGTAACATTATCATGCCCACCGGCCTCAATAACAAGAGAATTATTACTTTGGGAGACTCTAATTCTAGCTCGATCCTTTATCTCAAGTTTCATTTTTGCATGTATATTGATGCTACAGTTACATCTGAAATACTTGGACTTCGATGGAGATAATAATTCATGGTTTTGCTCAAGAACTAAAGTTCAAACCCTCCATTTTCCAACTTCATCTGCACATCCACAAATTTTAGCATTGCAACCAATTTTTGAATTTGGTTGGGGCTTTAAAATATTACTCGATTTCGTTTTTAACAAGTCGTTTCTCCCACAAGCAATGTCACATATCTAACATTCTCATCACCCCACTTTTCTACTACTTCTTCGAACTACTGGAAACCCATTTCGTTTATCATATTCTTTGTAATAACTAAACATATCATTAGCATTATCAAAAATCATATATGTCTTTGGTTCATCATCGTCATTATCATCAATTCATTAATATGGACATATATACCATTGTAGGACACAGGACCTGGGCGACGCCGTTCCTAGGCTCGCGGCCTAGTTTGGGAAGTACTGAATAACATGGAGTCGCCACCCGGTGTGAACCGGGACAAAGATTTAAGGCCGCACTCACCCCTCGCAAGGGAAGACCTCAAACCGTTGGGTTCGGAATGGTCTCTTACTTATGTCACTTGTAATGAAAGGATTTATGTAATAATTTAATCAAGCTTAAGTAACACTTATTTCCAAGAGTATCATGCTTCTAAATTCTCATGTGCAAAATAAAACTCATGTACGCATTTCACATATATCTTGCATTTAAATTTGCATGCTTAACATATATCAAGATAGCAACTAACATACAACTTTACTTGCAGATCATATTCAGGAAAAAAACACGAGCACACATATTAACCATACAAGCACACATGGTAACCATACAAGCACACATATGGGCACTTTTCCAAGTGGTACGTGGAATTGTAGCCCAAGTACAGACCGCACTACCGTCCATTTGGAATCGGCTACGGAATTTACGTCTGGGTTTCCATCCGATATACCGCAAGAAATAATACTCAAATGTTATCATGACACAAGCATATGAATTGTAATACATCAACATATTTGCATTTATACATGTGGAGATAGCTACTAGGAAAACTATGCATGAAATCTAATGAAAAAGACTCAGTTCAGTGTGTTCGCGTTCGTGTAGCGTTCGTAAATGCGTTCGAACGGAAATGAAACAGAATGCTCGCGTTCGAGTAGCGTTCGTAAACGCGTTCGAACAGAAATGAAACAGAATGCTCACGTTCGAGTAGCGTTCGTAAACGCGTTCGAACGGAGATGAGACAGAAAGCTCACGTTCGTATGGCGTTTGTTAACGCGTTCGAACGGATACGAGACCTGACACATAATAAGGCAAAAACACATGCGCGTTCGAGTTGCGTTCGTAAACGCGTTCGAACGGGAACAGACCTGATGCATGAAATGAGACGCAATACATAAACAAAAAATAAAGGGGCGCGGCGAAGTACTGCCATAAAGGTGACCTTTTGGGGCTCTTGATCTCTCAAAGAGAGGACCTTTAGACCAACATACTAAGCCCATGCGCGTCACATCACACATACAAGAATAGAACCAATCATATCAACCAAGTATGCCCGATTGAACACATCTTACGTCCAATCTGAACACACATCAATCGGCGCGGCAAAGCATCGTGGTAAAGGGCTTTTAGCCCCTCCCCATAGGGGATCTCACGTCACACTTACTAAGCCCATGCGCTCGATTGACTTATACATACGAAAATAAAGATAATAATATCAAACTAAGTATGCCCGATTGAACGTATCTCGCGTCCAACCGAACATACATCAACCGGCGCGGCGAAGTAGTGTCACGAAGGTGGCCTTTTCGGCTCTTTGTCTCCCAAATGGATGACCTTTGGACTAACTCACTAAGCCCATGCGCTTGGTTGAATCAATGCATAACTAACGACATATTGAATTCAAGTAAAGCAAACTAAATAAGCAAGAACAACACAACAAAAGAAAGATGGTGCCGTTTACCCAAGCGGTACGTGGAGTTGTGGCCCGAGTACAGATCATATTACCGTCCATTCGGAATCGGCTATGAAATTTATGTCCGGGTTTCCATCCGATATACCGCGAGAGTTGACACATCTCTCATTCATCCAATACCCACAACATACATCATACACACAACGGATACCACAAATACAGAAAATATAATCAAAATAAGTGACCAGAAAATAAAATGAGAATAAGTGTGAAAGATACCCTCAGGTCTAACCTTTTAAGCCGTATCTCGGACTCACGTTCCACGAAGATCGGAAGGGGGTAAAGCTCCACAACTTTTCTGGTCCGCTGGTTCAACGTCCTAGCTCACTGCTTCGCTGTTTTGCTTACGGTTCAAACTCCGTTCTGCTCCTATTCGGCTCCTGATTTGCTGCTCACTACACGGGCCACCTGTTTCAACGTTTTCAAAGAACTATTCCAAGTTTGTGCGGGTTCTTAGTGCAATTATATATGATTATTCTTAAGATTATCTATGTAGTTTTTATGTTACTGTTTTTTAAGGATTTGGGCTGCTGTTTTAAGGTAATCTAGGAGGTTGTTTAGGCGTGTTTTAGGGTGTGTTTTTGTGGTGATTTTCGGTGGTGGAGGGCTGCTGTATGGGTGGCTGTTTCGGCTATGGAGGGTGGTGGCTTGTGGTGGTGTCTTTGTTTTCTTTCTTGTGTATGTGTGAAGTGTTTTTCTCTTTTTGCTTGTTTGGTCTTGGGTGTGTAGAGAGAGTCTAGAGAGATTTCGAGAGAGTTTGGGTGTGAATTATATGTGTCAAGCTTGGGCGTGATTTTGTGTTGTGTGAAGGAGAGGAATGGCCTTGGTTAGGGGTTGTTTATATAGAGAAGGGTTAGGGTTGACAAGGGAAGGGATTTTGTTTCCAAATTAGGAGAGATGAGAAAGGCATACACAAGATTGAGGGGGGACAAGATATTTTAATTTAGGAAGTTGTAATATTTAATTTGTGTTGGTTTAGGAATACAAATATTTTATATTGGTAAATATCTTATTAGATTAGGAAGTCAAATATATGATTGGCTTTAATTGGTTAAGATTGATTTTAATTTGGTATGATTATATTTTGATTTAGTATGTGATTTGTTTAATTTAGGCATGATTTTAGTTTAAGTTGGTAATTGTTTATTTTAATTGGTAAATGGTTTAAATGTTTTATTTTAATGCTTAATATTTATTTAATATTTATTTATTTAATTTGGGATGTGTTTTATGGGCTTTGGGGAGCTAAATGGGCTGGGTGTGAGGCTAGCAGCAAAACCAGAATTACCGACACCGTTCGAACGCTTCCTCGAACGCGACACGAACGCCCGCAATCTGTTTCCCGTTCGAACGAAGTAGCGAACGCAGCACTAACGAAGACAGTGAGCTTATTTGTTCTGAATTTCCCCTTCCGATATCCGTTTCCCGCGGCTTCCGTGACTCAAAAGGTAGTGCCTCCAAATGAGGCTCATCATCGGGTTTCACATGCGAAAATGCAATGCCTACAACCATCATCCTCTTCAATTTCAGTTTCTATTTCTAAATTCTTCATTTTCTGTCAACCCATAATTATAGATGAAGCTTGTATCAAATATTATATACATAGAATATCAATATCAGGACACACAAAATGAAGTATGGAATGGTGTTGAAAAATGAAAATCAATAAATTTTAATCAAAAGTTCCTGTCCTAAAATGACTCTTTAATCAACAAAAGCAAAATAAAGTCTGGAATCATTTCACCCACTATTTAACTTAATTACACTACTTAAGCACAACAGTGACGGGAGTTTACCTGCAACACTTGTGTAGATGAGATGAGTGGTTGTGCTGGTGAGATGAGTGAAAGTTTCTTTGCTGGAAGCGATTTGGGAAATTTGGTGATGGTGGTGAGTCTTTGAACTAAAACGTGGTTGTGCTGGTGAGATGAGTGAACGAATCTTGGGATTCGATCATCTAGTAATTGCTGGAAGCCATGGATTTTCAATTTCGAATTCTTTAAAGCAATCCCTAACGCATCAGTTTCTGAAATTTGGGGCTGGAAAGATATGCTTTTGTTGATTAAGCTTCGTTTGGTTGCTGGAATAAGACAAATTGGTCTTGTTTAGTTACCATGATAACACAAAACCGGGTCCATCACTTTTAATTAAACGCACCGTTCTGGCAGAGTTTCGTGAAGAAAGTGCGTACACATATCATTTTCGTTTAATTATATTCAAACAATGAAAGTTGTCTCTCATACTACGATGCTATTTATGGTCATAAAAATGACATTTATTTGTCATAAATATTATATGGGAAATGCTAATGAGTGCCCTTATGGCACTTGTTAATGATCCATTTTAGGAAAATTTTTATAGGAAAAATGAAAAAGTAATTAATGTTTTGACAATTTTTTACTTTCCCCATAAAAAGTGATATGAAAACTTACCAAAAATGGATCTTTAATGAGTGCTCTTAGGGCATTAGTTAGCATGACCAATATTATATATATATATGTGTGTGTAAAGTTAAATTAAAAAAATATTTTGTGAGGCCTCACCAAACCTTTGGGTTGAACCATAAAAGCTAACGAACATATTTGCTAAATAATAGAAAATATATATTTATATTTAATATCAAAAACTTATTATTATTGTTATGTTTATGAAAAAAATTATCATAAAACCACAACACATCCAAATAAGATGTTAAGCATCTTTCGGTGCTTAAAGTCAAAGTACCGAAAGGTGAATTTAATTAATATATTAAAAAATATATTAATTATGTGGGTGGGTCTCACGTGCATAAAAAGAAAATAATAAAAAATTAAAATTTATTATTTACACAATGAATCTCATATATATAAATAGAGACTTTATTTCATTATTTTCTTCATTTCATTCTCAACAAAATCTTCTGTATTTTAAGAGAGAAAAATATTGTTTCTTCTTAAGAGTTTGTGAGAGAGTTGTAATTCTCATATTCAAAGAGAATGTGAGATTGTTAATCCTTGTGTTTAGAGAGAAATTGTGACATTTTTTTTTCATTATAGTGAAATCCTTCTACATTTATCTGCGAATGTTTCCCTCAAATATTGGGATTAGTACTGCAGCTAACAAATGTTGAGATTAGTACTAAGGTTATGGCGGTAAATGAACCGTGATGTTCATAAACGGCTCAAGTTCGATTCATATTTGACTTGATCAAGATCGATCCTTATAACAAATGAGTTATTCAAACTCATTATTTTATTAACGAGTAATCAAATTCGAGTCAAACTCGATTAAATATTTTCTTAACGAGTCAAATTCAAACCAGACGTGTAAAGATCTAAGTTCGAACATCACTCATCGGCTCGAGCTCACACCCCTAACTACAGCTAACAAAGAATGTTGTCTTTGCAACATTATTGCAATTAAAGTTTGTGTAGGCCCCATTGAATCACTGATGTTAATCTGAATATCTATCCTAATATGAGTTAATCAGCTGTATTTTTTTGCTAATAATTAATATTACCGATCCATTTCCATGTGATGAGCTGGCATATATTTTTGTGGCGCAATAACAATTAATTGAAACGTGAAGAAATCAGAATCTCGATCTTTTCGCATCTTCACCGAAAAGCTAACAGGATTAAAGAAATTAAAGCAACAGAACTCCCCGGGATTGTTGACTACTATAAATTATTGTATCATATCATATTATATTCAATCAGAAGTATTGTTAGAAAAATGATAATATTGACTACTATAATAATAATAAGGGAAATGCTAATGAGTGCTCTTAGAGTGCTTAGGGCACTCATTAAGGATCTATTTTTGAAAAAATTTTATGGGAAAAAGGAAAAAGTAATTGATATTTTGATAATTTTTTACCTTTCCCAAAAAAATTATGTGAAAACTTTCCAAATATGGATTCTTAATGAATGCCCTTAGGGCACTTGTTAGCATGACCTAATAATAAAACTATTGTATGTTTAATATATTATGATTATTATTTACGGTTGATTTTCGTTCAATGGGCGATTCGGGAAAATCATTCCTCGAACAAATCTCTCACAAGCAGTGAATTTGTTTGGTTAGTTGGGAACCAAAGCAAATTTAGCAGACAAACATGAAATCACAAAACACAAAGGATTTAACGTGGTTCGATGGATAGTGTCTCCAACCTACGTCCACAGATACAAAGAAAGGAATGTTTTATTACTAGCTCGTGTCAGACTGACTTGCTTTGCCTCTCTCTCACACTAAGCTTTTTAGAGCTTTCTTTTATAAGTGGTGAAATATAGAAAAGTGATAACTAATGAATTCATCCACCCAAAGACCCCATAAAATTGAGTCTTCAACCTCTTTATATAGTGCGTCTGAGTCTACTAGTCCACCGCATATGACATCAGCTCATGTCACTTGCCATCATTGCAGTAGCAACTCTCCTCAATTACCCACAATTTTTCCAATCAGAACACTTTATTTTTAGTCATTATGATGGCCTAAGGCGGCTTATGTCGGCTCTGCTCTGCCGATGCACCGCTCATGCTCTCTTCCCCAATCACTGCAAAAAGGTAGCTCTGACCCAACTACTCTTTGTCAGTAAAAAATCATTATTCTAGCATTTTTACCCTATGTTACACGCTTCAGTCCATGTGTCAGCCTGTGTTTCAACCACTCAGACGATGTTCTGTGTGTCAGTGGTTAAACCTTTGACCTGCCCCTATCGTATCAGCCTTCTCGAGACTCAGACTTTTGTGTATGGCTTACATAATCCGTACATGAGCGTATGATGTTGTTATCCTGACCTCAGTCCCTAGTTGGTATGCCGAGGTGAATGGTGCTAAGTCACTTCTTTGGTCATCGGGTCGGTGTACCGAGACTCACGGTGCTTGGTTTGAATTCCTATCATTTCCTTAACCAGGTCTGATCTGCTGAATCGATTCTGATTTCAAATGCTGACATGAGGCTCTCAATACTGACTCCGATGTCGAGGATGCTATACGAGTCTGAAACCAAGTCCGCTTTTAGAGTCTGAAACTGAGGGTCTGACGTTGGGTCTGCTCTCAGATTGATACTGCTCAAAAGTTCATGTGCTACTGAATCTGATCCTTCTCATCAGGTCGGGTATACCTCTATGCCTCCGGATAGGGCCATTCTTCATGATCTTTCATCCTCACGAGGATCGTGGCCCATCTATTAAATGTAAACTACATCTTCGTAAGTGGAAACCCATTTCTTGTCATTCTTCATGATTCTGACTTCTTGGGGGTGAAAAACCACCATCAACATATGTCCCCTAGTTCTCGGGTTCCACAACTGCAAAATTTAGTGCCTCTTGTGAAAAATCCACAACGGGTTCATAACCCTGATCTAGCACATTTGCTTGTAATTCACAACTCGGCCATCTCTTCCAATATGTCTTCTCTGACTGCAAAGGTTGGTCCGAGATACCTCGGGTAAGCCAATTCACTAGCTTCTCTGCTTGAAGAAGCTAATCTCCTGCCACATCGGGCAGATGCATGCTCTCAACATGCTGCAATCCAATAGGGAAATGATCTGTAAAGACCTGTAAAATATAACACAAACCGTGATGAACGGAAAATATATCACTATTTACCGCTCATTTAACCTAATATTTTATATGATTTCTCGAGTTTTATGAGTGTTTTGATGTATTTTGTGTTATTTTATAGATAAATAAAATTTTGGGACTTAATGGAATCAAATTGGGGCTAAAACAACGAAAAACAGACAAAAGGGCAAAATTATCATTTCACGCGTCACGACTCGCACTTCTTCTGCGTCGCGACGCATCGCGGTTACTATACTTCCGACACTCGTCATCGCCACATCAGCACCTGCGTCATCATGAAATCGGCACAATAATTCATTCTGCTGACACGTGTCATTGCTTACGTCAGCATGACGTCAGCGTCGCGACGCGCAAGTCTTCACACGTCGCGACACCAAGCCAATAATTCTGCTGACAGTTACTTGTCATCACCTCATCAAAGTCACGTACATACATCATAAATCAATGGCGCGTCGCCACATCAGCACCTGCATCATCATGACGTCAGCATAATAATTCACTCTGCCAACACGCGTCATTACTTACGTCAGCATGACATCAGCATCGCAACGCGCAAGCCTTCACGCGTCGTGACGTCGAGCCAATAATTCAACTGACAGCCACATGTAATCATCTCGTCAAAGCCGCATACACGCATCATGAATCAACGGCGCATCGCGACGCGCAAGGACTAAATTTGCCTATAAATTGAAGCTGATTTCATTTTCCAAATTCATACTTTCCTGAGGTTCCTAATAGGGGATTAAGGACATTATTTTTTTGTTTAGTTTTATTTAGTATTTTAATTATGTATTTTTATAGTATTAGTAATAGTTTAATTACTTTATATTTCTTTTATGTTTTGTAGTTAATTTCCGCAGGGGAATGGTGAAACTTTTATTATGATTTTCTAGATTAATCTCTCTTAAATTATAATATATAAATTATCTTAAAACTTGACTTAATTGGATACCGCCTTTATGGTCGGTTGGACTTAATTAAATTGATTTTAACCTGACTTAATTGGATACCGCATTTATGGTCGGTTGGAATTAATCAAACATCTGACTTAATCATGATACCGCCTATATGGTCGGTTGGTAATGTCATGCAAATTTATATATTATAATAAGAGAGATTTCTAAATTAGAAATAGTAAAGGTGGATCCTCTTACCCCCAGTATTTTATTTTTTAATATAAGGAAGTGATGAAGCACAATATTCTTGAGTTTAATAATTGATTTAATTATATTATGTGTGATACTTTAGGCTTATTTATTGAATCTTAAGCTTAATGCTTCTTGTTGCGTGATCACCAATAAGATTGATGTGGTAAACTTAAAATGAACTTGGAAAAGGGATTTTAGGTTTGAGCCTTAGATTCAATAGCTCACGATCTCACCTTAGGGTAGATATCTCTTAGGGAGATTTCCTTCGTTAATACGCATGTAAAGTTCAAACCTCCTGAGACACAGTCCCAGAAAGAAGTGATTGATTCCAAGACAATGTCTCAAATGGGCACAAGCACACATATTACAGCCCTAAAGATTACAAAGCTAAGAATTATACTACTTGCTCATTTTGAGTCTTTTTCTTCTTTTTTCTTTTTTGCTACACCTGAACCTTTTATAGTGCATGGTTCTGTTAAACGCTCGAGCGGTTTCACCGTCTTCAGTCCATTAACCCCTCACGTTTCCTGCTCACATGTAACTGCTGGATCATGCGCGCAACCGCTGGATCATGCATGCAACTGTTGGGTAACTTGCTAAATAGTAGGGGTTCCTGCCTGTCTGTGTAATAACCGTAAGAGCATCTACTCATAGTTACCCCTCCGCATGGTACCTTTACTATTCATCTCTCTTTCATCGTTCTTTACCCGTTCCTAGAATCGTCCTGAGTTGAGTCTTTATGGGTCAAATCTTTCTTTAGTCCCCGCCCAGAACAACGCTATGCCTTTTCGTCCTTAGATACATCATATCTTATCGTCCTTTGATACATTCAGCCTTTTCATCCTTTGGTATTTATTTTCTGTTAACACAAGTCTTAACATTATAAGTCGTATGGTCTTTAGGGAAAAAAAAAATACAAACGAGATTGTGGCACGACACGAGTTTAAGGAAATGATCGATGAGTTGTTTGTGTTGGGTGGGGTTTTAGATATCAGTGATTCGATTCCTTGTCTAAGGTTCTTGGATTTGGAGGCAAATACTAGGAGAATGAAGGAGTTGGCCAAGAAATTTGATAGGTTTTTCGAGCATGTGTTAGATGAACATAACGCTAGAAGAAAATGGGTCGAAAATTATGTGGCTCAAGATATGGTGGATGGATTTTTGCAGCTTGCCGATGATCCTAATCTTGAATTTAGACCGGAAAGACGTTGCATCAATGATTTTTCACTGGTATATATTGATAGAAAATTGGATTATCAATGATTACAGTGCAGAAAATAATTGGAAAGCGAAAATTTTATTTGCTTCTCAGGATAAAATAACAATAGATAATTTTGGAGAACCATCAAATTACCTTAGCAAACTCGGGTGTAAGAATGCTTCTTTTGTTGTTCTCGGCTTTATGTGCTAAAATTTGGTGCTCTCGGTTTGATAAGGAAAAACGTAAAAACAAGGGTGTGTTTTATTTATTATTATTTTTTTAAAATCGTTGGAAACTCTGCCGCCAAACCATCTCTTTTGAGCTTAAGCGGAGCAAGTAAAACCTCCGGCTATTACAGGCTCTTAAAAGAAACGCACTCCCTGAATTCAAACCCAAAATCTCAATGTGAGATATTGAACCCCACATCATCAAGTCACACCATTTGGGGACGAGTGTGTTTTATTTTCTAAGCAATATATGGTATATTATATAATTGAGAGATAAAAGAAACATTTCCAAATCGATAACATCAAAATGAATTTAATTGGATTAAATCTCCATTGAATATCATATTTAATAGGAGAAATTATGGGCACATCGTGGCTAACTACTGTTATAAAAGATGAAAAGTCACCAAAAAATTAAAGGAAATTTAGCAAAATCAAGGCTAACGCGAGACTAACTCGATTTGGTCCACATTCGTATACGTAGGACTTACGGGCACACATTGATTGAAGGAGGACCAACCCCGAATCGGGTTGTGATTTTCATCCCTCAGACGCGCATGTAGAGATTGCCTCTATCTATAACCTCTTACAACTCTATAAACAAGTAACTATATATAAGCCTTTTTAGGCTTAGTTAGTTTCAAGATGTGTGATAACTTTAATTTCCTTTGATAATTTTCCTTCTCAATGAGTGCACTTTGTGAGATAAATTCTCATTCACCCGAATATCATTTTGAGCAAACAATATATCATTTTGAAGTACTCACTAAAGAGAATCTGAATTGCTCATGATCTCATCATTCTCATAAGTGGGTCTAACTTAAAATTGTGTCTCAAAATAAGAAAAAAAATATATATTTTCCCTTTATTTTCCAATAATCCCCCACATAAATGAAATTTGACAGAAAACATAAAACAAAATATTTTGACACTAAAATATTTTTTAACATCAATGATTAAGTTTGATGGATCGAAACCTCCATAGGATAGGTAGATCTCAATCTTTGAACATTCTTTTGTGACAGTATATTTACTTTACTGACTGGCTAGTAGACGTTATGTCTTGAACTATTCAGTCTTTAATGTAAATGATGATGCATTGCACACATGAATCTTTCCTAACCCAATTAAGTTCTCATGGTTATGTTCATTTTAGCCTTTAACATCTACTTGGTTTCGCGAGAGTTTCAAAGAATTTAAAACCTTACAATTCCCTTTAAAGCGACCTCATTTATCTCTCACATAGGTGTTTTCTTAATCTAAGAGTAACTCATATTATTCCCTTAGATTCCCAAAGCATAAAAAATGTTAAGAACATAACTCATCATACATTCTATAGGCATCACTAGTTCATCATATGAATGGACAAAATGGTAACCCCCATATGAAAGTAACCCCTATAGTGATCCAATAAGGTCTTTATAATTAGGTTGTCCCTTTGAACCTAATTCTTTATATCTTCAGTCAATTAGGTTAGGTTTTTATTTGTTTGACCTATTATATTATGGGTTTTAATCTCATTCCCCTCGATGATTATCTATTTAACTCTCTGGTTAGTGGATCCGTAAATATTATTATTTGGCCTCACATAGTTAATAGAAATAATTCCAGTAGAGAGTAACTGTATAATGGTAAGTCTAGACATAGTCAATATAAGTTCATCCTTAATTTCTTCTTGTTATAGGTTCCGACTATTTTCATTTATAGTCTTATATGTTCATTTAGATGAACTTGGCTTTTCTATGGATTTACAAGGAAATACATGTTCAAAGAAAGATGCATTTCCTGATTCCATTATCATATTCTTATGTATGTATGGGATTTTTAACTCATGCACAAGAAACCGATATGTATTATTGTGATGTGTATAATCGATGAAAATGCAATCAACTGTCTTACTAACTAATTTCACCATCTTAGGTGGAGGAATGACCACATTAGTAAGACATCCCTACACTCGTAAGAATTTGTAAGAAAATATTGTACATTTCCATAATTCATATGAAATTTATATTCTTTCTTTCGGGGTACTTTATTTAAAAGGTAATGTGCTGACAGAATAGCTTCCCCAACTGAACTTATTAGCATTGTATTCATCATTTCTTTCAAGGTACGATTTTTACGTTCTACAATCCTGTTGGATTGAGGTGAATATGGAGTTATTGTTAGCGATATATTCTCATGATGGATTTGATGACACAATACTAGAAGTTTTCAACGCGCATTAGCGAGATATTACAAAAAGATATCGAAGCACGTTGGTGGTGAGGAGCAATGAATGTGAAAACTAGCGCATATTGAAGAAAATCTTGCCTAGTCTTAGCTTAGGGCTCTATTTGTAAAATGAATTGTTTACTTAAGTATATAAGCTCATAGGATACATGCACATTCATATAGATGCATTAGGGCATGTGCAAAATATTGTAAACTTTCAAATCCTGCATTTTGGCACTGAGACCGTCATATTGGTCTCCTAAACCAACATACCAATGGATTTGTTCTGTTTTGTAAGCTCTCTGGAACCGGCACAGACCATACCGATCTACCATACAGGTCCACCTCTGTATTGTATAGCTATTGGAACCGCCATATACCATACCGGTGTACATACCGGTGTCCATACCGGTGAGCCTAACTTTTACATAGTTATTGGAACCGACAATGATCATATCAGTCATCATATCGCTGTCCATACCGGTCTAACGAATATATTTAAAGGGTAATCTAGTCGTTGCCCTGCCAGACCGGCATACCGGTGTTTGGAGACCGGCATACCGGTCTCAAATATTGTTGTTGGGGAAGATTTTATTTTCACTGTAGATAAACCCCAAATTTATTTTTTCAAAGATCTAACACCTTCATACAATTTATTACAAAGTAAAAACAAAGAGTTTACTAAACCTTCATAATTACACACTTTCATTCATCAAGCCCACAAACTACACCTTCATATTATTAGTAGTGAGCTTAGAACACTTGGGTAAGCAACTCATATCTTGAATCTTCATTATCTTTGTGACTGTCCAAGTGTATTTCTTAAAATTTTTTATCAAGCACTTGTGGTTGTGAAATCCTTTTGTGAGTGAGTATACTCAAAATGGTATTTGTAAAGGTTCGTGAGTGAGCCTACATACAAAACTCATTGTAAGAGATTTGGAGTGAACGTAGTGGGTAAAACTCTTAGTTGTGGGTGAGCAAGGGAAAACTCGTTGTAAGTTGTGGACTCAACTTAGTGGAAATCTTCAAGCGCGGCTTGGGGAGTGGACATGGGCATTGTTAGCCGAACCACTATAAATCACGATGTTAATTTTCTTTATCCTTAAACTCTTTACTTATTGCAAATTTTATTACTTATACGCTTATTGTTTAGAAACTTGCATTTAGGTGATATATTACAATTGAGAAAATTAACCTAAGCTTTATTGGTAAAGCTATTAGCTTATTAATATAAAATCAACAAGAATTTTTATTTTCGCATTATTAGGCCATAACCAATTCACTCCCCCCTTTTGGGTATATAGAGTTGTGTGTTGTATTACTTGTAGGTAATTTCAGTTGTGACTTGGTGTATGATTCTATTTTACTTCACATAATGTCTTAAATGGAAAACATATTCTCTACCTCTATCAGTTCTCAACTCTTTGATTTTCTTATTTAGTTGATTCTCAACTTCATTCTTATAGAGAATAAATTTCTCTATATCTTCATTTTTTATTTTGAACAAATACACATAATAATATTTTATACAATATCAGTAAAGGTAATAAAATAATTATTACCTCCCCTTGTTTGAATGGATTTAAATCACATATATCATTGTAGATTTGATCAAGTAATTCAGTGTTTCTATTAATCGTTTGAAATGATGACTTAGTTAATTTTCCCTCAAAAAATGATTCACATTTATGTTTAGAATCAATTTTGAATGTAGATATATGTTTCATGTTAATTAACTTACGCAAATAATTATAATTAACATGTCCTAATCGAACATACCATATATTATAAGACTCAAGCAAATAAATAGAGTACTAGTTTTACTCATCTTTGGAGTAATTATCATTACATTAAGCTTAAAAAGCCCATCAGTTAGATAGCTCTCACCTACATACATCCCATTTTCAGTTAAAACTACCATATCAGATTCAAACATCATGTGGAAGCTTGCTTGTTCAAAAGCGATCCTGAAATTGATCGACAACGTCGTGGAAGATTCACACTTAGCTCTGTATTGTTAAAAAAAATAAAAATCAATTGAATCATGTTTTTGTAAAATTTTTCACACAAGTACCTTGACTATTTTAATAGTTATAAAAATAAAATAAAACAATTACTGACATGACATGTTATATATCAAGGATCAGAATCATACGCATAGATAAAACTTAATATATATAAGCCTTTAATAATATGAATAAGTAATATTAGGATTAAAAATATATTGTGTGCGCCTAAATTAAATTGATGACCGAACTCTCTGGACCTAATTAGTTTTTTTGGATACTAAAATTACGATCAAGTTCCTATATTTTACTAATATTATGATTTTATTCCTAAACTTTTCAAAATTTTAATTTAACCCCCAATACTCTATTGCATTATTAATTTAGTCCAACAACTCTCAATTATCACCTATTACTCACTAAAAATCAAAATTTACAGATTTGTGTCCCTAATCATGCCATTTACGAATAAGTCTAAAACTTTCAAAATCTTACATTTACACCTCTAAAATTGTAAAATATAACGTATCGAGCTCCAATGACTTCAAAATTCTACTACGAGATGATCAACAGACAGTACTCGTCACCAGGATCACAATGATGGTGGTGGTGACGGGGGATGCTCGGTGGTCGGCTCGTTTCACGACAATCGAAGATCCGATTTTGGCAACCGAAGTGTCCAACCTGCGTAGACGAGGGTAAGATTTTGGTCTGAGAGGTGTTGTTCACGCACAGCGGCGCATGGGTGGCGCGTGCGGGTGCATGCGGTGAATTCAGGTCTTCGTACCGATGGCATTGGCTTCGTCTCGTCACAAGGATTCTCTTGAAGTGGTCACTCGTCGGAAAAGGTGGTCGAACGACGTCGAACAATCATTTTCTCTCTCATGCCCACACTTTTGTTAGCGACACAATCGCATAATGGATTTTGATGACTTCAACACTTGAAGTCTTCGACCCACTTAGCGAGACATTACAGAAAGATATCGAAGCACATTGGTGGTGAAGAGCGAGAATGTGAAGACTAGCGGCAAATCGAAGATAATCTTGCTTAGTCTTAGCTTAGAGCTTTAAAATATAGTGTGAATTATTTATCTAAGTACATAAGCTCTTAGGACACATGCACATTCATATAGATGCATTAGGATCATGTGCAAAATGTTTTAAACCTTCAAATCATGCATTTTGTACTGTGACCGGCATACCGGTGCCATACCGAGATACCATACACACTGGAACCAGCATGCATTAAATTGGTTATCATACTGGTGAGCCAAACCGGTATGTACCATACCGGTCCATATACCGGTGTCCATATCGATGAGACTATTAGTAAACATACTTAATGAATATATTTAAAATGTTAATATAGCCGTTGAGAGCCGTTACTATGCCAGACCGGCATATCGGTTCTGGATACCGGCATACCGGTCTTAGACAGAGGAAGTGGGGATGCTTTGCATTTTATTATAAATTGAGCCCCAATTCATTTTTACAATGTTAGAGAACCTTCATACATCTTACAATAGAGCAAAAACAAGAGTGTTTCATAAACCTTCATATTCATATACACTCATACATCAAGCGTACACACACTACACCTTCATATACATTTGTAGTGAGCTTAGATCACTTGGGTAAGTAACTCACACAATCTTATTTACCTTTGTGAGTGCCCAAGTGTGTTTACAAACTTCTTATTCAAAACACTTGTGGTTTGTGAAATCTCATCGTTTGGGTAATTGTAAAGGTTCGTGAGTGAGCCTATGTAGAAAACTCAAAGTGTAAGGGTTTGGAGTGAATCTTGTGTAAACTCTTGGTTGCGGGTGAGCCACGGAAAAATTCGATTAATAGTGAAAAACTTCAAGTGCGGCTTGAGGGAGTGGACATAGACATTATTGGTCGAACCACTATAACTCACGGTGTTATTTTCTCAATCCATTAACTCTTTAATTACCGCAAGTTTATTTTTATATTTACTTATATATTAGAAACTTGCATATAGGTAATATTTATTGTTTGAGAAAATATACCTTAAGCCTAATCGGTAAAATAACTTAAAATCGGCAAATATTTTTATTTCCGTATATTTAGGCCATAACCAAATTCACCCCCTCTTAGGAATATAGAGATTGTTTGTCGTTAGTGCTTGTAGGTTATTTCAATTGGTATCAGAGCGAGATTTTCTCAACAAAGACTTAACTGTCCGATAAAGTGATCAGGGCTTCTACAAGCAACTCGTCAAATCTTGCCGAGGGATTTTCTATTACAAGACCTCTATTCTTCAACGAAACCGATTATAATTATTGGAAGATAAAGTTTCTTAACTACATTTTAGTCGTAGATACACAATCCTTCAAGGTGATCACACGGGGTGTAAGAAGGCCAATGAAGATGGATAGTAATGGTGTGGAGATTCCTAAGCCCCCATATTGAGTGGACCGATGAGGAACTTGCACAAGGCTCCGCAAATGCTAAGGTACTCAACCATCTCCTATGTGCCATTGATCGTAGTCAAATTAACAAGCTTCCAGAATTTAAAAATGCAAATAAGCTATGGAAGTCTCTAGAAATGATCAACGAGGGCACACGGCAAGTGAAGGAATCAAAGATCAACCGGTTCATGTGTGAATTAGATAGTTTCATAATGGAATATGGTGAAGAAATTGATCACATGATTTCGAGGTTTACAGTCATTATAAACCATCTAGGTGCTTTGGGAAAATCATTGGGCCAACCGATCAAGTAAAGAAAATTCATAGGTCACTCCCGAAAGAATATAGAAGCTACACCTCCTCCATCAAAGAAGCAAACAATATGAACACTTTGAAGTTAGATGATTTGGTCCGAAAATAGTGGTTGAATTTGAAATAACCTATAAGCACTAGCGAAAAACAATCTCAAATTTATTTGCGGTGGCAAGACCCTCAATCAAAAGGTTCTCTAGAAGCAGTGTCCGAACAAAGAGTTCCAATTCGTCTCTTAGTTGAGTATATGAAATTGATCAACAACGTCGTGGAAGATTCACACTTAGCTCTGTATTGTTAAAAAATAATCAAAACAATCAATTGAATCCTGTCTTTGTAAAAATTTTCACACAAGTACCTTGACTATTTTAATAGTTTCAAAAATAAAATAAAACAATTATTGACATCACATGTTATATATCAAGGATCAGAATCATACGCATAGATAAAAAACTTAATACGGAAACTATATATATATATATATAAGCCCTTAATAATATGAATAAGTAATATTATGATTAAAAATTATATTGTGTGCGCCTAAATTAAATTGATGACTGAACTCTCTGGACCTAATTAGTTTTTTTGGGTACTAAAATTACCATCAGGTCCCTATATTTTACTAAAATTATGATTTTATCCCTAAACTTTCCAAATTTTCAATTTAACCCCCAATACTCTCATGCATTATCAATTTAGTCCTACAACTCTCAATTATCACATATTACTCACTAAAAATCAAAATTTACAGATTTGTGTCCCTAGTCATAACATTTACGAATAAGTCCAAAACTTTCAAAATCTTACATTTACACCTCTAAAACTGTAAAATATAACGTACCGAACTCCAACGACTTCAAAATTCTATTACGAGATGATCAATAGACAGTACTCGTCACCAGGATCACAATGATGGTGGTGGTAACAGCGGATGCTCGGTGGTCACTGACTAACGGTCAAACGACGATAACTCCCATTTTGACTCGTTTCACGACAATCGAAGGTCCGATTTAGGCAATCAAAGTGTCCAAACTAAAAATTGATATTGCCAAGACGTTCCAATCCATTTCCATGTGAAGTGACCGTAAACATTGGTACATATTTTCGGGGTCCACTATTGATTAATTGAAACGTAATGGAGTAGTCCAAGTCTCGATCTTTTCGCTAAACCGATTAAAGAAATTGATCAAGCAGCAGTACTCCCCACGTTGGGCTAGTTGAATATATTAAACGAAAATCTACCATACAATGAATTCGCTCTTCTACTTGCATTTTGATTAAACCACGGGAGAGTTTTTTATATTCCACGAATATCGCCATGTTGTATTTTTAAAATTTATTTAATTAAAAAAGAGATACGCAATGATATGTTGGCACAATCAAGAAACATAATTATATAATATTTTTAGCCAAAATTTCGTATCTTTATATTCAAGTGTTGGGATTTTATTTTTGTTTTGTTTAATTTAAGATATTATTGTAGGGTACTTGTTGACAAAAGAAGAAATGTCACCCTAGAGTGAAATCGCCCTAGAACGAAGGAGTAAAGGACGAAGACAAGAAGGGCGACGAAGGCAAGAAGGGCGACAAATGGAAGAGCGATAAAGAACTCAGGACGAACGAAGCAGCGATTAGAACGAGAACACGTGAGACAGTTGATCCCACAATCACAGCAGTTAAGCAGTTTTTCCCTCCACGATCAAGCAGTTAAGACGCACAGCTCAACGGTTGAAGACACGATCCAGCAGCTGCAGGGAGATACTGGAACTGCCCAAGCGGTTGAGACGCACAGCTCAAGACACGATCCAGCAGCTGCAGAGAAATACTGGAACTGCCCAAGCGGTTTACAAGCTTCACTGTAAAAGCTCACTCGTACAAAGAGGAAAACTCCGATCAAATGAAGACTCAAACGGGCATATTTTTTATTTCTTAGTTTTATAACTTTTAGGACTGTAATTTGTGTGTTTGCGCCCCTTGGAGGCTTATTCACTTAATCAAACACCCATTGCCGGGACTTTGTCTCAGGAGGTTTGAACCTTACACGTTTCTCTTTCTTCTTCGCGCATAAAAATCGCGCAAACAGTACTTATATATATATATAAAAAAGTAATATACAATTGAAATGTAAGAAAAAAAATAGTAATATTGGCTACTATAAATAGCCCCCACAAGACTTTGCAACTTGAACCACACAACACACTAGCTATTGTTTTACATCAATGGAGCTGCATCCTTCTTGGGCTTCTTACTTGGTCGCATGGTTAGCAACCCTATCTGTCATCCTCCTCTCTCTCCGTCTCCGGCGCCGGAAACTCAACTTACCGCCAGGTCCAAAATCCTGGCCGATCATCGGAAACCTAAACCTGCTCATAGGCCCACTTCCCCACTTGTCCATGCATGCACTGTCCGAAAAATTTGGACCGATTATGCTGCTCAAATTTGGGTCATTCCCTGTTGTAGTTGCCTCTTCCGCTGAGATGGCTAAGGCTTTCCTCAAAACCTACGATCTTGTATTTGCCAGCCGGCCCAAACTAGCCGCAGGCAAGTACTTGACCTTTAATAACTCAAATATTGTATTGTCACCTTACGGTCCATATTTGCGTATGGCACGTAAAATATGCTCAACTGAATTGTTTACTGCTAAACGCCTAGACTCATACGAGTATCTAAGAGTAGAAGAAATGCAAGTGCTTCTTACACAGTTGTATGAATCATCTGGCAAGTCTATTATGTTGAAGGATCATATTTCAGATCTGAGTCTTAACATTATAAGCCGTATGGTGTTGGGGAAAAAATACACAAATGAGATTGCGACAAGACACGAGTTTAAGGAAATGCTCGATGAGCTGTTCATTTTGGGTGGGGCTTTGGATATCAGCGATTCGATTCCTTGGCTAGGGTTCTTGGATTTGCAGGGCAATATTAGGAGAATGAAGGTATTAGCCAAGAAATTTGACAGGTTTTTGGAGCATGTGTTGGATGAACATAACGCTAGAAGAAAAGGGGTCGAAAATTATGTGGCTAAAGATATGGTGGATGTGCTTTTGCAGCTTGCCGATGATACTAATCTTGAAGTTAAGCTTGAAAGACGTGGCGTCAAAGCTTTTACACTGGTATATATTTTAACTCTTTTTATTATTCTTATTTATTTTATAAAAAAAATTCCATTAATTAGGGAAAATGTCCTATGGATCCTTAATTTTTTCATAATTAAATACAGGACATAATCTCTGGTGGGATTGAGAGTATATGATTCAAGCACGAGATTTGTCATCTGTGAATTCTTTCTTGCTTAATTTATTATAAATAAAAACAGGACATAATCTCTGGTGGGATTGAGAGCTCAACATTGCTGCTGGAGTGGGCCTTTGCTGAACTACTGAAAAAACCTGAAATTATCAGCAAAGCAACAGAAGAATTGGACAGAGTAATTGGAAAACAAAGGTGGGTTGAAGAGAAAGACGTTATTGTAATGAAATCTAGCTAGCATCACATACCAACAATCTACTTTAGCAAGAAGTCCACCATGAAGAAAGTATATGCATGAAGACATAATACTTTAGGTGGTGATTGAAGAAAAATGGTGAATTTGCCATGAATCAAGGAGTAATTCATGGCATGAACAGTAACCGTTTTTTGGGCTATAAATTCAGGCCATTTCAGTGTTAGAAAATAATCCCAATGAGTGTGAGAAGTGTATAGAGAGTGTTGAGGTTTTTTATAAGTTTCTTGGTGTAAACTTTGAATATTATTCTTGTAGTAATAATATTGATTTCGGTTTTTCCTCAAAACAATCCAAGAGTGATCGTGATTTCACAACAAGTGGTATCAGAGCTTTGGTTCTTCATTGGGATCGAAAAACCGAAGGACGGAGCTCGGTTCGGAAAATTCGAGTTCCGGCAAAGTTGTCAAAAATCAACTTTGAGCATACCATCAGCTAGTTCACGTCGAGACGAGCACGGTGGTATTTTCCGGCGATCAAACAGAGGTCCAGGGATCCCGCACGCGCCGCACGCGCCAGGCAGAGAGATCTACACGCGCCGCCAGTCTCGCCACGCGCCGCACGCGCCAGACGAAGGTTGAAGACGACACACGTGGCGCCACGTCAGCACACAGTCAGCGCCCAGTCAGCCGCCACGTCAGCGCACAGTCAGCGCCCAGTCAGCCGCCACGTCAGCGCACAGTCAGCGCCCAGTCAGCCGCCACGTCAGCGACACGTCAGCCGCCACGTCAGCCGCCACGTGTCTGCCACGTCGGCAAACCGGTCCCACCTTGCCACGTCAGCGCCACGTCAGCAGACTGGTAAATTTCATTTAGCCCCCTGAAGTTTTGAAATTTACAGTTTTGCCCAGAACTTTTAGGAATTTACAAATCAGCCCCTGTGTCGGATTTAGACCAACGAAGTGTCTATTCCACCATTTTCGACCGTTCCGGACGCAACGGTGACCTCGGATTTGTGAAATTCGGCCCCAATTTTATTGTATTTACATTTTAAACTTTAAAATTTAAAATGGAAATTGGAGATTCGTCTTCTGGTGCAATGATTAAACTGGCTGCCACTAATTACTCCCTCTGGAGACCTAGGATGATAGATTTTTTGCATTGTAAAGATCTGTTTGATGTCATCGAGTTGAAGGGAGTGAAACCAGAGTCTGTTAAGGAGTATGACTGGAATAAACTCAACAACAGAACTTTGGGTCAGATAAGGCAGTGGATCGGTCACAGTGTCTTCCACCACGTAGCACAGGATTCAGATGCTTACGGGATGTGGATAAAGCTGGAAGACATGTTCCAGGCCAAGACAGCTCGGAATAAAGCCCTGTTAATGAGGCGTTTGGTGAACCTGAAGCTACGGAGTGGAACTTCCGTTGCAGAACACACCAACGAGTTCCAGAGCCTGGTGAACCAGTTGTCTGCAGTAGACATGCAGCTGGGAGATGAAATACAAGCCCTCTTACTACTCAGTTCCCTTCCTGATAGCTGGGAGACATTGGTGGTTACTCTCAGCAATTCCGCTCCAGGAGGTAAAGTTACCATGCCTATGGTAAAAGATGCCCTGTCGAATGAGGAGTCCAGGAGAAAAGATGTTGGCTCAGAACAGACAGAAGCCTTCGTCACAGAGACTCGAGGAAGACATCAAGGAAGAGACGGAGAAAGAGGCAGAAGCACAACCAGGGGTAGATCCTCAGATGGAAGGAAGCCTACCTATAAGTGCTACCATTGTGGCATTGTAGGCCACCTAAAGAAGAATTGCCGAAAACTGCAACGAGAGCAGAGAGAAGGCAATCACCAGCCGAAGAATGACGAAGGAGAGACACTGGTTGTTGTCCAAGCAGATGTAGCAATATGCTCCATACAGGAAGAGACATGCCTTCACAACGCAACCCAAGATGTTGAGTGGGTGGTAGATACTGCAGCATCCTACCACGTCACTCCTCACAGAGATTACTTCACAACCTACAAAGCGGGAGACTTTGGAGCAGTGAAGATGGGAAATATCAGTTCCTCTGGGATAGTAGGAATGGGTGATATTCAGTTGCGGACAAATGTCGGGTGTACATTGATCTTGAAGGATGTCCTGCATGTTCCAGAACTTCGGCTGAATGTACTCTCGGGGATAGCTCTTGACAAACAAGGCTATGACAATCACTTCAGAAATGGCACATGGAGAATGACGAAAGGTGTCATGGTTGTCGCCCGAGGACATGCTTGCGGCGCACTATACAAGACTCATGTGAAGATTTGTGCAGACAGCCTCAATGTAGCTGAAAAAGAGGCTTCTCAAAATCTGTGGAACCAGAGACTCGGACACATGAGTGGGAGAGGGTTGTCTACCCTGAACAAGAAGGAGCTTACCAAGGATGCTGCACGAGGTCCTTGCAACCACTACTCAATTGGTAAGCAACACAGAGTCTCATTTGTTTTCTCTTCAGAGAGAAGATCAGAGTTGCTCAGTCTGGTGCACTCTGATGTTTGTGGTCCCTTGGAGGTTGATTCATTGGGTGGTAACAAGTATTTTCTGACTTTCATCGATGATGCTTCACGGAAAATCTGGGTGTATTTCCTCAAGACGAAGGATCAGGTCCTAGATCAATTCAAGCTGTTCCCGCCATGGTAGAGCATGAAACAGGGAAGAAGCTGAAGTGCCTTCGCACAGACGCTGGAGGCAAGTACAGTTCCAGAGAGTTCGAAGCCTACTGCTGGAGACACGGGATTCGACATGAGAGAACTGTTCCACACACTCCACAAGATAATGGTGTCGCTGCAAGCATGAACCGCACCATTATGGAGAAAGTCAGAGGAATGATCAGTATGGCTAAGCTGCCAAAGCCATTCTGGGGAGAAGCTGTTCGTGCTGCTGCTGTTACCTGATAAACAGATCACCATCTGAACCGTTGAACTTGGAGATTCCGGAGAAATTGTGGTCTGGTAAGAATCCCTCTACACTCACCCTAGAGTATTCGGTTGTTTAGCCGTTGTACATGTATCCAAAGAGCTCAGGGAGAAGCTCGATGCAAGGACAACTCCATGTATATTCCTAGGCCATGGAGATGAAGAATTCGGATACAGATTATGGGATCCGAAGGTGAAGATGGTCATCAGAAGCCAGGAAGTAGAGTTTCTCGAAGACCAGACAATTGAAGACATTGAAATGCCCAGGATGTCTTCCAATTCCAGTGCCGACAGAAATCCAGACCCAGCACCAGCACAATTGGCCACAGATATGGTGCACGAGGAAATTCCAGAAGCAGAATCAGAGGAGGCAAATGAAGATGTTGAGCAGGGGGAGACACAGCCTGTTCCATCGAAGATTACAGAAGAAAATGTTGAGCAGGGGGAGCCGCAACCTACTCCACTAGAAGCTACAAGATCATTCACAGAGATGGATGATGATAGACCTCCTGAAACCAGTGGACCTCAGACAAGAAGATCTGAGCGAGACAGGATTCCATCAACCAGATATCTGGGATCCGAATATATCATGCTTACTGATGTGGGGGAGCCAGAGAGTTTCCCAAAGGCAAGAAGGCACTGAGGAACAAGTGGGTGAAGAGACACAACAGAAGATTACTGTGCAGAGACGCAGTGAATTGTACTATGCAGAGACATAGCAGAAGCACACTGTACAGAGATGCAGTGAAGTGTGTTGTGCAGAGACACAGCCGACATGTCAACAAAGGAACGATGATCGGGACAAGCTAGAGTTGTGCAGAGACATAACCGGGATAGCTGTCAGATGATGATTGTTTCAGATGTAGGTGGAGGGGGAGAATTGTAATGAAATCCAGCTAGCATCACATACCAACAATCTACTTTAGCAAGAAGTCCACCATGAAGAAAGTATATGCATGAAGACATAATACTTTAGGTGGTGATTGAAGAAAAATGGTGAATTTGCCATGAATCAAGGAGTAATTCATGGCATGAACAGTAACCGTTTTTTGGGCTATAAATTCAGGCCATTTCAGTGTTAGAAAATAATCCCAATGAGTGTGAGAAGTGTATAGAGAGTGTTGAGGTTTTTTATAAGTTTCTTGGTGTAAACTTTGAATATTATTCTTGTAGTAATAATATTGATTTCGGTTTTTCCTCAAAACAATCCAAGAGTGATCGTGATTTCACAACAGTTATTAATCTCCCATTTATCGTTGCTATAGCTAAAGAAGCTATGCGTTTGCACATGGCTCCATTGCTTGCACCCAGATTAGCTACAGAAGATTGCAAAGTTGCCGGCTATGACATTCCAAAAGGCACTCGAGTTTTGATTAATATATGGACTATAGCGAGAGACCCTGTTTTTTGGGAAAATCCTAATGAATTTTTCCCTGAGAGGTTTCTTGGAAAAACAATTGATGTCAAAGGCAATGATTTTGAGTTACTGCCATTTGGGGCAGGGAGAAGAATGTGTCCAGCTTACAGTCTAGGGCTTAAGGTGATCCATTCAAATTTGGCTAATCTTTTGCATGGATTTGAATGGAAATTGGCTGGAAATATGAGGAATGAGGAGCTTAATATGGAGGAAATTTTTGGGCTTGCTACTTCGAGAAAATTTCCACTTGAAGTTGTGGCTCAACCAAGGCTTTCACCCCATCTTTACAGTATGTGATTATGGCATCCAAAATTATATATTACGCCTTGTGTGATTTTAGAATGTGATCTGAACAAGTGCTTCTCGATGATGTTGCTTGGATTTGCTTATCATGACCCGTAGGAAATTTTCTAATTAATGAGTGTATTTATAAGATGCTCATTAAATGATATGTCCCTTAATATGTGACTTTTAGGAAAGACATAAATTGAATGGATATGTCTCTTAGAGTGAAAGGATATAATCATTTGAGATATAAGGTGCCATTGAAGAGTTATAATCTTTTAAAAGATTGCATCATTAAGTCTAAATGTACCTCTTCAATAGCAACTTTCTATCTCTATAAATTGACTCCCTTAGGCAATTCATTTGACATTCAATTTGGGGAAAATATTGACAGAGACATATTAGAGAGTCTAAAAATTAGAGAGAGTTTGCAACATTTTCAAGTTCAAGTTATTGATAAAAGGAGTGTCCCTTAATCAAGAAGCAACTAAGGATCATGGGAGAACATTAGCTAAGAGATCCGTAAGTGCACCAAGGCGGGGCTAATAAGTCTTAAGGACATAGATTTTCTCGACTTGGTCTCAAGTTTTCATCTTCTACAATTTACAGATTTTTCCAAGTTCTTGTGTTTATATTTGATTGCATGTTTGGTAGTAATAATTTGATTGAATTATCCATATTAAAAATGATTAATAACATATCCGCCCAAAATCTTAAGAACTTATTAACTTACATGTGTTGTTAACTCTGATTTTGCATGTCTTATTCTTCTTTTCTCTAGAAAATATATTCTGTACATGAAAAATACGTAAGGGCGTTCGAATACCCGACGAAGGCATAAGAAAAAAACTCAGTGTTTCTCATTTTCGTTCAAACGCAGTGACGAACGTCACTCGAACGCAAGCCCTCTGGAAATGTTCATTTGAACGCGTTATCAAACGCTACACGAACGTGAACTCTCTGAAAAAATTCGTTCGAATGGCTGAACGAACATGACATTAACGCAAGTCCTACATGGAACTTTTTCAAATTTAGAATAGTAACATAAACTTAGATTAATTTATTAATTTATAGATTTCATAAATTATATATTAACTTGATAATTGTCATATATAATACACATTTCGATTACAAAAATTTGGTAATATAGACATAAGTTGAATATATGCATAGAGTAATATTAACTTAGTAAAATCATATACAGAACTTTTGTAAACTTGGTAGTATAGGTTTTAGTTAATATTAGGGTGTTCAATTACCACATACATACACCTAGTTAATTATGTGATAAAGTTGAGATTATTTAATATGGTTTATTGATTATTTGTTGCATACTTGGTTAAGAGTTAAAAGTGAAGTTATACACAAGTAATTTCATCCAAGCTTGATTGAATTCATATATATATATATATATGTCTAAAAATTATTGTACTTCTGGCTGAGATCTAAAGTGTAACACTAAAGATTGCATGCCTAAGATTTTCTATTGAGAAAGTGATTAAAGAAATTTTGTCACCAAGACAATAAGAGACTAAGTGGGCTTGGATTTAAGTGGTTATACCGGACCTCCCTCGTCCTCAGGAAATTTTCCTTTGTTCACATATTATAAGAAATTTTAGTCACAAATTCAAGAACTTGTCACTACAAGAAAAAAGGCCTTTACTGACACTAAGGTTAGTGACACTAGGCTAAAAGTGTCAGAAACGACGTGTAAATGGGCATATTTCCGTGTTTTTCACTTAAATATCAATAATTACTGACACTATGGTATCAGCGATTTTAGTGTCAGTAATTACTATTACAATAGTATCAGTAAGAAATAAAAAAAAAAACGCGTAGTCGTCTGGAGTCGAACCAACACCTCACGGAAGTGACGTTTTTCGCATATATTACTGACACTAGAGTATCAGTAAATTTAGTGTCAGTAATTAATGATACCTTAGTATCAGTAAAAAATTATAAAAAAAAATTATTTCCTTAAGTCTGCTGGGACTCGAAATTGTAACCATTGATATAAATTTTTTTTTTATTGTAAGGCTTTACCACTGGGCCAAATCGTGACTTTTGTTCCTTAAACCGCGGTTTATAAAAATATATATGTATTTGTCGGGTCAAAACCTGAACCGTAGTTACCAAATCAATCTTAGTAATTTAGGGTTCCTCTCATTCCCACCTTTTTTTTCATCGCGCAGCCTTTGTTTCCCCCTTCTTTACTCTCAAATATGAATCTCTCATTTGTAATTTCTAAAATCTAAACAAAATCCAGTACATCATATCAATTATCAACCTTCAATGGCTTCAATTTTTACTCTCGTTAGTCGGTCTCTCCTCAGTCCTCTGTAAGCAGTAAGCAGTTCAAACTTCGATTACCAACCTTCAAAAGCTTCAAGTCCTGTTAAGAGTCCATACATGCAAATGTTTTTTATGCAATTAAAATTTAAAATTTAAAAAAAAATGGGTGGATTGAAAAGCAGGGGATATTATGGTCATTTAGCAACGAATGACCCACTTCAAAACCCTAAATTAAAACCCTAAGCTCAAAAGTCTTCTAACAGTCACAAACTCGCAGTAACACTGCTTCCATTGAAGTCTTCTCCTAAAATCAACCAAAACACAGATAAAAAAATGAGACCCCCGAGAGGAGGAGGCGGTTTCAGGGGAGGAAGAGACGGCGGCTGCGGTGGACGAGGTGGCGGCCGTTTTGGTGGAGGCGGCCACCGTGGTGGTGGTTTCCGTGATGAGGGACCTCCTGCCGAAGTTGTTGGTTTTTTTTTTTTTTTTTTCCTTTTCTTTTGCTGTATTTTCTTGTTTGGTTGCTGAGAAAATAGAGGGAAAAATGTTAAAATTTTTTTGCTTCTTTTGGGTGTTTGTGATATTGTGAGTTTCGAAAATGGAGGAAAAAAAATGATGGGTTTATTAAACTGAAGAGAAACAAGTTATAAAGACCTGATTTTGGTCAATAACCTGGAAGTGTTTTTATTGTTTTGAAAGGTTAAAAAGTAATGGAAATTTTGCTTGTAATGTAATTGCTTTCAAAATGCTTGAATATTGTTTTTGATTATTTTGTTATAACTATTCTTCTTCTTGTTGTTGTTTGTAGAGGTATCTTCTTTTCTTCATGCTTGCGAAGGTGATGCTGTGACGAAGCTCACCAATGAGAAAATACCATTCTTTAATGCTCCAATCTATCTGCAAAACAAGACCCAGATAGGAAAAGTTGATGAAATCTTTGGTCCCATTAATGAATCTGTGAGAGATTACTGATACCATAATGTCAATAATTTTCTGATACTACAGTATTAACGTTTACTGACACTAAGAATCACTGACACTAGAAACTAGTGTCAGTGATTTCTGGCTGCGGCAACACTGACACATTTATATAGTGTCAGTAAAACCCTTTACTGACACTAATTTAGTATCAGTAAAAGCCTTTTTTCTTGTAGTGTGTATTATATGGTACTACTATCCAAAATAATAAGTAGATTTTTAGTGTAACACATAAACATGATCATAAAGTTAATCTTTGTGTGATTTGTCTTGTGTACAATTTAAGTTACACATGGCTAGTTGAAATATCACAGTTTAGGTCGCTCATGGAGAGAAACCTGATAAGTTTAGTGGAGAAAACTTCAAACTGTGGCAGAGAAAAATATTGTTATATCTGACAACACGGTAGTTGACTAAATATCTCAAGGAAGCTCATCCGAAACTTATGGAAGGAGAGACGGAAATAGTTAAACAACTGCAAGTTGAGACATGATTGCAAGACAACTTCTTGTGCAAGAACTATCTATTGGGAGAACTTGACAATACCTTATACAATGTGTACCAATGCATGACTTCTGCGAAAATTCTCTGAGAATCTCTTGAGAATAAGTACAAAATAGAGGATATCGGACAAAATAAATTTATCGTGAGTAAATTCCTGGACTACAAAATGGTAGATTAAATTATGGTAATATCTCAGTTGGGTGAACTACATTTGATCATTCACGAAATATTGGATGAATGAATGAAACTCTGTGAGACGTTTCAAGTTACCACAATTATTGAGAAATTACATTCATCATGGAAGGACTTTAGAAGTTATTTGAAACACAAGAAGAAACATATGAGTCTTGAAGACCTAAGAGTTCGATTGCAAATCGAAGAGGACAACAAGAAGTTCGAGAAGGCTAGCTACAAGACCTTAGAGTCTAAGGCCAATATTATTGAGGGTGAGAAAAGTAGCAAAAAGAGAAATAACAGTGGAGCTGATTCTTCCCAAGCAAACAAAAAGTTTAAGGGGAAATGTTACCTCTGTGGGAAAAACGGTCACATGATAAAAGACTACAGAAATAAGAAGTCTCAAGTAAAAGAAAAATGAGGCCAATTTCACTGAAGATGGGCTATTAACCGATAAGATTTCAAAGTTGAACCTCTCAGTAGTTTTAACTGAAGCCAACTTGATTGGGAACTTGAAAGAAATGTGGGTAATCATAGGGGCTACTTGTCATATTTGTGTTGATAGTAAAATATTATCCTCATATCAGAAGGTCGATGGTGGCGATCATCTGACAATACCTCCAGAGTGGTTAGGCATAATGATTTTGAAGATGACATTCGGGAAGAAGCTTACATTGAAGAATATTTTACGTGTTCATGATAACCAGAAGAACTTGGTTTCAGGTTCACTCCTTAGCAAGAATAACTTTAAGCTAGTATTTAATTCTGACAAGTATATATAGATAAAAAAAAATGATGTTTATATAGGAAAATGATACCTCACCGATGTCCTTTTCAAGTTCAATGTAATGATTGTCAATTGACACAATGCTAATGATAATAAGACTACATCTTTTGCTTATATTATCGAGTCACAAAATATATGGTATGGTAGGTTGGGGCATGTTAATTATGATACAATGCGTAAATTAATTAACATAGACCTTATACCTAAATTTATAATTGATAACCAACATAAATGTGAAACATGTGTTAAAGTGAAATGAATAGAACATCATTTCATTCTATAGAACGAAGTTCTGAACCTTTGGAACTTATACGCACCGATGTGTGTGATATGAATGTTGTGCAAACAAGAGACGGTAAAAAGTACTTTGTCACTTTTATCGATGATAGCACAAGATTATGTTATGTGTATTTGCTGAGGAGCAAAGATGAAGCTATTGAGATCTTTATAAACTATGAGAACGAAGTTGAAAATCAATATGGTAAGAAAATCAAAAGAATCAGGAGTGATAGGGGAGGTGAATATGTATCACCATTCGGTAAATATTATTCCAATCATGAAATTATTCATGAAAATACTGCTCTATATTCACCTCAATAAAATGGGATTGCGGAACGCAAAAACTGAATGTTGATGGAAATGATGAATGTCATGTTAACAAACTCTGGTTTACCTCAGAACTTGTGGGGGGAAGCCTTGCTTTCCACCAACTACGTTCTGAACAAGTTACCTCATAAAAGATTGGACAAGACACCATATGAATTGTGGAAAGGTAACACATCTTCCTATAAATATATGAAAGTGTGAGGGTGTCACACCAAAGTGATGGTTCCTAAACTTAAGAAAGTGAGAATAAGAATAAAAATTGTTGACTATATATTTATTGGATATGCTCACAACAATAGTGCATATCGATTCTTGGTACATAAATCTGAAATTCCTAACATCAATCCAAATATGATAATTAGTCAAGGAATGTGATATTCTTTGAATAGATATTTCATTGTAAAGAAAATTAAAGAATAAAGTCTTTCAAAAGAACCATTGATACTGCTACAAGTAGTGATCAAGTTAACCAAGAATCAGATCAACATAGAAATGTAGAGGAAAATGAACCTACACGTAGCAAAAGAGTAAAAACATCTAAGTTATTTGAATTTGATTTTGACATACCTGTTAGAATATGAGCCTCAAAGTTATAAAGAAGCGATGTCATCTTCAGAGACACTTTTATGGAAAACGGATATCAATAGTGAGATTGATTCTATCCTTCAAAACTATACTTGGCGTTGGTTGATCTTCCTCCATGTTGTAAGCCGTTGGGCTACAAATGGATTTTCAAACAGAAGATGAAATCGGATAGATCAATAGATAAGTACAAGACAATACTTGTCATAAAAGGTTATAGTAAAAAAGAATGTCTTGATTACTTTGATACCTATTCACCAGTGACTCATACCACTTCAATAAGAATGTTTATAGCCATAGTATCTATATTTGGTCTTGAAATACATCAAATGGATGTAAAGACAAGATTCCTAAATGGTGAATTAGATGAAGAGATTTACATGAAATAACCAAAAAGTTTTAATGTCCATGGACAAGAACACAAAGTGTACAAACTTGTAAAACCTTATATGGATTAAAACAAGCACCTAAAAAATTGCATGAGAAATTTGAAAAAGAAATATTGTCAAGTGGATTCAAAATAAATGAGTGTGATAAGTGTGTATACACTAAATCAACTCAAAAAGGATATGTTAACGTGTGTATTTATGTGGACGATATGCTGATAATTGGTAGCAATCATGAGATGATTTCGTCTACCAAGAAGGTATTGACTAGTAAATTTGACATGAAAGATTTAGAAGTAGCTGATGTGATCATAGAAATTAAGATTTCTAGAATCTCAAGTTCAATATGTTGAGAAGATACTTGAGAAATATAACAAATGAGATCTAAACGTAGCTATAACTCATGTGAACCTAACTCTTCATTTGTCTAAGAATACTGGTTCGAGCGTATCATAATTAGAGTATTCGAGAATCATCGGAAGTCTAATGTATCTCACAAATTGCACATGACCTGATATTGTTCAAGCTGTAAATAAACTTAGTAGATATACAAGTAATCTAGGAAATAACCACTGGAAAGTCATAGTAAGAGTTTTAAGGTATCTGAGAGAAACTTCAAAATATGGTATGCATTATACGAGATATCATGTTGTTTTAGAGGGATACATCGATGCTAATTGGATATCTAATACAGTGGATTCCAAATCCACGAGTGGATTTATTTTCACACTTTGTGATATAGCCGTGTCATGGAAATCCTCGAGGAAAATATGTATTGTCTAGTCCAATATAGAGTCTGAGTTCATAGCATTAGACAAAACAATGGAAGAAGCGGAGTGACTTCAAAATTTCTTAGAGGATATTTGTAGGCACTGCATTTTTACACATAAGTCCCTATGATGAGTCTCATTTTGGAGACACTACCTTTTAAGTCACGGAGGTCACGGGAAACGGACATCGGAAGGGGAAATTCAGAATAAACAAGGTTCACTGTTTTCGTTAGTGCTGCGTTCGTGTTTTCGTTCGAACGTCAAATGGATTGCGGACGTTCGTGCCGCGTTCGAGGAAGCGTTCGAACGGTGTCGGTAATTCTGGTTTTGCTGCTAGCCTCACATTCAGCCCAATTAGCCCCCCAAAGCCCATAAAACACATCCCAAATTAAATAAATAAATATTAATTTAAATATTAAACATTAAATAAAATATTTAAACCATTTACCAATTAAAAATAAACAATTACCAACTTAAACTAAAATCATGCCTAAATTAAACAAATCACACACTAAATCAAAATATAATCATGCCTAATTAAAATCAATCAACCAATTATATTCCCAATCTAATAAGATTATTCCCAAACTTAAAATATTGTATTCCTAAACCAAGCCAATCAAATATTCAACCTTCCATATCTAGCCAAGATTTGTCCCCCCTCAATCTTTGACTTCCCTTAACCAAACCAAATCAAATCCCTCTTCAATTAGCCAAATCTCTTTCCTTGTCAAACCTAACCCTTTGCCTATAAAAAAAACCTTTCACCAACCTTCTCAACCCTAGTCCCTAGTAGCTAGCTAGCTAGTCCCTAACTCACACACAACACACATAAAAAATATTACAGGAAGAAGACACCAAAAACCAGTAAGCAAAAAATAAAGAGGAAACGGCAGTGAAACCACAAGGAAATAGCAGCAAAACGGACTCAAAACAGTAAGACAACGAACGAGAACAGTGAACCAGTGAACCGGGAGAGTTGCGGAGCATCCACCCTTCCGACAATCGTGTACCGTACATCCGAGAGATGATTTAAAAGGTTAGACCTGAGTGTACCTTCTCATTAGTTTATATTCGTTTTTTATTATTATTATTATTATTGCATTCTATTCGCATGAGAGTCGTTTATGGAAGCATGTTGTGGCTTGAATGAAATGGAAGAGTGTCGTCTCTTGTGGTATATAGAATGGAAACCCAGACGTAAATTCCGTAGCCGAATCCGAATGGACGGTAGTGCGGTCTGTACATGGGACACAACTCCACGTACCACTTGAGTAAACGGCACCTTCTCTTGTTTTGTGTTGCTTTTATGTATTATTTTTGTCATTTAAATTCTGCATGTTGCTTATTTATGCATGACTCAATCGAGCGCATGGGCTTAGTAAGTGGAATGAAAGATCCCCTATGGGGAGGGGTTAAAGCCCTTTACCACGATGATTTGCCGCGCCGATTGATGTGTGTTCGGTTGGATGCAAGACACGTTCAATCGGACATACTTAGAATAATATGATTGTCTTTATGTTTGTATGCATGATGTGATGTGACGCGCATGGGCTTAGTATGTTGGTCTAAAGGTCCTCTCTTTGAGAGATCAAGAGCCCCAAAAGGCCACCTTTACGGCAGTACTTCGCCGCGCCCCTTATTTTGTTGTTTATGTATTGCGTCCCATTTCATGCATCAGTTCTGTTCCCGTTCGAACGCGTTACGAACGCAACTCGAACGCGCATGTATTTTTGCCTTATCATGCATCAGGTCTCATTCCGTTCGAACGCGTTATCAAACGCCATACGAACGCGAGCATTCTGTTTCATTTCCGTTCGAACGCGTGTACGAACGCTACTCGAACGTGAGCATTCTGTTTTCATTTCCGTTCGAACGCATTTACGAACGCTACTCGAACGTGAGCATTCTGTTTCATTTCCGTTCGAACGCGTTTACGAACGCTACACGAACGTGCACACACTGAACTGAGTCTGTCTTATCATATTCATGCATAATTGCCTATTGGTTGATCTTTCTTATGCAAATGTGTCACAATTCGTATGCTTATGTCATGATAACATTTGAGTATTATTTCTCGCGGTATATCGGATGGAAACCCAGACGTAAATTCCGTAGCCGATTCCGAATGGACGGTAGTGCGGTCTGTACTTGGGCTACAATTCCACGTACCGCTTGGAAAAGTGCCCATATGTGTGCTTGTAGGGTCAATATGTGTGCTTGTGTTTTCCTGAATGTGATATGTAAATTTGTATGTTCATTGCTATCTTGAGATATATTAAGCATGCAGTTTTGAATATGAGATATATGTAAAAATGTACACATAAGTTTTATTTTATAAATGTGAATTTAGAAGCATGATACCCTTAGAAATAAGTGTTACTTCAGCTTGTTTAAATTATTACATGAATCCTTTCATTACAAGTGACACGAGTAAGGGACCATTCCGAACCCAACGGTTTGAGGTCTTCCCTTGCGAGGGGTGAGTGCGGCCTTAAATCTTTGTCCCGGTTCACACCGGGTGGCGACTCCATGTTATGTAATCCTTCCCAACTAGGCCGCGAGCCTAGGAACGACGTCGCTCAGTTTCTGTTGTCCACAGTCTGGCGACTCCACTGGGGATAGAGAATTGGCCCCGAAATATTGTCTTGTAATGTTTGGATTTATGTTTTAATTGACCGGTCTATAGTGGATAAAGTGAGGGTTTAATCAAAGGCATTTTAAGGCTAGGTAATGGTTTGGTGTCTTCCTTCATTCACTACCTTTCTAGAAGGAAAAGCTGTGAAGGCACCTAGATAGCCATCTACTAGTAGCCTATTGTGATGGACTAATTTGGAGGACTCGTTGTTTATTCCTGACAACAAGCGATAAGAGCCTAAGAGGCTTGGGTATTTAAGTGAGCCTCGCTCCACCTTCCCTCTGGGGGATCTACAACGGGAAATCCATTTGACAGTCCATCACACACCATAGCTCATTGGCACGTACCTTAGTATATAAAAAGGGGTGCGCTCACTTGGTTGCTCGAACCCTTGAGTGGGGAGACCTAGTTGTGGGCCATCCTTCGCCGGTGAGAGCCTTTGTCTATACTCTTACTAACCCACCCATAGACCGGGTTGGCTAAAGTAGCAATTATTTCCTTGAATATGTGCTTGTGGACCATCCTCATTTGGATGCAGTTGGACTATTGTCAGAAATGCGGGCTTGTTGGGCCATTTAAACTGGGGCAAGTTCGTACCTTATGACTATTAGGCCAAAAGCTTCTGAAATGTTGATGAGCCATTGTAGAAATTATTGTTGTATGTTGGCATTATCTTTCTTTGTGCTTGTGTTCGGAACATTACCATTGGATTTAGTTGGACTCCTTGTCATGAGATGTGAACTCGTTGGGCCATTTAAACTGGGACGAGTCCACTCCTATGGCAGTTAGCCCAAAAAACTTCTAAAATGATGATGGGCCGATTTGTGTGCAAATTTTAAAGAGTTGATATATTTCTTGTATCACATGCATCACATGTATCACATGCACCTCATGCATACATGCACCATGTTAACTCCCTTTTGATTTAAAAGCCATCATAGATGCATGTGGTTAGGGAAGATGACAGACTTGTCAAAAGACCAAGCAGCCACCAAGAATACTGGCAGAAGACCTAGCTCAATGGGATAGGAAACCCAATCATGCATGCATGCATACACGTAACACATTTGCATCCCTTTTGTGTTTGTTCTGTTTTGTAATAACAGGTTTCAAAAGAGAAAAAGAAAAAGTGTCAAATAAGAAGCCAACCAGAATAAGTGCAACAGAACAGTGTCAGCAGTTTTCAGAGAAATGAGTCACAGGGGCGAGGCTCGTATCTGTATCAGTCTGGGGGCGAGGCCCATATCAATATCAGTTTAGGGCCGAGGCCCACATCAGCAGAATTTGGAATGAATCCAGGGAATGAATCCCAGGGTCGAGGCCCACATCGTCAGAGTGTTGGAATGAATCCCGGGGTTGAGGCCCATGTCAGCAATTTCAGAAATGAGTCACAGGGGCGAGGCCCGTATCTGTATCAGTCTGGGGGCGAGGCCCATATCATATCAGTTTAGGGCCGAGGCCACATCAGCAGAATTTTGGAATGAATCCAGGGAATGAATCCCAGGGTCGAGGCCCACATCAGCAGAATTTGGAATGGATCCAGGGAATGAATCCAGGGCCGAGGCCCGCATCAGTAAAATTTTGGAATGAATCCGAGGGTCGAGGCCCACATCAGCATCAATCTGGGGGCGAGGCCCACGACAGTAGCAGTAGGGGCCCGAGGCCCACTTCAGCAATCGTTTGGGGTGAGTCCCAAGGGTCGAGGCCCACATCAGCATTAATCTGGGGGCGAGGCCCATGACAGTAGCAGTTGGGGCCGAGGCCCACTTCAGCAATCAGTTTTGGAATGAATCCGAGGGTCGAGGCCCACATCAGCATCAATCTGGGGGCGAGGCCCATGTCAGTAGCAGTTGGGGCCGAGGCCCACTTCAACATCAATTTTGGGGATGAGTCCCAGGGTCGAGGCCCACATCAAACACAGTTTGGGAATGAGTTCCAGGGTCGAGGCCCACATCACATCAGTATCAGTCTTGCCGGGTATGGCATTCTGGGGGCGAGGCCCACATTACATCAGATCAGTTCTGCCGAGAATGGCACTCCGAGAATGGAGATATAGTCCGGGAATGGACAGTTCAAGAATGAACAAGCCGAGAATGGCAATCCAAGAATGGAGCAGAGTTCAAGAATGAACAAGTCGGAAATGACACTCCGAGAATGGAGATATGGTCCGGGAATGGACAGTTCAAGAATGAACAAGCCGGGAATGGCACTCCAAGAATGGAAGCACGGTTTGGGAATGAACCACCTTACAGTAACGGTTCGGGAATGAACCACCTTACAGAACGGTCCGGGAATGGACCACCTTACAGTAACAGTTCAGGAATAAAGCCTGCATCTAGTTCGGTTCAGGGAACAAGACCTCAGCTCAAAATGGGAAAAGACCCACGGGAACAAAACCCACCACTCAACAATTCAGGGAACAAGACCCTCAGCTCAAAATGGGAACAAAACCCAACATTCAACAATTCAGGGAACAAGACCCTCAGCTCAAAATGGGAACAAAACCCAACACTCAACAATTCAGGGAACAAGACCCTCAGCTCAAAATGGGAACAAGACCCAGGGAACAAAACCCACCACTGAACAATTCAGGGAACAATACCCTCAGCTCAAAATGGGAACAAGACCCACGGGAACAAAACCCACGGGAACAAAACCCACCCTGAACAATTCAGGGAACAAGACCTTCAGCTCAAAATGGGAACAAGACCCTCAGCTCACTTCGGGAATGGACCAACTTACAGTAACAGTTCGGGAATGGACACCTTACGGTAACGGTTCGGGAATGGACCACATCACAACACGGTTCGGGAATGAACCAGGGGTCGGCAGCACCTCACCACCCAAATCAAACAACTCAACCATGGAAAGTCAAGTGGCAGCTGGCGAGCCAGGTAAGTAGAAATGCATTGCATAACTTTGATAGGATTGTCACTGTTGCCATTAAACAAGTCCCATCAAAGTGGGGGCGACTGTAGGCACTGCATTTTTACACATAAGTCCCTATGATGAGTCTCATTTTGGAGACACTACCTTTTAAGTCACGGAGGTCACGGGAAACGGACATCGGAAGGGGAAATTCAGAATAAACAAGGTTCACTGTTTTCGTTAGTGCTGCGTTCGTGTTTTCGTTCGAACGTCAAACGGATTGCGGACGTTCGTGCCGCGTTCGAGGAAGCGTTCGAAATGGTGTGGTAATTCTGGTTTTGCTGCTAGCCTCACATCCAGCCCAATTAGCCCCCCAAAGCCCATAAAACACATCCCAATTAAATAAATATATTATTTAAATATTAAACATTAAATAAAATATTTAAACCATTTACCAATTAAAATAAACAATTACCAACTTAAACTAAAATCATGCCTAAATTAAACAAATCACACACTAAATCAAAATATAATCATGCCTAATTAAAATCAATCAACCAATTATATTCCCTCCCAATCTAATAAGATTATTCCCAAACTTAAATATTGTATTCCTAAACCAAGCCAATCAAATATTCAACCTTCCCTATCTAGCCAAGATTTGTCCCCCCTCAATCTTTGACTTCCCTTAACCAAACCAAATCAAATCCCTCTTCAATTAGCCAAATCTCTTTCCTTGTCAAACCTACCCTTTGCCTATAAAAAAAACCCTTCACCAACCTTCTCAACCCTAGTCCCTAGTAGCTAGCTAGCTAGTCCCTAACTCACACACAACACACATAAAAAATATTACAGGAAGAAGACACCAAAAACCAGTAAGCAAAAGATAAAGAGGAAACGGCAGTGAACCACACAAGGAAATAGCAGCAAAAACGGACTCAAACAGTAAGACAACGAACGAGAACAGTGAACCAGTGAACCGGGAGAGTTGCGGAGCATCCACCCTTCCGACAATCGTGTACCGTACATCCGAGAGATGATTTAAAAGGTTAGACCTGAGTGTACCTTCTCATTAGTTTATATTCGTTTATTTTATTATTATTATTGCATTCTATTCGCATGAGAGTCGTTTATGGAAGCATGTTGTGGCTTGAATGAAATGGAAGAGTGTCGTCTTTTGGTATATAGGATGGAAACCCAGACGTAAATTCCGTAGCCGAATCCGAATGGACGGTAGTGCGGTCTGTACATGGGACACAACTCCACGTACCACTTGAGTAAACGGCACCTTCTCTTGTTTTGTGTTGCTTTTATGTATTTATTTTGGTCATTTAAATTCTGCATGTTGCTTATTTATGCATGACTCAATCGAGCGCATGGGCTTAGTAAGTGGAATGATGAAAGATCCCCTATGGGGAGGGGTTAAAGCCTTTACCACGATGCTTTGCCGCGCCGATTGATGTGTGTTCGGTTGGATGCAAGACACGTTCAATCGGACATACTTAGAATAATATGATTGTCTTTATGTTTGTATGCATGATGTGATGTGACGCGCATGGGCTTAGTATGTTGGTCTAAAGGTCCTCTCTTTGAGAGATCAAGAGCCCCAAAAGGCCACCTTTACGGCAGTACTTCGCCGCGCCCCTTATTTTGTTGTTTATGTATTGCGTCCCATTTCATGCATCAGTTCTGTTCCCGTTCGAACGCGTTACGAACGCAACTCGAACGCGCATGTATTTTTGCCTTATCATGCATCAGGTCTCATTTCCGTTCGAACGCGTTATCAAACGCCATACGAACGCGAGCATTCTGTTTCATTTCCGTTCGAACGCGGTGTACGAACGCTACTCGAACGTGAGCATTCTGTTTCATTTCCGTTCGAACGCGTTTACGAACGCTACTCGAACGTGAGCATTCTGTTTCATTTCCGTTCGAACGCGTTTACGAACGCTACACGAACGTGCACACACTGAACTGAGTCTGTCTTATCATATTCATGCATAATTGCCTATTGGTTGATCTTTCTTATGCAAATGTGTCACAATTCGTATGCTTATGTCATGATAACATTTGAGTATTATTTCTAGCGGTATATCGGATGGAAACCCAGACGTAAATTCCGTAGCCGATTCCGAATGGACGGTAGTGCGGTCTGTACTTGGGCTACAATTCCACGTACCGCTTGGAAAAGTGCCCATATGTGTGCTTGTAGGGTCAATATGTGTGCTTGTGTTTTCCTGAATGTGATATAAATTTGTATGTTCATTGCTATCTTGAGATATATTAAGCATGCAGTTTTGAATATGAGATATATGTAAAAATGTACACATAAGTTTTATTTTATAAATGTGAATTTAGAAGCATGATACCCTTAGAAATAGTGTTACTTCAGCTTGTTTAAATTATTACATTGAATCCTTTCATTACAAGTGACACGAGTAAGGGACCATTCCGAACCCAACGGTTTGAGGTCTTCTCTTGCGAGGGGTGAGTGCGGCCTTAAATCTTTGTCCCGGTTCACACCGGGTGGCGACTCCATAGTTATGTAATCCTTCCCAACTAGGCCGCGAGCCTAGGAACGGCGTCGCTCAGTTTCTGTTGTCCACAATATTCCAAATTGGCCAAAACCAGTGCCAACTATAAGCATACATTATGATAGTCAATCGACTATCGGGAGAGCCCAAAATACAATGTGTGTGTATATATATAAAAAAATCTTATGTTGCAGCTACTTATGCTTTTACATGCTCAAGCGGAACGAAACTGACTAATTTATATTACGAAAGTTGTGAGTATGGGTGTGCATCGGTCGGTTAATCCTTGATTTTTTAACCGAACCGAAATTTTTTGGTTAAGTAAATGTGTAACCGATTTAACCATATTATGACACATAACCATTAACCAATTTAACCATTATATTTCGGTCGGTTTTGGTTAATTCAGTTATTAACCAGTCCTACAAATATAAATTCATCAACTCAATATTCAACAAAGTAATTTAACACAAATATAAATTAATATTCATCAAATTTTATATTTAACCCAATATTATGAAATTTTGGGTTTCTTAATAGCCAATAATTTAATAATTTTCGGTTTTAACAATTTATCTAACAATCGGTCTATGAAATTTTGTTATTTACTTATTTAGGGTTTTGAAGCATATATATATTTCGGTTAATCGGTCGGTTCGGTTATACGAATCTCATAACCGTAACCGAACCGAATAACTGAAAAAGTTAAAAATTTTAACCGTAAAAACCAATTTAATCACAATAACCGAATCGTTAAAAAAAAATGGGTCGGAACGGTTCAGTTAATCGGTTAAAATCGATTAATGCACACCCTTAGTTGTGAGAACAAGATTTGTAAGCTAACAGAATCATGTCTATGGATGGAAACGGGTAGGGTTTGGTGCGGGTTTTCCATTACCAAACTCAGCAAACTCGCACCATACCCGCTGCGAGTTTTAATTTTCATTAAAAAAACCTGCACCAATATATAAAATTAAATTACCAAACACGTATTGATACCCAGTAGAGTTTTTATGGGTTTTAAAAAAATCTTCAGATGATTAAATTAATAATTGAATAGAACTACAACTAGAACTACAAATCGTCAGCAAACGTCACCTTTTCTCTAATCTTTGTGAGTGAGTGAGAGGAATAAATCAATTAAAATACAGGAAGCAGATCGTCAGTTCTCGTCACTCGAAGCAGAAGTATATTACCAAAAGCAGAAGACGTAGGTTGATGGAGAATATGAGGATGATAAAATGTGGCTGAGATATTAGATTTGTGTTTTAGGTTTTGTGAGTCATTTTATATAAGTGTATTTTCTTTGCCCTAAAAAATATAAAACAAAGAATTTAAATTTGAGGGTAGCGTATCCCGCTATGGGTATCCGCGAGTTTTGCTTAATTACCAAACTCATACCAAACCCGCAACCGGTTCTGTTTTAACTTACCAAACTTGCACCAAACTCGCTTAAATATTTACCAAATCATACCCATTGCAGGCGGGTTTTTATGGAATTGTGAGCGAAATTGTATCTCTAATCATGTCCGAAGTTTGTGAAATCAATACCCAAAGGCTATTCACTCATACTACTGTGAATAGCTCAACTCAAAACCTATTTTATGGAGTAATAATATTTTGACTAAGTGATCTAATACTTATTGACAATGACATATTAATTATTTGGTAGTATATTAATAGGGAAATTAATATAATTTTATTATATTAATATATTGTATATTAAATAGATTTTTTATTTAAAAAAAAATGTTGGCCCGTGTCACATTTAGTATGCATTTTGATTGGCCACGTCCAACAATACTTGTGTGCCTAAGTGAAAACCAAGATATATGGTATTAAAGAAAAATTTTATTATGTAACAGTGTTTCCACGTTTTAATATAATAATTCAATAGTATTTTGTCATACGTACATAAGGAAAAATAATAAATAGTAGTTATATTTAATATAATTCCACATGTTATATACTAATTATTGGTTGATGGTATTACATTATCCATACATTAATTGATGACATCAAAGAATTACTCGTGTTCTTAATGACGAAACTTGCGTTGCATGCATGGCCAGGACTCATGGTTGGAAGCTGAAGAGGCGTACATGAATGAAGGAACCGTAAGGAATTTGTAAGAGTTTGGATTAGTTTGAAGTAAGATGTGCTGTATGGTTCACTTTAAGAGAGTTAATAACTTTTTATTTTTTCATTGGTACCACTTCTTTCTGGTAGCAGAAATTCTTATTAGTAAGTTTGTAATCCTACTCTGATTGGACCTAAAACTTTTTGAAAAATTTTCATGAGATTATGTCATTGCCCTTATATACTTTCTCGATGTAGTGGTCAGACTAGGTCAATGAACCTAAGGGTAAAAAAATGAAACAATCTATACTCATGTGCTAAAATTTTGAAACCTTTGACATTTTATATTTTTCAGAAAACAACAGGGACTGCAGTGTTATAACCAAATGAATACATCTTTTCCATTAGATCTAATGTCAAGTCACTAATGGGCAAATGTTTTACATAAAAAGTTCTGAAAAACAACATAGAAAAACATTGGATTGCAATTCTCTAAGTTGTGTTTTTTGTGAATGGGAAGTGGAATCCATCAATCATCTCTTTGATATTTTGTCTTTTTATCTGGAAATTATGGTATTGGCTTATGAATTGATGAGATGTCGATTGGGTCCTTCCAGAAAATCATGTTATGTTGATTCAATATATGGCTTTATTTTTTCATGAAAGAAATAAAATATTTTTTGGAAATTTTATTTATGTCTTCATCTTAGTGTATTTATTTCGAAAGAAATCAGCGTATCTTTAATAAAAATCAACATATTTAACCTGAAATTGTGCAAAGATTATGTGCTTGATCTCCAGGTGGAAAACTTATTGATCATTAAGACAACCAATAACACATTGTTTTGTCTTCATTTCCATCTTTATTTTGACTCTTTTCAGTAGAAACCTAAATCCTTCTTCGATCATTTACCGTACAAATGGAATAAGGAAGTATTCTGCATAAAATAACTGCAGATACAGAATAAAAAAGAAGTCAGTCTCAAACTAATTAATAATAAAACCCGATTGGATTGAACCAATATATCAATTTTTCTAGTAAGTTAAAAAAACAAAATATACCTATTTTCATGAAATATCTTCTAATTTTATTTATTTTTTTAGGATTATCATTTTTCGCTACTTTAAAAATTAAAAAAAAAAAATTAAAAATTGATATAAGAAATATTATGATGATATTTTATTATTATATATTTACAAAACCTTACATTTTACTATATTTCATGATATAAATTTTACATTTTACTATATTTTAAACGATAGAAGTATTGACTTGCCTTCCAAATGAACATGTAAAACGAAGTAATTGATGATTTACTCGAGAGATCAATAGATTGAGCTTTAAGCCACAAGATAGAAGCAAGTGTGCCATTGCCTAATATCTGCAGAAAGCACAAAAATTCTTAATATGTGAGATCGTAGTCTTGCTTGGCCAAAAAGATAATGAAGAAGAAAAGCTAAATTTCATGCAAAATTACAAAGCTTACAGTGACAAGCTTGCTTGGCCAAAATGATAATGAAGAAGCTCCAACAGCTAAAGCAGCTCCATAAGCAAATAACAACATATAAACGCAAAGCCAAAATACCTTTTGAGAGAAAAACAACATATGTTGTAAGGAAAATCTAACAAGCTTCGATCTCAACAAGGTTAAAAATTTAACAATCTAACAAGCTAGCTAGTTCACTTACTCTTCCTTGCCCTAGCCTAACACTGATTGACTGAATGCCGAAATATTTGTCGCCTTCCACATCAGGAATATCCTGTCAGAACATCAAATCATCACTTCTCAATTCGGATGCTCGGTTGATTTATAACTCAAGTATTTGATAATCTTTATTGGATAAGAATTTCAAATTCTGAATTACCTTGAAAAGTGCTATTACAATAGAGAAGAAGCACATGAAAGCAGTCGCAAAGATCACTGACCCTGTGATTGCTACAGGTCTACCAAGCACATATTTCTGTATGCATCAAACCACTTTGTGAACAAAAAAATAAATTGAATCAACAAATCCCAATTTATATATCTAGACTTGAATGAATAATTTGTATACATATACCTGGAAGTGAATGAAGAAAGCAAGTTGAATTACAACTGCCCTCGCAATCAGGATGCAACTTGCAGCTAGAAAGGCATGTCTCTTCCATCTTAGAAATGGAAGCTACAAGAGCGGATTACATGAGCTTTTGATCAAGTTACCACCAATATTGTAACTTACTTATTTATATAAAACAAAACAAGATATATATGATTCACTTACATCGATTGAATAAACACTACCAAGCAAAAAAATTATGAAGAGGGCCCAAAAAAGTGGTGGCGATTGAAACATAATCCCCATAGATATACTCTGAAAATGAAATCAAGAATTATGAGCTAATTAATTTCAAACCAGTTATATATAGGTATATATGTTAGCAACGGTTGTATTTTTGTTTAATTTTCTAATAGCAAAAAAAATAGGAGAGAGAAAAGCCTATATCATTTTAATGGAGTTTCACATTTTTGGCTATTGGCTTACCATTAATAAAGATATGTAAACAATTGCTGTTCCTGTTCGCATTGAGAAGTCACCAGAAGCTAGGGGGAGATCAGGCTTATTAACCTAACATACATGCAAAATTTTATTTTTATTAGTAAAAGAAGCTTGAAAAGAAATTACTTAGTTTACCGTAACTATTGTTAAAGAAATCGTATCTCTTTATTATGCAAACGATCTTCAAGATATGATTTTAGAATTCTCCAAGATATATGATAACTATTGTTAAGAAAATGAAGTCTCATCCAATTACTTAGTTTATCTTAAAGATCATTTCTATACTAAGGACATATGATTTCCTTAACAACTATATTATCTAGTTTCAAAAAATTCATCCAAAAAAAAAAAAAAAACCCTTTGACTAAAAATTTTAGAAAAAAATAAAACCCTAAAAAATCTTACCTTGTCTATTTCAACATCGTACAACTGGTTTAAGCCAACCACGTAAATGTTCATCAATATTGTAGGCACCAAGGCCTGAAATATCAAAAATCAACTCGTAAAAATGAAGCCAATATTACCAAGTAAATGTTATAATAATAATAAAATGACAAAAATAATAATTTATATTGGTTGAATAAAGTCGCTTTCTCCTTTTTTTTGAATATATTATTCTCAAAATGAGCTAAACATCAACTAACACTTTATATCTCAACTAGATTGATATCTAAAATACTGTCAAATCATATGCGATTCATATCCGTCAAAAGCGTTATATTAAATAAAATATATAAAGGTTTGATAACGGAGTGACTAGTTTTTATTTTGTGAATCACCATTGACTATATCCAAAAAAATATGAGAATAAGGCCTAAAAGTTAATAGAATCATATCTGAAGTACATGAGAATAATGCATGTATATTAATAATTATATGAATTTTTGATTCATTTGCACCATGATGAGAAATTGAATCAAAAACCTATTTTATGAATAAAAGTGTCTTGACTAAAGTGAACAAGCAATTGTTACTTCAACTAAACCTTACCTTCAGTAATCCCATGAAAAATGTGGGACTGATTTCGGAAATAGTTTGGACAGGGAGAAGAGAAACCGATGTTATCCCTATCGTCTGATAACAAAATTGAAAAAAAAAAAAAAATAACTGTCAAAATCTTTATAAAAGTTTTATTATCGAGAAAATAGTAGGTAGCTATTAGTAGTGAACTCACTGTTCCAATCACTGTGTGAGGACGAGAAAATCGGTAGAATGCAATTAAATTCTTGTGAAGCACGTCCTTAAAGCTCTTCAAATTTTTATCATCCTCGAATTTTGATGGATACCCATCTAGTCCTGTGACAGGAATACGATATTTTAAATTAGATAAGCTCCTTAATTAACACATGCATAGTAGCCAAATGAAGCAATAGCTCTAAACAAGAATTAGGTCACTATTGATTACAATTCTTAAAAGGGTATCACTATAATATTGCTAGTATATAAAATGAACTTAGCAACAAGCGAAACATGAAATCTTCACCGGTTTTTGAAGATGTTATTTTTCTCGCCCTCAGCCCATCTGTTAAAATTTGGAAAACAAAACGATCAAAATTAATTAAAATCAGAGAACCGAACAAGAAAAGAAACTCACTCTTTAATTAAGATCAATGAAGCTTACTGGCGTGTGCGGGTTCCGAAGACGAATGCATTTGAAACAGCTCTGGATTTGCTCTTTCTTTATTCTCTCTTGACTGCTTGGTGTGTAGTTTGTGCTGTCCAATGAGACTCAATGTATAATAGTTTTACGACACTTGGTAAAACTATATTAAAATGATGCCATTATCTGGCGTAAGTAGTCTACGTAATCTAGATCTAGATATCGGTGCTGCAGCACAAACGAGGAACATGGTAGTATAGAATATTAATATTATACTTGTATAGTTGTGTGACTGGCGCTATTAATTTGTTTAGCTACTGTAAGGAAGATTCATACACAAGGACAAAAAAAAAGGTATCAATAAAATCATTTTAATATCAATAATAAAGGATTTTATTGAGATTTGTTAGTAGTGTCAATGTTGTTCAAATCAAAATTCCCTAACACTGATAAAAAGTATCAGTAATTCAAGTGTAGTAATTTGTTGTACTAAAATATCACCATTTTAGTGACATCGGGACATTAGTAAACTGTGAGCGATATTCATGTGAATATAGTATCAATTAATCACCGACACTATTATAAAAATGACTTTCAAAATTGTCATAAAAATTATTTTATAACGGTTTTAAAAGTTATATAATAGCTTATGTCATGAAATTTTTATGATAGTTATTTTATTATATTCAAACAATGAAAGATGTTATTTATCGTCATACAAATATATATATATATAAATCCGAATAAGATGTTAAGCACCTTTTGGTGCTTAAAGTCAAAGTACCGAAAGGTGTATTTAATTAACATATTAAAAAATATATTAATTATGTGGGTGGGTCTCACGTGCATAAAAAGAAAATAAAAATAAAATAAAATTCATTATTTACATAGTGAATCTCATGCCTATAAATAGAAGTTTTATTTCATTATTTTTTCATTTCATTCTCAACCAAATCCTCTGTATTTTAAGAGAAAAAAATATTATTTCTTCTTAAGAGTTTGTGAGAGAGTTGTTATTCTCTTATTCTAATAGAGTGAGATTGTTCACTCATTGTATTTAGAGAGAAGTTGTAAAATTCTTTCCACTATAGTGAAATCCTTCTACATTTGCTTGTGAATGTTTTCCTCAAATGTTGGGATTAGTACTGCAGCTAACAAATGTTGAGATTAGTACTAAAGTTAGGGTTGTAAATGAACTGTCCCGTTCATAAACGGCTCAAGCTCGATTCGTATTTGACTTGATCAAGATCGATTCTTATAACAAATTGAGTTATTCAAACTCATTGTTTTTTTAACGAGTGATCAAATTCAAGTCAAACTCAATTAAATATTTTCTTAACGAGTCAAATTCAAACGACATGTGTAAAGAGCCAAGTTCGAACTGTTAGAATATTTTATTCTAATATTAATTATGGGCTTATATTAATTGTGATACAAATTTTAATAAAGCGCTAAAATAATTGGTTTGTAATAGAAACTGTAAAGCTCAATTATCTGATCTAATATTAATTGATGTGTGGATATTAGAGCGGGCTTTGGAATTGTTATGAGCTTTTGATGGGTGAGCCCATTACAATCCATAAATTAGTGACCTAAACGCTTACCATCACTCCCCTATACAACTTACTCAATAAGCTTCATGATTACTCTTGATATTTCTCTCTCCCATTATTATGGTAAGGAGTATGATGTCTATAACTAATCTTCTAGACTTCCTTTGGGGTGAGGCAATTAAAATAGCCTTATACATCCTCAATAGAGTTTCAAGTAAGTCTGTTTCTAGAACTCCTTTTGAAATATGGACTGGTAGGAAAGAGTCACCTCCGTGTTTAGAGATGTCCTTCAAAAGTACGCCTTTTATAATCCCATTGAAGGTAAATTGCAATCCAGATCTACTCGTTGCTATTTTATTGGATACCATAATCATTCTAAATGCTACAGATTCTACTGTAGAGAATGGGGTTCTAGGATTGTAGAATCACAAACAGCTAAGTTCTTGGAATTTGATGTGGCTAATAAAGATAATCATACAAAAATCTCAAATCAAAGACAACAGACTAGAATTGTTCATATACCGATACCCATACAGTCTGAGACCTTGGAACCTACATCTGCAACTAATCCAATTATGGAGGAGGAACCCATACATGTAAATGAGGTTTAACCATTACAGGATATAGCTGCAGAGGTTCCATTAAGAAGGTCAACCAAGGTAAGGCGGTCTGCTGTTCCCTCTGATTATGAAGTTTATTTAAATAAGATTGATTATGACATGAGCCATTGTACTGATCCAAAAACTTTTAAAGAAGTTATTTCTAGTTCTCAATCTGATCTATGGTGGAATGCAATGAGAGATGAAATGCAATCTATGAGATATAATGATGTGTGTGAGCTTGTTGAATTACCTGAAGGTTGTAGACCTATTGGTTGTAAATGAGTTTATAAGACCAAGAAAGACTCCAAAGGGAATATTGAGAGGTTTAAAGCTAGATTAGTTGCCAAATGATTTACTGAGAGAGGGGGAATTGATTATACTGAAATTGTTTCTCATATATCTTCTAAAGATACTTTTAGAGTAATCATGACACTAGTAGCTCATTATGATTTAGAGCTACATCAGATGGATGTTAAAATCGCATTCATAAATGGAGAATTAAGTGAAAAGGTCTATATGGTACAACCTGAAGGATTTCAGAAAGACGGTGAATATCATATTGTTTGTAGACTTAAAAAGTCTATTTATGGTTTGAAACAAGCCTCACAACAGTGGTACCTAAAGTTTGACAATTTAATCTCCTCTTTAGGCTTTGTGGAAAGTAAAGTTGATAGATGCATATTTATCAAGATCAGTGAGAGCAAATTTATCTTTCTCATACTTTATGTGGATGATATTTTTCTTACATGTAACGATCTAGGAATGCTACATGAGGTAAAACAGTTATTGTCTAGGTATTTTGATATCACTACAAGAAAAAAGGCTTTTACTGATACTAAATTAGTGTCAGTAAAGGGTTTTACTGACACTATATAAATGTGTCAGTGTTGCCGCAGCCAGAAATCACTGACACTAGTTTCTAGTGTCAGTGATTCTTAGTGTCAGTAAACGTTAACACTGTAGTATCAGAAAATTATTGACACTATGGTATCAGTAATCTCTCACACTATTTTAGTGTCAGTAAATTATTGACACTATATCATCAGTATTTAGTGATACTATAGTGTCAGTAAATTTTGTTACTGCAGTATCAGTATATCGCATATATTTGATTTTTAGTGTCAGTAATTATTATTACTATAGTATCAATATCCGTCAATATCTTTTAAAATTTAAAAATCGTATTATTTCACAATTATATTTCTTATTTTTTGTAATTAAATTAATCATAATATATATATATATATATATACCAACTCAATGAAATAAAAAACTAAAAAATTACATTTATATAAAATTCGCAATATAATAGATTAATCGTATTAATCAATTCAACAGTATCACATGATGAATACAAAAACTCCATAGACAATCTTTAAATTAACATATATATATTTCAAAAACTACTCTTAAAGTCCCATCAAAATGTCATGCCCCCACCAAAATTCATGATACTTGTTGAGAAGCCTGCAACAATCCCCCAACAATATGATATCTGGCACAAAATCTGAAATTATAAACCAAATGTTAAGAATTAGATGGACTTCCAAAAAAAATCGATATCTTCATAAATAAAAACATTAAATACATCCAAATAAAATACAAAATATAACCCTAATCTAATTTTTGTCACATAAAGCACTTATTGACAATAACCATACCAACAACCTAAGAGCATGCATATAAAAAACCAAATGGCATCCATAATAACAAGTTGTATCTTTCATACCGCTACATAATCACCAAAACAAACAAATCAATAACACACACACACACACACACACACACATATATATATCACTACAAAAAAAAAGGGTATTTAGCGTCGAAATTTTTCGACGCTAAAGGTTATTAGCGTCGAAAATTTTCGACGCTAATTTTCGACGTTAAAACTTGGACGAGAAAGACAATTAGCGTCGAAATAAAAAATTTCGACGCTAAAGTACAATATTTTGCGTCAAAAATATTTCGACGTTAAAACATGTATTTGGCGACGAATAATTTCGACGCCAAAAAGTTGACCTTTTAGCGTCGAAATATTCGACGCTAAATGTGATATAATATTAAAAAATATATATCATTTTATTACCTTTAGCGTCGAATATTTCGACGCTAAAAGGTATACGAATATTATTATTACAAATTAATCTCAAACTAATTTCATTACAAAAGTAATTGATATAAAACTAAAATTACAAATTTTATCACAATAACAAAATATAAAATGATATTTTTATTGATATAAAACTAAAATTACAAAATTTATCACAACAAAAAATATAAAATGATAAAATACAATGATAAAATACAATTTTCCATCTTCACTTTCATTTTCTTCATTATCATCATTTTCACCATTTCTTCATCTTCATATTCCCCTACAAAAATAAATAAATAAATATTAGATGTGAATATAAAATACAAAACAAACAAACAAACAAAACATTTAAGGAAAAATAAATTTAGAGAGGAAATAAGAGTATGAGAGAAAGAAAGTGATAATAGAAGAAATGAAAGTGCAAATGAATTTATAGGCAAAAAAAAACCTTTAGCGACGAAAAGGATTTCGTCGCTAAAAATCCTCAAATAGCGGGAATGTTTCCGCCAAAATTTTGATCTTTAGCGTCGAAATATTTGACTTTTAGCGTCGAATATTCGTCGCTAAATGTCAAAATTTAAATTTAAATTTATTAGGCGGTAAATTCAAATTTTTAAGGGGGAATTCGAAAATTTTAAAATTAACCTTTAGCGTCGAAATTTAGATTCGACGCTAAAGGTTGTACCTTTCGCGTCGAAATTTAGATTCGACGCTAAAGGTTGAATTTTTGACTTTTAGCGTCGAAAATTTAGTCGCTAAATGTCAAAATTTAAATTTGAATTTATTAGTCGATAAATTCAAATTTTTTAAGGGGTAATTCGAAAAATTAAAATTAAACTTTAGCGTCGAATTTTTTATTCGACGCTAAAGGTTCAACCTTTAGCGTCCAAATAATATTTCGACGCTAAAGGTTAATCCTTTAGCGTCTAAATAATTTTTTGTCGCTAAATGATGTAACCTTTAGCGTCGAAATAGAAATTCGACGCTAAATCATCAATCATTTGGCGTCAAATAATTATTTCGACACTAAAAGATAAACTTTTAGCGACGAATCTAATTTCGACGCTAAATAGATTATTGGCGTCGAAAAAAATTTCGACGCTAAATGTTTGGACGCTAAATGTCTGTTTTGTTGTAGTGTATATATATAGACGGACATAAAACTGAAATAAAAGGATCTCATGAACCAGATGAAGTTTATCAGATGACATGATCTAATACTGTTTCCAAATGCATGAAGCAAATCAAGATGACAAGATAGTTGTTCATTATGGAATTCCTGGAAACTAAAAGTTCAAAGCTCAAAATGTACTAGAATGTAACATTCCAGGTAATTGCCATAAAAATAGATGAGATAAACATGTTAGATCTCAATATATCAAATACTGCTTCCATAGCATTCATGCTGCACCTCAAAGCACATCAGATGACAGGTGCCATATCCCCCAAAGGTTTCAACAAGTATCAATCAGAACATGGCAAAACTTCATCAGGTAAAAAACTATCTCCAAGTTCATGTCTGACATAGAGAACATCGAGACACTGTTAATAGAATATTTTACATCATGATTGTTTTAACTTTCAAGTCTCAAAGCAATCTTACCCACTAGCAAAACTCACAAATAAAACAAATTAACCCACCAAATTAAACCCATCAGGGCATAAAACTGAAATAAAAGATATGATTCATATTGCTTTCACCGAAGTAAAAAATCTGGGGAAAAAATTCTAAGCTAAAAGTAGAAACAAGAATGTATTAATTTACAGAAAAGAGAAATACCATACTACTTCATTAACTCAACGAACAATAGCTATGTTGTCCTTGTCATTTGTATTCTGCAAGAATAGAAGATTTCCCAATATGTCATGAATTAAAGTGAAAAAATAGGAAGTAATAATCACCTCTGTAAAACATGTCCTTGTAATTACCTCTTCATTATACTGTGTCATTATATGTGCAACATATATTGCCCAATCATCACGGAGTTGCGTTATATCTTCCAGAGTGTACTCATTAATCCCCTTGAACTTTAAAATATTTATAAGTTAGAATTTTAAACAGTAAGATATCTTAATTGAAAAGATATCTTAATTGACTAGTGATAAAACTTAACTATTGTTAACTTACATTGTCTTTTAGAATGTTCACATTTGTTACAATTTGCTGCATGTATTTCATCACATAATAACCGCATTCAAAACTTCCAGGCTGCATTGGACACTATAAAAAAGAATTATCATATCAATATTAGTTCATTTAGACATATTCTAAATATTCTCATTGTTGCATATCACAAATATATATATATATCATAACTTTGTACCTTCACAGATACCCAAGTCACACTACCGCTCTTATTATTAGAATGTAACGATTGATACACTCTAATTCCCCTACAAAAAATTATAATTGGATATCATATAAATAATGCAACAATAAACCCAATGTTAAAATAAAGAGAAAACAACTATAACTTAACTGATTAACAATTTGCATCAACTCATCAGTAGGATTATTCCCCTTAGGATCCAGATAATATATCGTGCGTCGTACTATGTCAATTGCAAGAAGCACCCAGTGAAAGCTAAATAAGAAAGAAAGGGTAATAAAAATCTGGATTACATAACTTGAAATTGAATACTAAAAAAATTAAAAAATTATTACCTTGGGTTGTATGGGATCAATATGATTTGCCCCAACTCTATCATACCTAACAGTTTTGAAATGTATTGAGGTTCTTCTTTGATGGACGTATCATCTCAAAATTTCCAAACTGAACTGGTTTGGCAGTTTCAGTTTTATCCATCTCATCGTATAAGTGCCTAAGACAAGATAAACATAAAAACAAAGTAAATATTTATAAAACATTTAGAACAAATGAAGAAAGAGGTAAAAGAAAACATACTTGATCCATATGTTAATAGCACAGTTTGAGACCTCCTTAAAATCCATGATTTCTTCGCAAATTGCTTTGTCTAAGTATGACTTCCAAGTAATACCAAAAATTGGTATGTCATAATCAATCTTTATCAAATTCGGAAAACAGCTCTTAACAAGCATAAAAAACATTTGCATGTATGGACTCTTATCTTGTTTTCTTGTTTGTGCAGCTGCCCTCGTGTTCTTTTTAAGAACCAGCTTTCTTGCAATTTGTTTTTTCACAACTACTTCATTTTTTGGTTCCTTTACTGCAGGAGTTAACCTCGGAGATCTTCTTGGAGTCAATTTAGGTTTCGTTGGAGTTATTCTTGAAGTTGCTTCAATGTTTTGTTCTTTTTGATCATCATTTGGCACACCAACTTTAATAGGATCCTCCAATATTTTGCTCTTCACAGACTTTGGTGAAGTTTTACCCACAACTAACTGAACCTGTAGGATTAATTCATTATTAGTATTTAATAATACATATATATGAAGATATTAAAAAAGACGCCAAATGTATTAACCTTTCTTTTTCCAAGTATGCTCGGGGAACATTCAAGCTCTAAGCAAGCGCCACTTGAAGATTTTGCCTTGGGAAAGTTAGAACTACCTACTTCAGTGTTGCTGTAGGCGTTCAGCCTTGCATTCATATACTCAAGTTGCGCTGTCATAAATTGAAAGCTCTCCTGATACTTCTTCCTTTCCATTGCAAACTCTGAAGATTCAGGAATTTGAAAGTACATGCATGGAGTGATAAATTGACCTATTCCTTGCACTCTAGATCCATTAGGTTGCTTCTGAATAGCCTCAGTCAAAATATCTTTCGGGCCTTGAGAATGAAAAGAACCTTCTTCAACTTGGCTCTTAAGATCATTAGGTTGCTTAGATTCATAAGTTGTTGGTTTTTTTTTTCAGTTTATAAGTTTGAATGCCATGTGGCCATGCACAATCCCAATAACGTACTAGATAGAAACAAAAGGGAAACAATCACCCAAAAACCGGCATGCTATAAAAGAAAATCTGAATCCCAAAACAGATCGAATCAGAGTTCACGCCGCCGGCTGATAAGTGCATGAAAATGTACTTTGAAACATCACTTATCTAGGTTTATTGTTAAGTATTTAGTTATATATTTTATATTTTATTACATAATTTCTATTGTTATATTAATTTAGAAATATTTATTATTTAAACTAATTTAGTGATTTTTATTTGTATGAATATTAATACATGGATTCTGGGACAATTGCAAGTGTTTAGGGGCCATACTGATGCATAGGACGCACACAGGAGCCGAGAACGTGAAAAACAGAATCAATAAAGAATGAGACACGGGCGCCACAGTGCCAAAAGAAGAAGGAGCCGCATCGCCTCAAGCTTCTCGCACTCCATACAAAATCCAGAGAAGAATGCGCCGCGGCGCCAGTTGATATCAAGAAGAAGGCGCCATGGCGCCACCAAAGAGAGAGAATTTGAATTGGAAAAGAGGTTTAACGTGGGGCCCATGTGCATTAGCTCCTAATTCCTCTTTGTTATTAAAATCTACAAATTTCGTGGGTCAAAGAAATAAACAAAAGAGGAAATAGCTTTGACTTTGGAAATAAGAATTGTGGGCCCGGCAAACTAAGATAATCCACCCAACTCTATTTATCAAAGTGGCGTGAAGGTAAAATTTACAAAAGCAAGGTGGGGCCGCTGTTGATGAAGAATTGGAGAAGAGAGCACGTGGGCATTAGGGTTCTGCTTTTACTTATTATAAAAAGGCCATGCAATGTAAATTTTGAGGAGAGCTGCGCAAACAAAGAAGAAAAATATTGAGAGCTCCAGGCTGCGTAAGGCAGCTGCGCAAAAACAGAAAAAACGCAGAGAGCTGCGCGAGCGTAGGAGAGAACAAAAGTAGAGTCGAGAGAGAAGAAATCAGAGCGTAAAGCCGGGATACGGAGCCGTGATGATTCAGGACAACAATTCTCTCCAATCCCGGGTTATTTTTATTTCTTTTATGAGGAACTAATCCTCTAGGCAAAGTTAGGGATGAACTCTTGTGTTGGATTTTATTATTTGTGTTTTTGATTCCTACGAGTACCTTTTAATCGTTTAATAAAATTAATGGTTGTTATTTTCTATTATCTTTCGATTATTTAATCCAGAAATTATGTTTTGTCAAATCCCATATAGATCCAGTCATGCTTCTTCTATGTGTGGTTTGCGGATTTAATTGTGACTGGTAAAGTTGTTTTGCGTGTTGGTCTTCTGCTGCAGTATTGCCTGAGGGTATATTGTCGACGTTAGATAGCTCATAACGATGACTTTTGTGTGCTGTTAACATAGAGAAAATAATCATTAATTACCTTAGAATTTGAATATGTGTAGAATTGAATATATTCCGGTTGTTGGTTTGGGATGTGAAACCTTCAATTGTGTAATAAAATGAATCAATAACTAAATATAGAAGTTCGATGCAAGAGGGATTCCTGAAGCTTTGTCATATCTCTCTGCCATTATCATTTAATATCTTTTCTTTATTTTATTTATCTTTAATATAATTATCAATTTTTATCGTTTTATTTATTAAGTTACCGTTAACATTCTTGATTGAGTGAATCAGTTTCATTGTAACCATCTCTCTGAGGAATCGACACCCCAGCTATACTGCGATAACCGCAAGTCATATTTGGGCGTAATCAAAATTTGGCGCCGTTGCCGGGGAGACGGTTTACAATTTAAAGGAGCAGGTTTGCTTATTCAACAACGAAGCGGTAACTTCGTTTCATTTTTTTTATTTTAGTTACTATTTGCTTATTTAGTTTATTTAGATTTTTTATTCTTAATTAGTTCTTTTATTTATTTATATACTTTTTTTTCCTGTTTCCCGTATTATTTGAGCTTCAATTACATGTCTAGACGTATGGATATATTTGGTAGATTTGTTAGGGCTGAAGAAGAAAGCTCAGACTCTGAGAACATATTTGAAAATCCTTTTTCTACACCATCTGCGTCTAGCTCACATAACATGAGTGAATACGAGAGACCACCTAGGAAGACTCTTGAAGAGTACCTCTACCCAACTCGCACAGCTACACCTTCGTGCATAATGTTTCCCCCTAATGCACCACATATAGACTTTAGGTCTGGAATGATACAGTATCTTCCAACTTTTTACGGTTTAGAGAGCGAGAATCCTTACGTGCACATTAGGGAGTTTGAAGAGGTAGTAGCAACCTTCCATGACCGGTTTGGAACCACTGACACAATTAGACTTAAGTTCTTCCATTTTGCCCTTAAGGATAGAGCTAAGAGCTGGTTTTATTCTTTAAGACCGCGATCAATAGGATCATGGGGCGAAATGACTCAGGCATTCTTTAATAAATATTTCCCACACCATAAGACGAATGCCTTGAAAAGACAAATTTCCACCTTCTCCCAGAGAGACAGTGAGACCCTTTACCAAACGTGGGGGAGGTATAAGGAGTTGTTAGCTAGTTGCCCCCACCATGGATATGAGAGTTGGCGTTTAGTAAGTTATTTCTATGATGGACTGACCCCTATGGAGCGCCAATTCGTTGAGATAATGTGCAATGGTGAGTTTATCCGAAAGGACCCTGATGAGGCATTCGAGTATTTAGATGACCTGGCTAAGAAATCACATACTTGGAGTGGACCTAATGCTGTAGATAACACTGATAGGACACACACTTCTCCTAGCAGAAGCCTACAACACTTTAGGGAAGAGGATAACATTAAGACACAAGTTGAGCTGTTAACTAGACAGATAGGAGCCTTAATAGCCAAAGACAGCAAGACAATGCATTCAGTAGCCCAGCTAGAATCCCAAGAGTGTCCCGTGTACGGTGAGATGAGAGGTACAAATGAGGAAAACTACAATACTTTAGGGATGTACCAGAAGCCTTATACACCATATCCAGATACCTATAATCCTAGTTGGCGGAACCATCCCAATGTTAGTTGGAGGCAGGAGTCCTATCAGCCTACCCAGACACCACAACCTAGGAATTACAATACCCCACAGTATCACACACCCGCCATTCCTAGGAATTCTTTAGAGGATACTATGCAAGCATTTATAGAAGCCCAGAAATCAATTGTGGAGGCCCAGGACAAAACCAATCAAAGGATTGAGTCGTTGATATCTCAGGTAGCTGAAGACCAAAAAGAAATTAAGAGTCAACTCTCTAAATTGACTAATGACCTGAGTGTACAAGAACAAGGAAAATTCTCATCTCAGGCTCAACCAAATCCACAAGGGCAACCCATAGCACAGACTGACCATAAGGTATCCAGTATAGGAGGTGTTCATGCCATAATCACTAGGAGTAGTAAAGAGGTAGGGATACAGAACACTTCCAACACTATAGGTGACCCTAAGGATGATAGTGCCAACACCTCCAAGAGAGAACAAGTGTCACATTTCCAAGTTAGAGTACCCTCTCCTCAAGAATTTACCAGTTTACATCTCGAGAAACAATCACAGGGTAAGGATGAGTGTCATTACTCATACATGTTAGAAACAGTCCTACCGGAAACAGTTTCTCTACAACCTGAATCATATCCTCTTGAACTGAAACTGGTCCCAAGAACCGAAAAGGGAGGAAAATGAGAGTTCGTGCTCAATTAAAGATTATACCTTGGAGATTAAAAAGGACATTGAGAAAAATTTTCTATACGAAGAGTCCAAGATTTCAACAATCTCCATACATAAGAGGACCCATGAATACACTGCCTCAGTTAGACAAACATTCCCTCGTGTGTCTTCATCAGTACGCTAGATGGAAACCACCATGACAACTTGAGTGTTTGCGTCTGGCTGAAGACGTTAAACTTAGCGCTAGCGGGGAGGCAACCCTTGCATCTGCATTATTTTATTTTATTTAGTTTTATATTATTGTGTGTTAACTACATGTTTATTTTTCTGTTTGCATGAGTGTTTATGCAGGAGTTAGCACAACCTACACAACCACACAATTAAAGTCGCACCAGCAGGAACCTGATCAACTCCGCGTCTGGTAGTGTTGTTCCTTAATCATTTTCTTTATATTTATCTTACATTGAGGACAATGCAAGTTTTAAGTGTGGGGGTGTGTATGCATGCGCATGATAAAACCTGTCTTCGCATGATAAAACCTGTCTTAAATACATTTCTTTAAAAAAAAAAATTGTTTTGTTTGTTTTTAGTCTTTGATAGTTAAGCATAAGTCCAATGATGATATTGTTTGTTTTAGGGTGAAATCTTAGAAACGATAAGTCCTTTAATGCACTTTTATCTGATGATTTGAGTAGTTTATCTATGTTAGACTCGTAAGCACTTAATTATGGGTTTTTAGCAGTGGAAGCCTGAGTAGTTAGCAAGATGACTAGTTGAATAAATTGTATGTCGATGAATGACCGTTTGCTTAGAGATCTATCCTGAATTGCTTGTGTTATGACGTATGGTATGGTTGCAAATAAAAGAAAAAGTCTCTGAAGAAAGAAAGTAAACCATCTATAACCAATAAGCGTGAAGCTACCCATGGGCGAGTATTAGGACCACCATGAGGAGAAATGCTACCTTAAAGGGTAGGTGTGTTGAAAAAAAAATGGCAAAAGAGAAAGAAAAGAAAAATTCAAAAGAAAATGCAACAAGAGACAGGAAAGAAAAGAAAAAAATCATACCATATTGAGCACACATAAAAGCAACTACAGAGCTTAATTGAGATATCTAGGTTGGTTAGACCCATCGACCCCAATTTTCAGACGAAATCATTGAGTTGGCTTACCTAGGAATAAAGCTGTGAACGAACCTTAGCACACACACTTTGAGTCTAGCTTAGATGATTTATTCGAAGATTTAGATTCGAGTTGCGTTGAGTACTTTGAAGGTTCTATTGTTTCATTACTATGCATTCTTTGAGGACAAACTTATGTGAAACTATTGGGACTATTTAATTTTTATTTTTGCATGATTGTGTGTTTGAATGACGTTTGTGGGTGTCGTCGCTGTAAGCCCCCACGAGACTATAACTCGTCCACTAGGGACACCTAGGGGTTTAAAGGCTTGTTGCATTCGCTAAATGCAATCGTGATCCCTACGAAAGTGGCCTAGATAGTTTTATTTATTTATTTAGTTCTTATTTTATTTTTACGCTTGAATTGCTAGGGACTAGCAATAAGCTGGTTGGAGGTTGTGATAAGTGCATGAAAATGTACTTTGAAACATCACTTATCTAGGTTTATTGTTAAGTATTTAGTTATATATTTTATATTTTATTACATAATTTCTATTGTTATATTAATTTAGAAATATTTATTATTTAAACTAATTTAGTGATTTTTATTTGTATGAATATTAATACATGGATTCTGGGACAATTGCAAGTGTTTAGGGGCCATACTGATGCATAGGACGCACACAGGAGCCGAGAACGTGAAAAACAGAATCAATAAAGAATGAGACACGGGCGCCACAGTGCCAAAAGAAGAAGGAGCCGCATCGCCTCAAGCTTCTCGCACTCCATACAAAATCCAGAGAAGAATGCGCCGCGGCGCCAGTTGATATCAAGAAGAAGGCGCCATGGCGCCACCAAAGAGAGAGAATTTGAATTGGAAAAGAGGTTTAACGTGGGGCCCATGTGCATTAGCTCCTAATTCCTCTTTGTTATTAAAATCTACAAATTTCGTGGGTCAAAGAAATAAACAAAAGAGGAAATAGCTTTGACTTTGGAAATAAGAATTGTGGGCCCGGCAAACTAAGATAATCCACCCAACTCTATTTATCAAAGTGGCGTGAAGGTAAAATTTACAAAAGCAAGGTGGGGCCGCTGTTGATGAAGAATTGGAGAAGAGAGCACGTGGGCATTAGGGTTCTGCTTTTACTTATTATAAAAAGGCCATGCAATGTAAATTTTGAGGAGAGCTGCGCAAACAAAGAAGAAAAATATTGAGAGCTCCAGGCTGCGTAAGGCAGCTGCGCAAAAACAGAAAAAACGCAGAGAGCTGCGCGAGCGTAGGAGAGAACAAAAGTAGAGTCGAGAGAGAAGAAATCAGAGCGTAAAGCCGGGATACGGAGCCGTGATGATTCAGGACAACAATTCTCTCCAATCCCGGGTTATTTTTATTTCTTTTATGAGGAACTAATCCTCTAGGCAAAGTTAGGGATGAACTCTTGTGTTGGATTTTATTATTTGTGTTTTTGATTCCTACGAGTACCTTTTAATCGTTTAATAAAATTAATGGTTGTTATTTTCTATTATCTTTCGATTATTTAATCCAGAAATTATGTTTTGTCAAATCCCATATAGATCCAGTCATGCTTCTTCTATGTGTGGTTTGCGGATTTAATTGTGACTGGTAAAGTTGTTTTGCGTGTTGGTCTTCTGCTGCAGTATTGCCTGAGGGTATATTGTCGACGTTAGATAGCTCATAACGATGACTTTTGTGTGCTGTTAACATAGAGAAAATAATCATTAATTACCTTAGAATTTGAATATGTGTAGAATTGAATATATTCCGGTTGTTGGTTTGGGATGTGAAACCTTCAATTGTGTAATAAAATGAATCAATAACTAAATATAGAAGTTCGATGCAAGAGGGATTCCCGAAGCTTTGTCATATCTCTCTGCCATTATCATTTAATATCTTTTCTTTATTTTATTTATCTTTAATATAATTATCAATTTTTATCGTTTTATTTATTAAGTTACCGTTAACATTCTTGATTGAGTGAATCAGTTTCATTGTAACCATCTCTCTGAGGAATCGACACCCCAGCTATACTGCGATAACCGCAAGTCATATTTGGGCGTAATCACCGGCCCTGAACAAATAAGAGGTGTGGGACGGATCTCATTCAAATACATAAAAGAAAAACACACAAGGGCAACAAGAAAATTAGGACCTTTATTCAAATATAATGCCGGTCGCTGAAGTTGGAGCCGGAGTTGAGGGGGGAGTAGGCGGGCTTTCCGGAGCGGTTGACACAGCATCGCATTTGGGAGAAGCGAGTGGTGGAGGGAGATAGGTGACCGGCGTAAACACACACGTATAACGCAAGCGCACGTATCGTTCAAGTAGTATAAAAATATCGATCCCACGAGGACTTAATTCCTACTGTTGTTATTAATTGTTGAATCTATTTATTTACAAATATCTAATTAAATGGATAAGAGAGATATTGTTTGTTTGATTGGTTGAATGACTTTACTAAATAAATAAATAAATAAAAAGACAAAAGAAAATACTAAAGAAAATACAAAAGACACAAAGATCTAGGGTTGTGATTTCTTCCAATACCATTTTAAAGATGAAGTGATTATTATATAGATGGGTAAAACATTGATTTATTAACCTGGAACACGAAATTATGCGAAAGCATCTGTCGATGGTCAGACACAAATACCCAGTGTAACCCAATTGAACCATATTCCTATGTCAACCACATTATCTGGATTCATTAAGATTGAGTTCCAATTATGGCTACCCGCCGCCCGGTATATTCCTATCCTGTAAGGAAATCTATTAAAGGGTTATCTATCCTCAAGGAAGATCGTGGGCTATTGAGTCTAAGGTCTTAAACTTAAAATCCCTATGTCTAGTTCATTTTAAGTTTACCTAATCAATTTTATTAATGGCCAATTAATAAAAAGCATTAAGATTAAGACTCAATAAATAAATCTTTATAATACCCAAACTATAATCTAACCCTTATAAACCGGTGATATTGAAATTCATCACAACCCCAGATAACTATTTAGTTACAACACATAACTAGGACTAATAACTGAAAAATAAAAGACATAAAGTAAAAATACTGAAAAGTAAAAGACATAAAGTAAAAGTAAAAGTAAAATAAAATAAAATAAAATGCTAAGGAAAAGGAATTACTTTTACACTCTAAATTTAGATATCTCCCATAAAATAATATATAAACTTGTGATATATAATATATATTTAAACCGACCACAATCTGGCGGTATCCTGATTAAGTCAAATTAAGTCCAACCAGCCATATAGGCGGTAATATTTGTCCATAATCCAGCCATAAAGGCGGTACCACGGTAAATATATTTACCAACCGACCAATCTGGCGGTATCCTTGATTAGTCAGGTTTAAACCAGATTAAATTGAATTGCCAACCGACCAATATAGCGGTATCCTTTATTAATCAGTATTTTAAATAGTGAATATATATTTTTAAGGGAGATTAATCTAATTAGTAACAGTAAAAGAATTACCTTTCACCCTAGCTTGGGAAATTACCTACTCATTACTGAAAAGTAAAAACTGAAAAATTAAAGAAAGAAATGTACTGTGCGTAAAAGTAAATTGCGGAAAGTAAAAACTGAAAAGTAAAAAAAAGAAAGTGCGAAACTGAAAATTAATTACTAAAACTAAAAATAAACAAACTAGATACAATCTTCTTATTTATTCATTAAGAATTTCAAAGAAGAAAGTATGAATTTTACAAATGAAATGGCTTGGTATTTATAGGCAAAATTTTGCCACCATCAAATCATCAATCAATTTCTCCACCAATTACATTATTAATTTCTCCACTAATTACTCCACCAAATCCATAATTGCTCCAATAATTTCTTATCTTGTTTGGTGTTGATTTGATAATTTTTATTAATTATTAATTAATTAATATTTTGCTTTGAAAATGATTGATAATGACTTTTAATAATTACACTCCACACACTTCTGGATGGTTCATCAATTTCGGTCATGAAATCTTCAGAATTCGAAATTATTTTCTCTTTAAAAGTTGTAGATCTTTGAGTCTTCTTTAATCTGGCACTTGAATCAGCTCAATCCGATATCTGAGTAAAAAGTTATGCCCAAAATACGACAGATGTGCAAAACTGGAATTTCCAAAACTGCACTTCGTCAAAACGCCCTTTCAAATTTCCAATCTCCAAAATTAATATATCAAGTCCAATAATTGCCCTTATTTGATCCACATTTCGTCCTAAATGATTTCATTGAGTCCCGATATTATTTTATCTGCAAAATAAACTAAAACACATCAAAACATTCATCAAACCCGAGAAACTAAACAAAATATTAAGTAAAAGGGGCGGTAAATATTGATATATTTTCCGCTCATCACACCCCCAAACCTAACATTTTGCTAGTCCTCGAGCAAAACAACAAAATAAAATTAAAATTAAACTAAGCCACTTTCGTAGGGATCACGGTTTCATTTAGCGTACGCAACAAGCCTTTAAACCCCTAGGTGTCCCTAGTGGACGAGTTGTAGTCTCGTGAGGGTTTACAGCAATGATACCCACAAACATTTTACAAAAGTAAAAAAGGCAGTAAAACTAATGCACACAAAAGCAAAAAGACAAGCGAAAAGAGAATAAAGATGTTAGTGACTAATCAGGTGAAACTTCTACTCCAAGTCAATAGTTGTTTTGTTTCATTCTAAATTACAGAATAAGTAAACTCTCCGATTATTTTTACCATTCTCCATATACACAGCCAACAAAATATTAAACAACTCATTTTTGCCCACAACAGTCATAAGTGTAGTTGATAAGAGAGTAATATTTTTGTCCTAAAATTCTATCAGATTTAACACCTTTTGGTAGCAATGGAATAATTTTTCTCATTTTTCTGATTTTTTTTTTCTTTGATTTTTTCTGAATTTTGACTTTTTATTTATATACAATACCTTCCGTCTATGTAGCGAGCTTTGGGTCGGTGACTCCCAAACCAGTTGGCTTTAGGGCACCAGGTGTTAAGACACCCCTACGAACTTAATTACTCAGACTTCAGATATATATATTTTGCAGTATCTTTGATCCATGTAACGAGCTTTGGGCCAATGACTCCCAAACCAGTTGGTTTTAGGGCACTAGGTGTTAAAACACCCTTACAGACTTAATAACCCGGATCTTAGATACTTTATTTTTTTTTATTTTTTTATTTTTTTTTACTCAATTGCTTTTTGAGATGCTTCCTCCAATTAAACTAGAGCACTGAATATTACAAACTTTTCAATTTTAGCTCATGTCCGTATGTTACTATATATGTTGATAATATCTGTCAACTGAGCATATAAAGATTCATTTTAGTCAGTTTTATGGAGAATTCACAAATTAAATAATTTAAAATGAAATAAACAAAAATTAACTTGTTTCAAAATAGGTTTGAGATACGTCTCAGGAGTGGAAACTCCTTACTCGGCTATCTCTTACCAATTTCACCTTTTTAGTCAAATAAAAAAAAAAAAAAAAAAAACACAAAATATTTTTGTAATTTTTGAAAATTTTTCAATTTTTTTGTATTTTTGTAAAAATTTTGGACTAAAAATAAAAACAACATACAAACTACAACATACAAACTAAAAACAAGGTACTAATCAACTAAATCCCTCCCCCAAACTTAAATGAGACATTGTCCCCAATGTCTTAAACAGTAAAAGGAGAGTTAAGAAGGTCGTACCTGGTTAGCTGAAATCTATAGGAAATTAAAGGTTAAGATCCAGATTAACTCTACGCCTCTTACCACGATCGTCTTCGAACCAATTTATCTTTGAAAGGATAGGGTCAACTTGTGGTTCATAGGCTATGAGTTGGTCTATTAGATCCGGAGCAGTTCTGGCAGTGAAGAGGAGTTCTTTCAAAGGTTTTGACACGAACCCATTTCTCCGAGCATCATCAAGAAACACACAAAGAAAATCATAAAATCCATCAACATTAAACAGTCCAAGTGGTTTCTGGTGTATGTTCAGGTTCGCCCAAGATAGTACAATAAAAATTTCCTCCAATGTGCCCAAGCCACCTGGCAAAGCAATAAAGCATCAGCACGGTTAATCATTTCTACCAGTCGTTCAGACATACCTGGCACGATCAGTTCCTCTCCGTTTGATGAACCAATAAGATTTGCCTCTGCCAAAGGTTTTGGGATGATTCCCAAAACACTGACTGCCTCCTTCCTGTACAGCCTTTGAAATGATCCCCATAAGTCCAAGATTTCCTCCGCCATATATTAAGTGCATATTCCTTGCAGCTAAGACTCGACCCAATTCCTGTGCTGCTTCTATGTATTGTGGCTTAATACCAACACTACTACCGCAAAAACGCAGATGTTTTCAACTCGTCTTCTTGAGTGGCTTCCATATTTTTTTTGAATTTCTTTTTCAACTCTGGATGCCTTCAAAAGTGCAATGACGGGCTGAATTTATAGTACCTGAAATAGGGTGAGTAATAATAGCACTAATATCTTCCAAAGGACGATTGTTAGCTAAACAACAAAAGAGATCGTGAAAGGTCAAAAAGTCTGGATCCTGTCTACGAAAATCAAGATAATTACAATAGAAAAGCGAATCAAAGCAATAATTAATGCAACGGAATTGTGTACGCAATACGCCACTCGCTTAGTATAAATTCATTAGGATGTGTCTCAAGATTTCATTCCTTATTCAGCCATCGCTAATGAATTGTTTCTCATCTTTGATTGCCAAACACAATTCATTCTGTCTTAAAATGCTTCGTTTGTGCCTTTCCCTACAAAAATAACACATAAAATTAAAAAGTTCACACAAAATATGAAAACAAATTACAACAAATTGCATGGGTTGCCTCCCTGCTAGCGCTAAATTTTTCGTCTTCAGCTAGACGTGACTGAAATTCATCATTAGTTAAGGAGGTTTCAATGTCGTTTTGGATGTCCGATTAAAGACAATCCGTGAGCGTTGCTTTTGAAGGGTCTCTTCCAACGGTAAAGTGGCAAAAAGAGTTTTGTCTCATTCAGTACTCGTGCCACCTTTTTGCTCCTTGTTACTCCAGTGGTTCCTGCAAAGAAAGAAAGAAAATCAGGAGGTCTCGTATGATGCTTGACTTGGAATGGAAATTCCATTCTATCAAGCTTCTGGTTGATATCTTTAATTTGTACTCCCCAAAACAGCGATGTTTCTCCTGAATGCTCTGGATCTTTATTAAGGTCAGACATTTGCTCCTCCATTTGCTCTGTTTCTTGCTCCACCTTCTCTTCATAGATGTATTGTAAAATTCTTGCATTCATCTCTTCATCTGTCCTCTGTGAAATACATGCTTCAAAATTGTCAACCCGAGGATGCAAAGATGTTTCTGACATTAGGTTTTCATCCTCTGATACGACTGGAATGGATGGTTCAGATAGATCTTCTTCAAACATCAAGGTAAAGCATGCTCCAAGATCTTCATTTTGAGGATTGAAAGTTTGATCCTTCGTTGTTGGTGCAGTTGGTACAAATAGATCAGCTTCATCCTCGTCAGAATCTGAATAATAAAAGTCAAATTGAGACTTTGCCGGTTCGGGCTCCTGAACTGATACCTCTGGTTGTTGATACTGCTCAGCCTCCTCCTCTGTTGAAGTGTCATTGTGAAATGATTGGTACTCGAAGGCTTCATCTATGTCATCTGAAACTGGTTCTTGAGGTATGTAGCTCTCGTTTTCTGTGAATTGTCTCATTTGATTTGTCATCCTCTGAATGAATTTTGATTGTCTCTGAATACTTTCAAATTGTTTCTGGCTTGTTTCAAGCATTGTATCTAACTTTTCTTTTTGTTTCTTGAACATATCTTCGAGCATGTTTAGCAACTGATCTTCCTCTGATGGTTCTGGTTGTTGATGAAGATCATAGGTAGATGGTGGATAAGATGGAAAATATGGTTCTTTGAAATGTGATGGCTCGTCATAACAAGAAGGATCTTGATAGCTCTGCCACCCTGGATGGTATTTGTATTTGCAATAATCTCTAGGGTGGTTACCATTACAAATGTCACATCTCCCCATTGCGTTTTGTTTAGCAAATGTGGTATTGTTTGGTTCTGGCATCCAGTGATAATTGTTGGGCTGGACAACAGGCCTCAGAAAACCGGACTGTTGCTCCCAAATTTGGGGTGTATTTTCTAGTAAAGCTCGGGATCTCTCAATCTCCAATAAAGTTCCATTTCTCAATCACCTAAAAAAAAAAGAAATAAAAATTACAAATAAAAATAAAGAAAATTAGATAAAAGTAAATTAGATAGCTTCAAAATTAATAACTCAAGAAAAATAAGTCCCCGGCAACGGCGCCAAAAACTTGACCGGCGTAAACACACACGTATAACGCAAGCGCACGTATCGTTCAAGTAGTATAAAAATATCGATCCCACGAGGACTTAATTCCTACTGTTGTTATTAATTGTTGAATCTATTTATTTACAAATATCTAATTAAATGGATAAGAGAGATATTGTTTGTTTGATTGGTTGAATGACTTTACTAAATAAATAAATAAATAAAAAGACAAAAGAAAATACTAAAGAAAATACAAAAGACACAAAGATCTAGGGTTGTGATTTCTTCCAATACCATTTTAAAGATGAAGTGATTATTATATAGATGGGTAAAACATTGATTTATTAACCTGGAACACGAAATTATGCGAAAGCATCTGTCGATGGTCAGACACAAATACCCAGTGTAACCCAATTGAACCATATTCCTATGTCAACCACATTATCTGGATTCATTAAGATTGAGTTCCAATTATGGCTACCCTCGCCCGACAGGTATATTCCTATCCTGTAAGGAAATCTATTAAAGGGTTATCTATCCTCAAGGAAGATCGTGGGCTATTGAGTCTAAGGTCTTAAACTTAAAATCCCTATGTCTAGTTCATTTTAGATTTACCACATCAATCTTATTGGTGATCAGACAACAAGAAGCATTAAGCTTAAGACTCAATAAGTAAACCTTTAAATTACCCACACTATAAAATAACCCCTTATAAACCGGTGATATTAGAATTCATCACAACCCCAGATAACTATTTAGTTACAACACATAACTAGGACTAATAATTGAAAAATAAAAGACATAAAGTAAAAATACTGAAAAGTAAAAGACATAAAGTAAAAAGTAAAAGTAAAATAAAATAAAATAAAATGCTAAGGTAAAAGGAATTACTTTTACTACTACTAATTTAGATATCTCCCATAAAATAATATATAAACTTGTGATATTATTTTACCAACCGACCAATCTGGCGGTATCCTGATTAAGTCAAATTAAGTCCAACCAGCCATATAGGCGGTAATATTTGTCCATAATCCAGCCATAAAGGCGGTACCAAAATAAATTTACCAACCGACCAATCTGGCGGTATCCTTGATTAGTCAGGTTTAAACCAGATTAAATTGAATTGCCAACCGACCAATATAGCGGTATCCTTTATTAATCAGTATTTTAAATAGTGAATATATTATTTTTAAGGGAGATTAATCTAATTAGTAACAGTAAAAGAATTACCTTTCACCCTAGCTTGGGAAATTACCTACTCATTACTGAAAAGTAAAAACTGAAAAATTAAAGAAAGAAATGTACTGTGCGTAAAAGTAAATTGCGGAAAGTAAAAACTGAAAAGTAAAGAAAAGAAAGTGCGAAACTGAAAATTAATTACTAAAAACTAAAAATAAACAAACTAGATACAATCTTCTTATTTATTCATTAAGAATTTCAAAGAAGAAAGTATGAATTTTACAAATGAAATGGCTTAGTATTTATAGGCAAAATTTTGCCACCATCAAATCATCAATCAATTTCTCCACCAATTACATTATTAATTTCTCCACTAATTACTCCACCAAATCCATAATTGCTCCAATAATTTCTTATCTTGTTTGGTGTTGATTTGATAATTTTTATTAATTATTAATTAATTAATATTTTGCTTTGAAAATGATTGATAATGACTTTTAATAATTACACTCCACACACTTCTGGATGGTTCATCAATTTCGGTCATGAAATCTTCAGAATTCGAAATTATTTTCTCTTTAAAAGTTGTAGATCTTTGAGTCTTCTTTAATCTGGCACTTGAATCAGCTCAATCCGATATCTGAGTAAAAATTTATGCCCAAAATACGACAGATGTGCAAAACTGGAATTTCCAAAACTGCACTTCGTCAAAACGCCCTTTCAAATTTCCAATCTCCAAAATTAATATATCAAGTCCAATAATTGCCCTTATTTGATCCACATTTCGTCCTAAATGATTTCATTGAGTCCCGATATTATTTTATCTGCAAAATAAACTAAAACACATCAAAACATTCATCAACCCGAGAAACTAAACAAAATATTAAGTAAAAGGGGCGGTAAATATTGATATATTTTCCGCTCATCAATAGGGACTGGACGGCGTGGGAGAGAGGGGGACGGACAGCGGCGGCTGAAGAGGAGAGAGGGGAAGGGAGATGGGGAAGTGATTGTTGTTATGGAGTTGGTGGAGGTGGAGATGAGGTGTTTTGAGAGGAATGGGGAGAGTTTTGAGAAGCGGATAGTGGAGATGAGCTAGGGTTTGATTTTAAGGAAATAATTTTTTTTTTTAATTTTTTTTTACTGATACTATAGTGTCAGTAATATATGCGAAAAACGTCACTTCCGTGAGGTGTTGGTTCGACTCCAGACGACTACGCGTTTTTTTTTTTTATTTCTTACTGACTATGGTAATAGTAATTACTGACACTAAAATCACTGATACCATAGTGTCAGTAATTATTGATATTTAAGTGAAAAACACGGAAATAGGCACATTTACACGTCGTTTCTGACACTTTTAGCCTAGTGTCACTAACCTTAGTGTCAGTAAAGGCCTTTTTTCTTGTAGTGTATAAAAGATCTTGGAGAATCATATTTTATACTGGATATTGAAATCCATAGAGAAAGAACTCGAAAGGTATTAGGTCTCTCTCAGAAGACATACATTGAGCGGATACTGAAGCGATTCAGTATGTATGATTGTAAATCTTAGGATGAGCCAATTACTAAAAGTGATAAATTGAGCCCGACACGGTCACTTAAGATTGAGGTTGAGAGAGAGTCCATAAAGGCAATGCCATATGCTAGTGCAGTAGGAAGCCTGATGTATGCATTAGACATGACATTGCATTTGCAGCTGGTGTACTCAAAAGATTTTTATCTAATCCTGGAAAGGAACATTTGACTACTACCAAGAGAGTTTTTAGATATCTTAAGGGGACTAAAGATTACATGTTGACATACAGAAATGTTGAAAATCTTGAACTAGTAGGGTATACGGATTCTGAATTTGCTGATTGTTCAGATGATAAGAAATCTACCTCAGGTTATGTGTTTATACTAACAGATGGAACTATATCTTGAAAAAGTGTCAAACATACACTAATAACATCTTCGACAATGCAGGCTAAGTTTGTAGCATGTTTTGGTACAGCGTCACAAGTTGTTTGGCTACGAAATCTCATTACAGAAATGTCAGTTGTTGACTCTATTTCTAGACCTATAAAGCTATATTGTGATAATCTTTCAGCTGTATTATTTGCGAAAAATAATAAGAATATCACTGAGTCAAAGCATATGGAGGTTGAATACTTGACGATAAATGAGTTAGCTGAGAAATGTGACATTATTGTAAAGCATATCAGTACAGATGTTATGATTGCCGATCTTCTGACCAAAGGTCTTCGACCCACTGTTTATGTAAAGCATGTTGCTTGTATGGGTTTGGTAAAGTCTTTTGATACCCTACGTTAGTGGGAGTCATCATTGCTCTAGTTATTTTGTTTGTACATTTGTACATGTATTTTGTGTATTTTGCAATGATTATCTATAAAGTGCATCTTCATTGGAAGATATTAATGTTTATTGTTATGATATATCATTGTGTAAAGTCTTATGATGTGTGTCAGTCATAAGCATTGGCTTGGGACATAAAGTTATAAAGCCTTGATTAGTATGTTTTGTGACACATAAAGTTTATCTCGTAATAATAAATTAATAAAAGATATACATGCTTGTTATTTAAGCCTTGATTTCTTATGCGTACCTGTGCTGCATAAAGTAGAGAAATTGGTGACCGATAATAGAAAATAACATATGAATTTTAGATCATAAAGTGAATGCTATTGTATCTTACTGCTCTATCACATCTTGTTAATGTCGATAATGTTGTTTGATATTTGTGACCATGAAATGAACTATGTTGCATTATAATGTAGGTACCGCCATGATTCTATATCTACGATCTTATTGGACGGAATGATATACTGGAGTTGTTTCTGAACCAATATTGGATCCATAAAGAATTATTACCATTAAAACATTCACAATTGATATCGCCCAAGTGGGAGAATGTTAGAATATTTTATTATAATATTAATTATGGGCTTCTATTAATGGTGATACAAATTTTAATAAAGCGCTAAGATAATTGGTTTGTACTAGAAATTGTGAAGCTCAATTATCTGATATAATAAAGTGGGTTGGACTCTATATTAATTGATATGTGGATATTAGAGCGGGCTTTAGAATTGTTATGGGCTTTTGATGAGTGAGCTCATTACACTTCATAAATTAGTGAGCTAAGGTCTCACATATACTCCTCTTTACAGCTTACTCAATAAGCTTCATGATTACTCTTGATATTTCTCTCTCATTATTATGAAAATACAGTATTAATGCATTATTAAGATATGTTTTATTAGATGTGATGTGAAGCTTACTCATATCATCAAAGATATATAAAGCATACAGAGAGCAATTTGAAGAATTACCGAGAGCAACTCAAAGCAAAACAGAAAGAGAGAGAAGTTTAAAGCTTGAGTAAAATTAAGGCATAAGAAAGCTTAAATAAGGGAGAGTAAGTTTCTCACCATCAAGAAAATGGAAGCAGGAGGTGATATCCTCAGTGTAATCTGTCAATAGATCTATAAAAAATTTCAATACATATATGGATTCTAAATAAAATACGCTTCTATAACCATCCGATTAATTCAATTATTTTATATTCTAAACTCTTGTGATAAAAGATCATGTTGTAAAATTAAATTCTAAGATGAACATCACTCCTCGGCTCGAGCTCACACCCCAAACTACAGCTAACAAAGAAAGTTGTCTTTGCAACATTATTGCGATTAAAGTTTGTGTAGGCCCCACTGAATCACTGATGTTAATCTGAATATCTATCTTAATGTGAGTTAATCTACCGTATTTTTTTTGCTAATAATTAATATTACCGATCCATTTCCATGTGATGAGCTGGCGTATATTTTTGTCTCGCAATAACAATTAATTGAAACGTGAAGAAATCGGAATCTCGATCTTTTTCGCATCTTCACCGAAAAGCTAACAGGATTAAAGAAATTCAAGCAACAGAACTCCCCGGGATTGTTGACTACTATAAATTATTGTATCATATCATATCATATTCAAGCTGAATTATTGTTAGAAAAATGATAATATTGACTATTATAATAATAACACTATAATTATAATAACACTATTGTATGTTTAATATATTATGACTATTGTTTACGGTTGATTTTCGTTCAATGGACGATTTAGGAAAACCACTCGTCGAACAAATATCCCACAAGCAGTGAATTTATTTGGTTAGTTGAGAATCAAAGCAAACTTAGCAGATAAATATGAAATCACAGAACATAAAGGATTTAATGTGGTTCGGTGGACAATGGCTCCAATCTACGTCCACGGGAAATGAATTTTTTTATTACTAGCTCGGGTCAGACCGACCTGTTTTGCCTCTCTCTCACACTAAACTTTTTAGAGCTTTCTTTTACAAGTGGTGAAATACATAATAGTGATAGCTAATGAATTCACCCACCCAAGGACCCCTAAAATTGAGTCTTCAACCCATTTATATAGTGCGTCTGAGTCTACTGGTCCACCGCCTATGACATCAGCTCATGTCACTTGCCATCATTGCAGTAACAACTCGCATTAATTACCCATAATTTTGCCAATCAGAACACTTTCTTTTTACATATTAATTCATATAGCTATCCTTTTTTTTCTAACCACTAATCTATAAGTATAACATTGGATTTTTAGATTTCGTATTGTAAGTTACAGATCACTATTAATACATAAAGATTATGGTTTTCCATTATATATGATGTAAGCCAATCACAATATTTATTTCACTTCCTCACCGGTCCATCCATGCACTATCCGAAATATATGGTCTGTAAAATATGCTTAACGGAATTGTTTACTGCTAAAAGCCTCGACTCATACGAATATATGAGAGTAGAAGAAAAGCAATTGCTTCTGAAACACTTGTATGAATCATCTGGCAAGTCTATTATGTTGAAGGATCATCTTTCAGATGTAAGTCTTAACGTTATTAGCCGAATGGTCTTTAGGGACAAAAATATACAAATGAGATTGTGGCATACGACATGAGTTTAAGGAAATGATCGATGAGTTGTTTGTTTTGGGTGGGGTTTTGGATATCAGTGGTTCGATTCCTTGTCTAGGGTTCTTGGATTTGGAGGGCCAATACTAGGAGAATGAAGGAGTTGGCCGAGATTGTGGCATAGGACTTTCCGCTTTACGATTTTCACGGGCTTTTCTTCATAAGTCATATTCTCCCTCAATTCGATCAGTTGGCTCTCCAGGATGTGAGTAAGATCTGGTACGTACTTCTTCAGTACTGACACATGAAATACGTGGTGAATCCTTTCTATTTCCGGTGGTGATGCCAGAAGATATGCTACTTTGCCCACTCTCTCCAATATCTCATAAGGACCAATATAGCGCGGTGCTAACTTTCCCTTCCAGCCAAATCTCAATATTCCCTTCCAATTGGAGACTTTCAATAAGACTTTATCCCCCACTTGGAACTCAAGGTCCTTTATTATTTTGTCAGCGTAAATCTTCTGTCGACTCTGCACCTCCAACAGTCTAGCTCGGATAAGTCTGATCCTCTCAGATGTCATGTCTGCTAAGTTTGAACCATGAATCTGTTTATCTCCAACCTCACCCCAGCAAACAGGAGTCATGCACCTCTTCCCATACAATGCCTCAAATGGAGCCATACCAATACTTGCTTGGAAGCTCTTGTTGTAGGCAAACTCTATTAGATGTAAATGACCATCCCATCCTCCAACAAAAATCAATACACAAGATCTCAGTAGGTCTTCTAATTTCTGAATAGTCCGCTCTGACTGCCCGTCAGTCGTAGGGTGAAATGTCATACTCATAGTAATCTTCGATCCCATAGACTTCTGGAAATCTTGTCAAAAACGAGAAGTAAATCTGCCATCTCTATCCGATACAATCAATGCCGGTACTCCATATAACCGCACAATCTGCTCCACATACAGTTTTGCTAGTCTCTCTGGTCCCCACGTAACTCGAATCGGTAGAAAATGAGCAGACTTAGACAATCGGTCCACTATCATCCAAATTGCATCGTAGCCTTTCTGTGTCCTCGGTAGTCCTACTACAAAATCCATCACAATGTTTGTTGGGGTTTTGGGCAAAGGACGCGGCGGAAGCGCTGTTTGGGCGAAATCATAATTTTAAAACTTTTTAAATTACCGAATGAATTATTCAATATCCAATATGAATAATTCATTCATATTCCACCTAAACATATTTATTCGATATCAAATAACGACATAAATAGTTAAGAAATATCGCGAAACTTTTACGAAAATATTTTTCCGCAAAATGGCATAAAATGCGTTTTTGACCGAACCGGCTACCCAATACACATGAGAGCTGCCCAGGTAAGCCCTAATAGTATTAGGGCAGTTCATGGGCTGCCCGAACAGTGAAAAATTCATTGTTTGGCCAGCATTCACCCGATTGGCTCAAAAGTCACCCAGTAACGCCATTTTTCACCGTTTTCGCTTATTTCAACTTCGAAACAATTTCCGGCAATTGTTCCAACACCAAAAACACATCCAATACATTTATATGACATTATATTCATCACCATATGAACAGTATTTCCAGATCTGATTCAGAAGTAAAAATTATCAATTTTTCATGTTTTAATCCAACATTAATCATATTAATCAAAATACCAATTCAAGTCACCACCAATGAAGCACCCCAAGAACAGTTCTAGGCATTAAAAGAGTGGTCATAACACTCTAGAATGACAACTTATCATCAAATGACAAAATTGAATCAATATTACAATAATATTATCCCAACCAACTTCACACATGCTTAATACTTCCAAAACCATCTGCCAACACCAAAAGCCCCAATTTCTTAAGAAAATGAGAAACCCTAGGATCTAACTAGATCATCAAGAAATAAGAAATAAATTTTCTAAGCTTAGGGATATAAAGAATTACCTTTAATTCTCTCAATTCCTTAGTTTTTTCCTTGATTTTCTTCATTCTCCATCTTAAATCATCAAGAACTATTTGAAAGCTTTTGGAAGAGGTATGTTTCGGCCATGGTGTTCCAAAAAATAAGAAAACACAATCTTACAAATTAAAGGAAGGAGTGACCGACTTTTAGGGGCATTTTTGTCATTTTTTGCATTTTAATTTCATTAAATTAAAAATAAGATAAGCTCTAAGTTTGACAAATCAAATTTGCACACTTAAGCTTAATTAAAACATGCCACTTGTGTCAATAATAATTAAACATATTGCATAACATTTATGTAATATGGACATTAATTAATTATTCAAATATTTAACATTTAAATATCTAAATAATTAATTAATATAATTATTATTATATATGTATTTTATTTACATTAAATAACAAATACATATGTTAATGGCATGTGTCAAAAATACATTTGACAATTAATTAATGTGTATCTAATCGAATTATGTATCAAATACAAATACACAATAATTACGATTGACCAAAATCCCCTAAAGTATGTGTTTTCGTTTAACCGATTAAACGATTCGAATTAACTCATTTAATCTGATGAAGTATTATGAATAATCTGTATTATTCATAACGCGTTGCCCAAGTGCTCAACGAGTGCACTTCATATTGTGGGACTCTCTAAGTTTAAGTTTATCCGTCACGAAATCCAATTTCGTGTCCATAATTCACTCACTCATGAATTATGACGACCACATATAATCTCTAAACTATGCAAGTCGAGGTCATTGCATACGTATAATTCCTCTGTCACAGACTATCCATATTATACCTGGGATATATATAAGAACGTCAAATCTGTATGGTATAATATAGTCAACTTTTCAAATTTATGATCTCTAAATAACACTCAGAACTGATTTTCAAAGTTATACCACGACCATGGATTTACTAGATCGCAAACACGTGTAGGATGCATATGCCCTGTACACAGGACTGACAGATTCTATCTTGATACGCACGGGATATCATGAGCATCAGTCCACACCCAACGAACAGGCGGAGGTCTGATCTAAATAGATCGGTGACATGACTGCCATCAAAGTGTGGAGGATAACTCATATATCCACAGTGGTATCTCAAGTCGAATGACCACTATACTCGCTCAACTCGAGAAGATTCCTATTGACGTTGGTGTACCATCTATTAGGAAATCTTCAGTGAGTCGTTCAATGTTTATCAAATAAACACCTACATGTCTATACAAGTCTCTCGAGACTCATGGTTCATTGGGATAAACCATCAGACCAAGTCACGATATACGACATGTACTGGTCTCAGTGGATTTTACTAACCGACCCGTGTTAGTAAATCTTGACATATAACTTATAGTGACGCTTCCCAATGTCAATTACAAACTACGTTGTAACTGCGCACTACGTTGTAAATCCTAGGGTCTTTGTCTAATATACACGTATCACTAAATCATATTTAGTTTCTATCTAATCATAATTAGATATCTAATCGCAATTAGATCAAATATGTGTATAAAAGACAAGAGGTGCTACCATTAAATAAGTAATATTATGGAAAAATGAATTATTCGTATTTATGAATCGGACATAAATACGATCCAAATTGACACTCTGAGCACCAACCCTAACAATTTCTCACACTTGCTCTAGTGTCAATCCACAGTATCATATACACATCTCAATGTGTATCACATACCCATGGCCCTTAAGAGCTAACCTAACACTCAAGAGGTAGGCAACAACAAGTAAGCCCGCTATTACAAATTGAGTCTGTCCAACAAACCCAATTGTTTTCCTTAACCAGCATCATTCATATTTTGTAGAACCCAAGTTCTACATCAATATGACTTAGATGCGATATCAATATTGTGTTATACCTACTAAGTTGTCTATATATTTAAATATCAAATCCAAATACTATGCAGACAATCACAATCACAACACTAATATCAAAACTTCTAATCTATAAGGTCAATTTGTAACTTCATAAGTCAATACTTCATAAGTTACAATTAATTCCACTAATTCAGTAGAATCAACGGTGACACTCCCACTGCATCTTTTCTGACTTTATATGGCATAGACCATTTAATGTCATAATTAGACTCAATACTAATATGATCCTAATGGTTGCGGATTATATTCTCTATGAAATAAAAACTCGTTCTTAATATCTCAAATATCACAAAGAACATGTTTCAAGATCCATCTTATGGTCTACATCATATCAAAATAACTCGTAACAATTACAATTAAATTGATATGTTCAATCGCACATATTATAGTATTCATTATGCTATCATCATATGATGCATCATATTGACTAGACATTCTAATTAATTTCACCTTCAACAAAGGAATCATCATTTACGAAAGATTAATATTATATACAAGAGACACACTAACTGTCAAACAGTTATACTAACTGTCATACAGATAGTTTTACGGTGTACATTATTAGATCATATCTAATGCACGACTAATGAGAGTTTCTCACAAGTCTCTTAGTTTTATATCATATATGAAATTTTATATCAAATATAACAGAGACTACTCTCACTGTTTTCACGGAGAAAAGAAGGCTTAGGTAAACCTTTTAACTACCAAATATTTCATTATTACATTAATAACGATAATGTCATTAGGATATATAACACTATAAAGAAATTTGTACGCTCTCACTGACCCTACTATCAAATATGTATTCTCTATGCCTTGATAAAATCAGACAATCTAACTGTATCAAAATTAGAGAATACAGATTTTCGGAAAGCTTATCTGAGTCTATAATAGGCTCTATAAGCTAGTATATCAAACTGTGATCTTAAAAGAATACAAACTCTAGGGCCATTCTAGAATGAACTCTTCAAACAAAGAAACCACAACGGATTTCTCATTCGAAGAAAACATTCAAGAACGCCATTTTACATTCTTTAACCAAAATACATAGTTTAATATCAACATTAACCAACAGATCTTTAATTATTCAATTAGTGCGACTTGAGACAAGTTTTCTCAGAATCTACAATAAATTGTTGAGTATAACATTTCTCACTGTCATACTGTAAAGGTCAAACCTTTATCAAGCTCACTTTGCTTTTGCTGCGCAAATAATTTACACATTTTATAAATGATTCATAATGAAAGCTCAATCAAGTTCAAAACTTGATCGTAATGAGCTACGAACAATTTTATATCTATGGTTCAATGCTAACTTCCGAAATCGATATCAAATATCGCTCCCACTATAAGTTATAGGATAATTTTCTCAAATGAGAAAATTACAGAACCATTAAGTATCAAATACTTTGTAAATGATTCTGACATCCTATTAAACTTATACAGGAGATATCATAGGGTCATTTCATCTAATTAATTATGTAGTTCCATTACAGTTTATCATTCTCACATTTGACTTCAATAAGTCAAGTCTTTTCTACAATCGTTAACATCTGATGTTACACACCAAGTAATAAAATAATTTTATTACTCGGGATCGTAGAAAATATATTCTATCAAATAGAATACAATATTCTATTAAATAGAATAAATGATAAAGTTTTGCTTGTACCTCCGAGGCGCAAGTACTTTCAATTATATAACCATTATACAAAAGAAAGATTCAAATCTCAAACTTTTCAAAAATCGAATTTTCTACCTATACATATCATATACATAACTGTAGAAACTAATGTAACAATAATTAAAAGGATAAATTAGTGTAACTGGAGCATAACCCCAAGAGTATTGAAACTAATTCGATAACACTCAATATCAAACGAATCATATCATATAAGATTCGATTTCTCCCACTGACTAATTCCATTACGATGGAATCGTAGAAGAATCATATTGAGTAAGAATCAAATTCATTAAATAACTTTAGAACTAATTGACATAAATTCATATTTTTGATCATATCAAACATCATTGAACAATTCAAAGACTCATAATGAATTTTAAAGATATAGTTTTCAACACTTCAAATAGAATAACTTTGAACCAGTCAAAATATTCTATCCATGTTTCATCAAAAATTTATTGAAAGTTCTCGAACCATTCAAGACGTTCAATATATATTCTTTTTAGAAACATGTAACTAAGTCATGACAGTTCATTAACTAAGTTACGAAGTAAAAAAAAAACTATCCAAGACAATTTATAATTCATTAAACTACATACTTCCAAAGTATTAGTTTAATAAATCTGTGGTCCAATGACAATCATTGGTTAAATGAGATTTAATCACATCCTGAATATAATGTTCATTAAATGTATAAGGATATATGGTGTGATCTTATATCAGACCATCATTTATCATACGGAATAAGCATCTAATGCTTATGTAATAAAATCTCATAAAACATTGTTATAAGTTATTTAGTTAACCAAATATTTTTCTTAATGTTTATCTTTTGATCAATGACACTACTAGTCGTATTAAAATATGTAAAAATTATTTATAAATAACAAGTAAATATCCAATAGTCGCAAATTCTGATATCAAATATCAAAACAATCATTAAACATTATTTTAAATAACTAGATGGGAGATCTGGTATCCAATACCTACAGTTGTAGTATTGTGAGAATCGACATTCTCTATACAGAACTATACACATCTCATTTCTTTAGCTTTATAATTTGCCTTCAATTATTCACAACAATTGCAAATAATTGATTAGCAAACTGTGTCAAACACGTGACTTTTTGATCAATGACACTACTAGTCGTATTAAAATATGTAAAAATTATTTATAAAGAACAAGTAACTATCCAATAGTCGCAAGTTCTGATATCAAATATCAAAACAATCATTAAAAATTATTTTAAATAACTAGATGGGAGATCTGGTATCCAATACCTACAGTTGTCGTATTGTGAGAATCGACATTCTCTATACACAACTATACACATCTCATTTCTTTAGCTTTATAATTTGCCTTCAATTATTCACAACAATTGCAAATAATTGATTAGCAAACTATGTCAAACACGTGACTTTTAAAATTCAATGGAGCCAAGAAACATCATTATAAGATAAACAAATACCTAATGAGGTTTTCTTAATGTTATTCAAGAATCTCGAGACATGAACTGATTCATGTCAATTCTTACTGCACAAGAAACAATTCTTTTTAGACAATTATATCCTAAAACAGATATCTATTTAGATTACCTATCGTGACTTAGAAACTAAGTCACTAACCATCTTGAATTTTTTTTAAGAAAATCGGAACAACAGTTCCTGATGGTTTTAACTAATCTAACAATATCCAATTCAACTTAAATTCTAGAACCTATTCTAGAAATACGCAACCAAAAGTCAAGTCAGAAAACATATTCAAATAATATGCATGCAGTGGATTAGAAGTATAATTCTATTAACAATATAGAATAAAGGAAAACAAAAGCAGCAATTTTCATAAAATTTCGCACTGCTTTAGTTATGGATTTTTAACCCAGCAGTGTCTCCCACTACTTTACGTAGTACCGTAATCCCCAACGGAGAACGGGAATTCAATAATTAAATCGAATTCCATAGTGAGAGTAGGATCCCATGAATATATTTCGACTCACAACTTTGGCACGATCTCGCCTACATATATTCATTAGGTAGACAACTCATTGTCAATCACATTCACTGTGACTCCTGATTTTGGTCCTGACCATTTTTCGTTATGACAGCTTTGGCACGTTCATAAGGAGGCGTATCAAGGCTTCACTTGCCAATGACAAACTCAAGCTACTGATGTAGTCCTGATAGCTTTGGCACGTTCAGAATTTCCACTTTCACTTGAATTTGTCTAGTATCAAATATACATCCGGCATGGATAAAATTCTATCAACTACACCCTCACTGCTTTGGCACGATCTCAGATGCAGTCATAGAAAGATACCCATAAACCGTATTGACAAGACGGATCAAGAAACATGCATCCAATACATGTTACTTTACTGCCTTATTAAATTATGGATATTCCTCAAGGAAGCAATGTTCTACATCAACTGCAGAATTTCAATCTAGATTATTTTCTAAACAATTCAATTATACCTTTAGAAAACATAACATAACTTAACTATTAAATTTTCGTTACGTTTCCCGTTAGCGTAGAACCGAAAAGTTAAGAAACATATAGATTACGTGTATGTGCAAACATCAAATTGGATTATATATCATATATCAAGCATGATTAATGTAATGGATGAAGGATCAGACCTGCTATGATGCCATTTTTGTTGGGGTTTTGGGCAATGGACGCGGCGAAAGCGCTGTTCGGGCGAAATCGTACTTTTAAAATTTTTTAAATTACCGAATGAATTATTCAATATCTAAAATGAATAATCCATTCATATTCCACCTAAACATATTTATTCGATATCAAATAATGCCATAAATAGTTAAGAAACGTCGCGAAACTTTTACGAAAACATTTTTCCGCAAAATGGCATAAAATACGTTTTTGACCGAACCGACTACCCAATACACATGAGGGCTGCCCAGGTCAGCCCCAATAGTATTAGGGCAGTTCATGAGCTGCCCGAACAGTGACAAATTCACTGTTTGGCCAGCCGTCACCCGGTTGGCTCAAAAGTCACCTGGTAACGCCGTTTTTCGCCGTTTTCGCTTATTTCAACTCTGAAATAATTTCCGATAATTGTTCCAACACCCAAAACACATCCAATATATTTATATGAAATTATTTTCATCACCATATGAACATTATTTCCAGATCTGATCCAGAAGCAAAAATTACCAATTTTTCATGCTTTATTCCAACTTTTTCAACATTAATCATATTAATCAAAACACCAATTCAAGTCACCACCAATGAAGCACCTAAGAATAATTCTAGGCATTACAAGAGTGGTCATAACACTCTAGAATGTCAACTTATCATCAAATGATAAAATTGAATCAATATTACAATAATATTATCCAAAATAACTTCACACATGCTTAACACTTCCAAAACCATCTGCCAACACCAAAAGCCCCAATTTCTTAAGAAAAGAAGAAACCCTAGGATCTCACTAGATCATCAAGAAATAAGAAAAAAAATTTCTTAGCTTAGGGATGTAAAGAATTACCTTTAATTCTCTAAATTCCTTAGCTTTTTCCTTGATTTTCTTCATTCTCCATCTTGAATCATCAAGAACTATTTGAGAGCTTTTGGAAGAGGTATGTTTCGGCCATGGTGTTCCAAAAAATAAGAAAATAAAATTTTTCAAATTAAAGGAAGGAGTGACCGACTTTTAGGGGCATTTTTGTCATTTTTTACATTTTAATTTCATTAAATTAAAAACAAGATAAGATAAGCTCTAAGTTTGACAAATCAAATTTGCACACTTAAGCTTAATTAAAACATGCCACTTGTGTCAATAATAATTAAACATATTGCATAACATTTATGTAATATGGACATTAATTAATTATTCAAATATTTAACATTTAAAGATTTAAATAATTAATTAATATAATTATTATTATATTTGTATTTTATTTACATTAAATAACAAATACATATGTTAACGGCATGTGTCAAAAATACATTTGATAATTAATTAATGTGTATCTAATCAAATTATGTATCAAATACAAATACACAATAATTACGATTGACCAAAATCTCCTAAAGCATGTGTTTTCGTTTAACCGATTAAACGATTCGAATTAACTCATTTAATCTGATGAAATATTATGAATAATCCGTCTAATTCATAAGGTTTTGCCCAGGTGCTCAACGAGTACACTTCATTTTGTGGGACATTCTAAATTTAGGTTTATCTGTCACGAAATCTAATTTCGTTTCCATAATTCACTCACTCATAATTATGACGACCACAGATAATCTCGCTAAACTATGCAAGTCGAGGTCATTGCATACGTATAATCCCTCCGTCACAGGCTATCCATATTATGTTTGGGATATAAATAAGAACGTCAAATCCGTATGGTATAATATAGTCGACTTTTCAAATTTACGATCTCTAAATAACACTCGGAACTGATTTCCGAAGTTATACCACTGCCATGGATTTACTAGATCGCAAACACGTGTAGAATGCCTATGCCCTGTACACAGGACTGACGGATTCTATCTTGATACGCACAGGATATCATGAGCATCAGTCCACACCCAACGAACATGCGGAGGTCTGATCTAAATAGATCAGTGACGTGACTGCCATCAAAGTGTGGAGGATAACTCATATATCCACAGTGGTATCTCAAGTCGAATGACCACTATGCTCGCTCAACTCGAGAAGATTCATATTGACGTTGGTGTACCATATATTAGGAAATTTTCAGTGAGTCGTTCAGTGTTTATCAAATAAACACCTACATGTCTATACAAGTCTCCCGAGACTCATGGTTCATTGGGATAAACCATCGGAATAAGTCACAATATACAACATGTACTGGTCTCAGCGGATTTTGCTAACCGACCCGTGTTAGTAAATCTTGACCATGAACTTTATTTAAGGATATACAACTTATAGTGACGCTTCCCAATGTCAATTACAAACTACGTTGTAACTACACATTACGTTGTAAATCCTAGGGTCTTTGTCTAATCACTAAATCAGATTTAGTTTCAATCTAATCATAATTAGATATCTAATCGCAATTAGATCGAATATGTGTATAAAAGACAAGAGGTGCTACCATTAAATAAGTAATATTATAGAAAAAAGAATTGTTCGTATTTATGAATCGGACATAAATACAATATGGATTGGCACTCTGAGCACCAACCCTAACAATGTTTTCCCATGGCCACTCAGGTATAGGTAGAGGCTGGAGTAATCCAGCTGGGTGCTGATGTTATGCCTTGACCTGCTGACAAACCAAACAACGAGATACAAACTCTGAAATCTCTTTATTCATTCCCGACCACCAGTATGTTTTCTTCAGATTCTGATACATCTCGTGCTCCCAGGATGTATATTATACGAAGCATCATGAGCTTCATCCAATGTCTCATGCTTAAGTGCTCCGGTAGATGGTACCACAACTCTATCACCAAAAAGTAATATATCCTCTGAACTCAATCTGAAAGTAGTAATCTCGCCCTCTGCAGCCTCTGTTTTCCACTTCTTACATTGTTCATCTTTGTCTTGTGTTATTTTGAGTCTATCTAGCAATGTAGGCCGAACTTTCATATGAGCTATAAGCCCTCCTCTGTCAGATACCTCAAAAGTCAAACGTAATATCGTCATCTCCTCAAACATCCTCTGTCTGGCTCTCAGAAATTGCAGTTTACCCACGTTCTTCCTACTGAGTGCGTCATAACTACATTGGACTTCCCCGAATGGTAATTAATAGTACAATCATAGTCACTGAGGAACTCCATCCAACGCATCTGCCTCAAGTTCAACTCTTTTTGAGTGGGAAGATATTTCAGGCTCTTATGGTCGGTATAAATCTCACACTTGACACCATATAGATAATGCCTCCAAATCTTAAAAGCATGTACAATCGCTGCCAACTCTAGATCGTGGGTGGGATAATTCTTCTCATGGGTCTTTAACTGTCTCGAGGCATACGCAACCACTCTCCCATGCTGCATTAGAACACATCCTAATCTTTGATGCGATGCATCCGTATAAACCACATATCCATCGAGTCCAGAAGATAGAGTGACTACCGGAGCGGTAATTAATTTCTCCTTCAAAATAAGGAAGCTCCTCTCACAATCGCCAGTCCACACAAATGGTATTTCATTTCTCGTCAGCTGAGTCATCGGAGCAGCAATAATATAAAAATCCTGAATAAATCGACGGTAGTAGCCTACTAATCCCAAGAAACTCTGAACCTATGTCGTCGTTCTTGGTCTCTCTCACTTCAAAACTGCTTCGACCTTCTGCGATCTACATAGATACCCTCTCCAGAGATGATGTGTCCCAAAAATACCACATTGTCCAGCCAAAACTCACATTTAGAGAACTTGACATATAACGGCTCCCTCCTCAAAATATACAATACCAATCGAAGGTGCTGCTCGTGATCGATCCGAGAGGGCGAATACAGAAGGATGTCATCAATAAACACTACAACTAACTTATCCAAGTACGGCTGAATGTTGTAGGTGCATTAGTAAGTCCGAATGGCATCACTAGGAACTCATAATGCCTGTATCTAGTGCTGAATACAGTCTTCAAAATATCCACATCTCGAATCCTTATATGATGATATCCCGATCGAAGATCAATTTTTGAGAACAACGAGGCTCCCTGAAGTTGATCAAACAAATCGTCGATTAGAGGCAACGGATACCGATTCTTAACCGTTATCTTATTGAGCCGATGATAATCGATACACAATCTTAAGGTCTCATCCTTCTTTTTCAAAAACAATACCGGTGCTCCCTAAGGTAAAACACTGGGCCGAGTAAATCCTCGATCCAATAGCTCTTGTAATTGTTCTTTCAGCTCTTTCATTTCTGCTGGGGCCATACGGTATGGAGTTATCGAAATAGGGGCAGTACCAGGAATCAGATCTATAGTGAACTCTATATCTCTACTTGGAGGAAATCCTAATAACTAATCAGGAAACACGTCATGCTACTTTCTCACAACTAGAATATCTGTTATATACGTTGATTCTATTGGAGTTTTATGGCGGAAATCGGGTAACGCAGCGGAATCACGGAAAATCAAAATTTTCCGATTTCAAAATTTTTCTTGGATCAATTAAATAAACTTATTTATTTAATTACCCAATTATCAAATTCTGAAAAAATACACAAGAAATCAAATTTCTTAGTAATTACTGAATTGCCCCAATACTTTACAAATTGATCATTTTAGTCCTAAAATTGTCAAATACAATTTTGGATGATTCTAAATCATTTATAAAATGATTTCAAACATGTCCAACATTTAAAAATCAGATTGCAACAAAATCCTCAATTTTTCTCTAATTGTCGAAACCACCCCAGAATTTTCAGTTTTTGCAATTTGGTCCTTTTATGTTCAAAACATGCCAAGATCAAATCCAATCAACCCAAAAATTAATATGCATCATATAAAAACCATAATACATCACATATATGAAAAGACCCAAATTTGGAATGGGTAAAGAACCCTAATTTTACAATTTCATCAAATTGACCAATTTCACCAAATCCATTAAATCCATTACTTTAATTCAAACTTTACAACACCAAACAAGTCTCACCACCATGAAACAACTCAAGAACAATTCTAGGTCATCAATTAGTGGCTTAGCAACTCTAGAATGGCAACATGATTATCAAATAATCAAAACAGAGCCATTGAAACCATTTCAAGCTCACTTTATAACCATACATGCATACATCTTTCTTCCAAGTTCATAATCAATTAAAACATAAACTATAAGTAAAGAGACAACATCAAAGCAACACAAGATGAAGTTAAGCATGTTAGAAATATTTTCTATGTTGAAAGCTTTAAAGAAAAACTTACAAAAACATGATTTTTCCAAGCTTTCTTCTTTAGCCTCCAAGCCCTTTTCTCTCAACTCTATTATGTTTATTTTGTAACTTATGAACTCCTTAAACCCTAAAAGTGAAACAAAATAATATATACTCCCCAAAATTTGCCTCGGCCGAATTTGGTAGTATAAATATCTAGATATTTAGTTTTTGTTTCATTTAAAGTTACTTTATCAACTTACAAACTTTATCATTACACCTTTAATGAAAATTCATAAGTCAACAAAAGCAACTCAAAAATATAACAATTATATTCATTTTAGGGTGTTGGCCGAAAATTACAATAATAAAAGGAAATTGATATTTTCAATTTTTAACAATTAAAACAAATATCTTAAGAAGTCAAACTCAATTTGACAACCATTACTTTAATGTATAAGTCAACAATATACACTTATAATCATTTCCTAACTTTATCATTTGGTAAGATATTTATATTTAATTATATTAATTATTTAATAATTAATCAATTAATTAAATACAAATATCTCAAATATATGTATTATATTTACTTTAAATATCTCAAATACATATATAAATGATATATGTCAAATACCTTTATTTGAAAATTTATTAATGTGTATTTAATAATATCATATATTAAATACAAATACACATTAATTAGGAAATGACGGTTCAGCCTCTTTTACATGTATCTTTCGTTTAACAGTTAAACGATTTATAAATAATCACCATTATTTATAATAGTCACCCTAGTGCTCTACGAGTATATTTCATTAGTGAGACTCTCTAGATTCAGGCATATCCGTCACGAAATCCAATTCTGTGTCCATAATTTACCCACCCGTAAATTATAACGACCACAGATAAACTCGCTGAATCATACAGGTTGAGGTCATTGCATACGTATAATCCCTCCGTCACAGGTATCCGGATTATCCCAGAGATATAGATATAAACGCCAAATCTCTATATGTATAATCTCGTCGACGTATCTATTAGCAATCTCTAAATAACATTTGGAACTTACTTTCGAAGTATATTGTGGCCACAGATTTAACAGATTGCTAATCACATTTGGACTACTTATGCTCTGTACACAGAACTGACGGATCCTATCTTGATACACACAGGATATCCTGAGGATCGGTCCACACCCAATGAATAGGCGGAGGTTTGATCTAAATAGATCGGTGACGTGACTGCCATCCAAGTGCGGAGGATGTCTCATACATCCACAGTGGTATCTCAAGTCAAAGGACCACTATTCTACTCAACCCGCGAAGATTCTTATTGACGTTGGTGTACCATCCATTAAGAATCTTCGGTGAGCCATCCAGTGTTTATCCATTATAAAAACCTACACGTCTATACGAGTCTCACAATACTCATGGTTCATTGGGATAAACCATTGGACCAAGTCCCGATATACGACATGTACTGGTCTCATCGGATTTAACTAACCGACCCGTGTTAGTAAATCTTGACCATGAACTTTATTTGATAATATATTTCTAGCAGTGATACTTCCCAATGTCAATTACAAACTAATTTGTAACTGCGCACTACATTATATATTATCGGGTCTTTGTCTAATATATACATATCACTAAATCAGATTTAGTTTCAATATAATAGTAATTAGATCGAATACGTATATAAAAACAAGAGGTGTAACCACTAAGAAAATAATATTATGGAAAAATGGGATTTTCGTATTTAAGAATCAAACATAAATACGGTCCGGATTGGTGCTCTGAGCACCAACCCCAACAGATTCACCCTCATCCACTGTAGCAATACTCGCTAATAAGCCTTTACACCCCTGTCTGATCATTTTACAACTCGATATGGTATAAATGATAGGTGTCATAACCCGACTACGATCACTGACAACCTTGAACTCCCCGTCATCTGACCTAAACCTCACTTCTTTGCCGCTACAATCGATAACGGCTCCATGAGCTGTCAACTAATCCATCCCTAAAATCAGACTGAAGTCTTCCATCTCTAACGGGTAAAGTAACATTGAGAGCTGTCTTCCCTCAATCTCCACACTCAATCCCATGTATACTGTACTTATCCTGATGTCATTTCCCGAATGAAGACTCACAATCAAAGGAATCTTGTTGGACTCCGCTACACTACCCAAACATGGAAGACAAGTAGTGGCAATAAGAAAATATGTAGAACCCGTATAAAAAAGAGCTCGGAAAAATATACCTGATACTCGAACTATACCAGATACAGCATCACCACCATCATGTACTTCCTGATCTGTCATGGTGAAAACTCATCCCCTGTTAGCATCGGGTGCAAGATAAGTTTGATATGTATGTCCTCTACCACCATATACTCCACTCGGAGTCCCTCTGCCTCTGCCCTGTGGTAAACCCGAGCCTCGCCCATGACTACCACCAGAGCTGGTCCCTCTACCACGTCCTACTATCATTGCTCCTCCTGCCGGTTGCTCAACTCCTCGAGATCCATCACCAGCGGAACAATCTCTGACTAAATGTTCAAACTATTGACATTCGTAACATCTTTTTGTTCTATTGCATTGTGTGCTGATATGACCCTCCTGACCATAATTATAGCTTCGACCTGTGCTAGTCAGTCGAGATGCTACACTCACTGCACTCTGATCAACAGACGGTACTATGCCTCTACTATGAACCTGCTCAGTCCAACCCTCACGGAACTGTTCTCTATGAGGTGCACTATGGGTGGTACTTCACTGTGTCTCAGCTGCAGAGAATATTGTCTACTGTTAGATCTATTTTTCTCACATCGGAAACCTCATCTCGCCCCATCTTCCTGCTCTCTCAGAAGGCTACTATGTTCTCTCTCTCGACACTGATGTCACTCTCTGCAATCATAGCTCTGTCAACTAGTATTGTATATGGTAGCTTCCCCAAAATCGAGATCCATGACCTAATCTCTTGTCTCAGTCTGCCCTTGAACTTCTCACATTTGTCTTTCTCTCATCGAATTAACTCAAGGTAATATTGGGATAGGGAAATCATTCGCCTCTCATACTTTATCACTGTCTTTGATGGTCCCTGAACCATATGCTCAAACTGACGACGCTGCTCACTACGATAAGCATAAGGGAAATACTTCTCATTAAAGGCTTCCTCGAACATATATCAGGTGATATACTGAGGTCTTCTAAGTCCATCAGCTCTTCAGTAATCTGGTGCTCTCAGTCTATCTGTCAGTACAGTCTCAGTGTGTTTCCACAAGGTCTCTGCCTCACCTCTCATCATAAAGGCAGCAAACATAACATTCTCTTGATCTGTCAGGTCTAACACACTAAATATATGTTCAATATCATTCTTCCATTTCTCTGCAGCAATGAGATCAGCTGTATCATGAAACTGAGGAGGCCTCAAATTAAATAACCGGTCTAGGTTACTCGTACTACCACCGCTGCTCGAAGGTACATTAGTCGTTGGCCCTCTGGAAACCATCTGTGCAACTACATCAATAAACCTCCCCAAAATATCTTCTAGATTTATGGCAGTTAGGGGAACTGAAGCAGTTACATGGGTCATATTAAGTACAGCCGGAGGAACCGGGTCAGGTGTAGCTTTAGGAATAGCGGTGAGGGCGGTTGTCGAAACTATTGGAGGTATACGTCTAGAACCGTCGCCAACCTCAACAACCGACGGAACACCAGATGAAGCTACATCCAATTCAGGATCAACAGGCTGAGTCTGAGGTCTCTCAATATTAAGCTCCGACATGCTTGCGTATCATCGAGCTCTCTCTCTCCCACGTTGAGTACTAGTACCACGATCACGTCCAGAAATTTTCCTACAAACACAAAACTATTATTTAATACCCTCATCTAATGCAAGGTGTATATAGAATCTATAACCTCCGCTCTGATACCAAAATTTATCATGACCCTCCCCCTAGAGCAGGACCAACCCTAGAAAGGGGTTCGTGAACCACTTCAGTTCGAGCACCTACATGTCATGCAATTGAACCAAATTTGCAAAGAAAATATAATATTCCACAAGATGCAATTCAATAAACCTTAAACAGTGTTTACATCAAAAGTGTTTGAAAACATGAAGTTGTCCTAAATATCCTATCTCAAAAACCAAAAGAAATGTCTGGACCAACCCGACTGACGGTTGTGGCAAACGAGTCAAATCTTGATAATGATACTGCTACTATTGCGCTGGCGAACTACCTAGGATGTTTGGGAAATTGGGGGTGAGCTTAAAGAGCTCTGTAAGTAAAAATACTCATACTTTCAACATGACCTCACCAGTAAAATATTTATATATAATAATCAATACTTGAAAACAATAATTGTTATATAAAGGTTATCTCAGGCAAATCATACTCACAACAACACATCTCAATCAAACATGGTTTGCTATCCAGATTCGGTATAATAATGGATTGAAACCATTGGGAAAATATCAACATCTCACCTCCCAATGATTAGCGAGACATGATGGATTTTGATGACGTCAACACTTGAAGTATTCGACACGTATTAGCAAGACATTACAAAAATATTTCGAAGTAATTGTTGATAAAGAGCTAAAATGTGCTACAAGATGATCAAGAAAGCAAAGATGATAAAAAGGCAAAAAGATGATGAAAAAGTCAAAGAATGAGCCAAGCAAGATGAAGATCAAAATAATGATTAAGAGCTAAAACTAATTATAAGTGAGTTTATTCAAATTTTTTAAAGCTCTTAGGAATCATACATTTTGCATCATTTGCATTTAAAATGACTTAGAATGCTTAATGAATCATTTGCACTTTATTTGCACCAAAATGAATTTTAATGCACAAGTGTATCGGAAAATGATTTTGAAAAATTAGAAAATAGTTGAATTAAACTTCAAATAATATATCTTTAGATAGATATGTGTCGGAACACAATTATGATATATAGAACTTTTGCTAGAGCCATTTTACTACAACATGTTCATATGTGCGTTTTCTGCATACATGTCACATTAGAAAATTTTCATAAAATTCATCTTATTGTTTTTGAAGCTAAAATTTTTACAGAAGATAGATCTATGTGTCTAGTTTACGTAGAAATTTATGGATCATGATTTGGAATTTTCTAGAGAAAGTTATGAATACACTACCGAGTGCTGTCATGATTAACTAGTCATCAGAAACTAACTGAGACAGGCATACCGGTAATCATACCGGTCCTATACCGGTCTAGACAGACATACCGGTCATCATACCGGTCAGAGCTGAATTTTTCATACATTTTGGAACCGGGCCAAACCATATCGGTATTAATACCGATTTATATACCGGTCATAATACCGGTTACTATACCTGTCTAACGGCTAGTTCTTCAAACGGTAATAAATTATTTGGAGACTGGCATACCAGTCTCAAAAAGAGTTGTTGGGGCTTGTCTTACATTTTACTATAAATTGAAGCCCCAATTCATTTTTGCCATACATGAGACATTGCACACAACATTCATGCATCTCATAGAGCAAAAAACAAGAGTGTTTATTAAACCTTCATAATCATATACACTTATACATCAAGCTCACACACACTACACCTTCTTATACACTTGTAGTGAGCTTTGATCACTTGGGTAACCAACTCACACAATCTTCTTTATCATTGGGAGTGCCCAAGTGTGTTTTATAACTTCTTTACACAAAACACTTGCGGTTTGTAAAATTCTATTGTTTGGATAATAGTAAAGGTTTTTGAGTGAGCCTACGTAGAAAACTCAAAGTATAAAGGTCTTGAGTGCACCTTGCGTAACACTTTTGGTTACGAGTGAGCCACGGAAACTCGTTATTAGTGAAAAGCTTTAAGCGCGGCTTGGGAGAGTGGACGTAGGCATTGTTGGCCGAACCACTATAAATCACGGTGTTATTTTCTCTATCTCTTAACTCTTTACATATTGTAAGTTTTATTTATTACATGTTTATATATTAGAAACTTGCATATAGGTTGTTTAAATACAATAGAGAAAATTGACCTTAAGCTTAATTGGTAAAAGAGCTTAAAATCGGTAAAGATTTTTAATTTCGCATATTTTAGCCGTAGCCCAATTCACCCCCCCCTCTTGGGTATAGAGTTTGGTTTATCGCTATTGCTTGTAGGGAATTTTAGTTGGTATGAGAGTCAGGTTTTCTCATCAAAGACTTAACCATCCGAGAATAGATCATGGCATCTACAAGCAACTCATTAAATCTTGCCGAAGGATTTTCAACAACTAGACCTCCATTTTACACCGGAATCGATTACAACTATTGGAAAATAAGAATGTTGAACTACCTTCTAGCCGTTGATCCGCCATCTTATTTGGTAATTACACGGGGGTGCAAAAGGGCCAACGAAGAAGGATAACAATGGCATTGAAATTCCAAAGCAGACTTTAGAATGGGATAATGAGGATTTAAGACAAGCCTCACAAAATGATAAGGCACTCAACCAACTCCTTTGTGCTATTGATCGAAGTCAAATAAACAAGCTTCCAGAGTGTGGAAATGCATATGATTTGTGGAAGTATTTGGAAAATGTCAACGGGGGCACAAGCCAAGTGAAGGAATCGAAAATCAACCGGTTTATGTGCGAATTGGATAGTTTCAAGATGGAATCCGGGGAAGAAATTGATCACATGATTTTGAGATTCACAATCATCATCAATTATTTGGGAGCCTTGGGAAAAATCATTGGGCCAACGGATCAAGTGAAGAAAATCCTTAGATCACTTCCTAAGGAATATAGAAGTTACACCTCATCCATTAGAGAAGAAAACGACATGAACACCTTAAAGTTAGATGATTTGGTCGGTAAATTGTTCGAGTATGAAGTGGAGATCAAAATAGATCAAAAGGAGGAAGATGAGAAGATAACAATGAAAAATCTTTCCTTGAAAGCAAGAAGAAGAGATGACTCAAGCTCAAGTGAAGGTAATAGTGATGATGAGTTGGCAATAATAACCAATAAGGTCAAGAAGCTCCTCAAATCCGCAAAGCTTAAAGGAAAATCAAAGACGAATTAAAAGAAAGAAGAAAAATGGCCGCGGAAGAACAAGAAAATTATTTGCTATGAATGCAAAAAACCGGGTCATATAGCTACCGATTTCCCATTGAGAAAAATGAAAGGAAAATTCAAGAAAAAAACCAATGAAAGCTACTTCAACTTGGAGCGATAGCGATTCAAGCTCATCCGAGGAGGAAGAAGTCAAAGTCAAAGACAAAACAATAACATTCATGGCTATTGAGGATGAGAATTTCTTCTTTGAAAGCGAAGAAGAAAAGATACAAAACTTTCAAGATTATAATGATTTACTTGATGCTTTTAATGGCTTAAATAAGTTGTGTGATATGCTTAAGAAGAAATTAAAATTGGTTAAAAATGATTCATCACTTAAAAATGAATATGCATCTTGTATGGATAAATTTCATGTTTTAGATAATGAGATTATATGCTTAAAGGCCAAACATGAAAAAGAAATTGCATGCTTAAATGATAAAAATGCATGTTTAAGAAATAAAAAGATATAACTTGAAAATATCATATCTAATATGTCATCTAGCTAAAAAAACATGTGAATGTGAATCTATTTTGAATGAAAATGTTTTATTAAACACAAAGGTTATAAATTTGCAAAACATAGTTAGTAAATTCATATTGAGTTAGAAAAATTTTAATATGCTTATTAGATCCCAAAAATGTGCATTTAAAAGAGAAGGATTATGATATAGGCCTTTTATTAAAAGAAAATTTTTGAAGAATTATTTTGTTAAGGCATCCGACTCTCATGTTAACATTTCTAAAAATGAAAATATCACATGTCATGCATGTAATGAAAAGGGATACAAAATTTTTGAGTGCATGAATAAGAATGTGATTAAAAATGCATGGATTCCTCAAGGAATCAAATTTAACCCCAATGGACCCAAGAAATGTTGGGTATCAAAATGAAATTGACAATCTTGTAGGGGGAGCTTTGGGAAGGATCTTAAAGAGAATTGCATATTGATCCCAAAAGCTCAAAGAAATGAGGAACCGCAACGGTAATAGGTAAACTTCGTACTCAAGGAAACAATGGTACCGTTTCCTCTAATTTATGTGTGTATGCTTATTTCAAATTGGTTAATATATTTTGAAGCATACAAGTGATTAGGCAATATATTCAACTTTTTATTAGTATCAATTGTTCATTTGATAGCATTAAATGTCTTAATCATACATTTAAACCCCTTTTTTGTATCAATAAGTATCACATTGAATTTATTGAGTTAAATGACATATGTGTGATCACTTGATTGATTTGCATTGAATACGCCTTTGTCATTTAACATATTTTGAATGAAAATGAAATGCATATATGTTGATATAAATTTTAGGTTGATATCATGAAATGTATGTACATCAACATAATTTCCCATTAGTATAATGAAAAGCATGAATATTTGATTAATTGGTATCATAATTATGGGAAGAAATCATAGAAATGCATTAATCATTGTTCAAATTGATAATCATGGTATACATTTTTAAGAATTACATTATGCATGATTTCTATATTTTATGGCAAAAATGGAGAAATGTCAAATGTGCATATTTTTAAATTTTGGTATCATCATTTAATGCACATATTTATTGGTATCTCATTTAAATTTAAATTTTTGCTTCTCTACTTTTTGATAATGTCAAATGGGGAGAAATCATTAGAAATGAGATTAAAACTTATTTTACCCTCACCCTTGGATTAAGGGGGAGTAAATGTACGTTTTAAGAGGTTGTCATCATCAAAAAGATGGAGATTGTTAGCGACACAGTCGCATGATGGATTTTGATGACGTCAACACTTGAAGTTTTTGACGCGCATTAGCGAGACATTACAAAAAGATTTCGAAGCAATTGTTGATAAAGAGCTAAAATGTGCTACAAGATGATCAAGAAAGCAAAGATGATAAAGAGGCAAAAAGATGATGAAAAAGTCAAAGAATGATTTTTAAAAATTAGCAAAGAGTTGAATTAAACTTCAAATGATATACCTTTGGATAGATATGTGTCTCTAGTTTGCAACGGTTCAAACAGAACACAATTCCGATATATAGAACTTTTGCTAGAGCCATTTTACTACAACATATTCAGATGTGCGTTTTCTGCATACATGTCACATTAGACAAATTCCATAAAATTCATCTTATTGTTTTTTAAGCTGAAATTTTTATAAAAGATATATTTATGTGTCTAGTTTACGTAGAAATTTACGGATCATGATTTGAAATTTTCTAGAGAAAGTTATGGCCAAAATACCGAGTGCTGTCATGATTGACTGGTCATCAGAAACTTACTGAGATAGGTATAACGGTAACCATACCGGTCCCATACCGGTCTAGACAGGCATACCGGTTACATACCGATCATAATACCGATCAGAGCTGAATTTTTCATACATTCTGGAGTCGGGCCAAACCATACCGGTATTAATACCGGTGTATATACTGATCATCATACCAGTTACCATACCAGTCTAACGGCTAGTTCTTCAAACGATAATAAATCCGTTGGATACCGGTATACCAGTGTCAGAGACCGGCATATCAGTCTCAGAATGAGTTGTTGGGGCTTGCTTGTATTTTACTATAAATTGAAGCCTCAATTTATTTTTGTCATACATGAGACATTATACACAACCTTCATACATCTCATAGAGGAAAAAACAAGAGTGTTTATTAAACTTTCATAATCATATACACTCATACATCAAGCTCACACACACTACACCTTCTTATACACTTGTAGTGAGCTTTGATTACTTGGGTAACCAACTCACACAATCTTCTTTATCATTGTGAGTGCCTAAGTGTGTTTTATAATTTCTTTATACAAAACACTTGCGGTTTGTGAAATCTCATTGTTTGGGTAATTATAAAGGTTTTCGAGTGAGCCTACAGAAAACTCAAAGTGTAAAGGTTCGGAGTGCACCTTGCGTAAAACTCTTGGTTACGAGTGAGCCACAGAAACTCATTGTTAGTGAAAAGCTTCAAGCGCGGCTTGGGGGAGTGGACATAGGCATTGTTGGCCGAACCACTATAAATCACGGTGTTATTTTCTTTATCCCTTAACTCTTTACATATTACAAGTTTTATTTAGTACATGTTTATATATTGAAAACTTGCATATAGGTTGTTTAAATACAATAGAGAAAATTGACCTTAAGCTTAATTGGTAAAAGAGCTTAAAATCGGTAAAGATTTTTAATTCTGCATATTTTAGCCGTAGCCCAATTCACCCCTCTCGGATATAGAGTTTAGTTTATCGCTATTGCTTGTAGGGAATTTCAGTGAATTTTTAAATAAAATAACAAGAGACTTGGTTACGGAATGTGTCCAGGGTACAGTCTAGGGCTAAGGTGATCCATTCAAGTTTGGCCAATATTTTACATAGATTTAAATGGAAATTGCCCGGAAATATGAGCAATGAGGAGCCTAATATGGAGGAAATTTGTGGGCTTTCTACTCCGAGGAAATTTCCACTCGAAGTTGTGGGTCAACCAAGACTTTCACCCCATCTTTACAATCTGTGATCATGGCTTCCGAAATTATTAATTATGACTTGGTGTGATTTTAATATTGATCTTAACATGTGCTTCATGATGTTGCTTGTATTTGCTAGTAATATTTTTGTCATGAATTTGAAGTTGTAACGAGACTGAATCCAAATAATGTAGTTTTTTGGGGGCCAAATAATGTGTTTCTTTACATGATCAAAATTGTTTGGGAGGTGATGTAATGAAAATTTCACAAAATCTGTACACTTCTATACAAATTTAATATTACTAGCTTAGGTCACGAAACGGAAACAAAAAGAAATACTATGATTTTATTGAATAAAAGATGAAAAATAAATCAAGGTTTTGATATTTTTTATATTAAAACCTAACTAATATGAAATTATTAAATTAGGGTAATTTAAATTAGAACAAGGTATGAACATTGTGAAAGTACCTACAAGCAATAGCGACAAACACTCTCTATACCCAAGAGGGGGGGTGAATTGGGTTATCGCTATAAATGCGGAATTATAAAATCTTTGCCGATTTTAAGCTCTTATTACCAAATAGGCTCTTAGGTTAATTTTCTCTATTGTAAATAATAACCTATATGCAAGTTTTCAATTCAATAATATAAATGTAAATAAAACTTGCAAATAAGTAAAAGTTAAGAAAGAGAAATTCGACACCGAGATTTATAGTGGTTCGGCCAAACGTGCCTACGTCCACTCCCCCAAGCCTCGCTTGAAGATTTCCACTAAAATCCGAGTTTTGTCGTGGCTCACTCGTAACCAAGAGTTTTCCGCAAAGGTGCACTCCAAACCTTTTACAACTTTGAGTTTTGTTCGTAGGCGTACTCACAACCTTTACAACTTTGAGTTTTGTTCGTAGGTGCACTCACAACCTTTACAACTTACCCAAACTATGGGATTTCACAAACCGCAAGTGTTTTTGATAAAGAAATTGTAAAACACACTTGGGCACTCACAAATATAATGAAGATTGTGTGAGATGCAAACCCAAGTGATCTAAGCTCACTAAATGATATGAAGATGTGTGTGAGCTTGTATGAGTGTTTAAGTGTATGAAGGTTTAAGACACTCTTGTATTTGCTTTAGAGAATGTGTATGAAGGTTTTCTAAGTCTCTAACTTGAGGCAAAGGAGTTGGGGTTCTATTTATAATAAAATGCAAAGCTTTTAGCCAACTCACAGCGAGACCGGCGAGGAAACCGGCGAGGAAACCGGCATGCCGGTCTAGGGCTCCAACGGTAACATAACGTTCAAAAAACTAGCCGTTGGACCGGCGAGCAAACCGGCGAGGATACCGGCGAGGAGACCGGCGAGGAGCTCCCTGGTTCCAGAGAGCATATTTTCTCAGCTAAAACCGGCATGGAGACCGGCGAGCAAACCGGCATGGGGACCGGCATGGAGCTCCCTGGTTTCAGTATGTGCATGACCAGTCAAGACTGACGACACTTGGTATTTTGGCCGTAACTTTCTCTAGAAAATTCCAAATCATGATCCGTAAATTTCTACATAAACTAGACACATAGATCTAGCTTCTGTAAAAAATCAGCTCCAAAAACATTAAGATGAATTTTGGAATTTTTCTAATGTGACGTGTACGCAGAAAACGCACATCTGAACATGTTGTACTAAAAAGCTCTAGCAAAAGTTCTATGCATCGGAATTATGTTCCGTTTAAACCGTAGAAAACTAGAGACACATATCTATCTAACGGTATATCATTTGAAGTTTAATTCAACCGTTTAATAGTTTTTGGAAGATCATTTACCGATGCACTTGTGCATAGAAATTCATTTTTGTGCAAATAAAGTGCAAATGATTCTTTAAGCATTCTAATCCATTTTAAATGCAAGTGATGCAAAATGTATGATTCCTAAGAGCTTTAGATCACTTGAGTAAACTCACTTACAATAAAATTTAGCTCTTAATCATTATCTTCGATTTGCCGCTAGTCTTCATATTCTCGCTCTTCACCCCATATGCTTCGACACTTTTTGTAATGCTTCGTGTTTGCACGTCGAAGTCGTCAATTGCGTTGACGTCATCAAAATCCAATTACGCGACCAAGTCGCCAACAATCTCCCCCTTTTTGATGATGGCAACCCCTTAAAACTTGTTGCAACTTGTGAGCTTCTTGGAGTCCAAATTTGACCATTTTGCTCCCCCTCAACATAAGCTCCCTCAATGTGTGATTGTCTTCAAAATAGCTCTATAACAACTTGACAAACACATTAGTACATTTACTCCCCCTTAAACCAAGGGTGAGGGTTAAACAAGTTTTAATCTCATTTCTAATGATTTCTCCCCCTTTGACATTATCAAAAAGTGGAGAAGTAAAATTTAAATCTAAATGAGATACCAATTATATATGTGCTATAAAGATACCAAAAATTTAAAAAATATGCACATTTTGGCAATTTAGAGGAAACGGTACCAATGTTTCCGTGAGTACGGAGTTTTACCTTTACCGTTGCGAATCCTCATCTCTTTGAGCCTTTGGGATCAATTTTGCAATTCTCTTTAAAGATCCATTCCCAAAGCTCCCCCTACAAATTTATCAATTACACTTTGGTACCCAAACTTTCTTGGGTCCATTGGGGTTAATCCTAGTTCCTTTCGGAACCCAAATAATAGTCACATTTTTCTTTTTAATCCAACAATCATAACTCTTGTGACCTTTCCTATTACATGCATGGCATACAACATTTGAATCAATTATTTTAGATACATGTACATGTGATGAATGTATATGTGATATGGATGCCTTCATAAAATTATTGTTCACATATTTTTCCTTCGTGTAAGGCTTATATCTTAATCCATATTTTCCCAAAAGACATTTTTGTGAACCAAGTAGCATTTTAAAATTATTTTCATCATAAGTGAACTTGGTCACACTGCATTGCAAGTCTTCTAATTTCTTATTCAAATCATCATTTTTAATTTTCAATAATTCGCAAGCACATGATGATTTAGAGGTAGATGCTTCATTTTGTAAGTTCTCTATACAATGTTCATGGTCTACAATTAAACACATATTCTCATTACTTAAGGCATGAATTTGTTTAACAAGAGATACATGCTCATTATGATCAATTGAAACATCATTTTCAAGCTTGGTCTTTAAGCAAATGTCATCAATTTCTAAAGCACGAATTTTATCCAAGCATAATGCGTGTTCATGTTGATGTGATGTATGCTCTTCCTTAATCAAATTACATTTCTTTCTAAGAGCATCGTATTTATCATGCAAATCATTCAACATGTCAAGCATTTCATCATAATCGGAAATTTCATTTTCATACACAATAGTAATTTCATTTTCCGATTCCCCTTTAAGGTTTTCTATATCCATGCAATCCAAATTATAAATTTCATCATTTGATGAGTTAGAGTCAATGTTGCATGCATTTAATTCATTATTTCCTTCATTTATTAATTCTAAGGAATTCCATAATTCATATGCATTTGTACATTTGGGAATCCTATCAATTATGTTTTTATCTAATGCTTCGTATAAAAATTTAAGTGCATTAGAATTTACCGAAGATTTTTGCCCTCGTATGATTTCCAAGTAGGATTGTGGATCAACGGCAAGAAGGAAGTTCAACATCCTCATTTTCCAATAGTTGTAGTCCGTTCCGGTGTAAAACGGAGGTCTAGTCGTTGAAAATCCCTCGGCAAAATTTGACGAGTTGCTTGTAGATGCCATGATCTATTCTCGGACGGTTAAGTCTTCTTCTTGAGATACGCGCTCTGATACCAACTGAAAGTACCTACAAGCAATAGCGACAAAAATCTCTATACCCAAGAGGGGGGGTGAATTGGGTTATCGCTATAAATGCGGAATTATAAAATCTTTGCCGATTTTAAGCTCTTATTACCAATAGGCTCTTAGGTTAATTTTCTCTATTGTAATAATAACCTATATGCAAGTTTTCAATTAATAATATAAATGTAATCAAACTTGCAAATAAGTAAAAGTTAAGAGAAAGAGAAATCGACACACCGAGATTTATAGTGGTTCGGCCAAACGTGCCTACGTCCACTCCCCCAAGCCTCGCTTGAAGATTTCCACTAAAATCCGAGTTTTGTCGTGGCTCACTCGTAACCAAGAGTTTTCCGCAAAGGTGCACTCCAAACCTTTTACAACTTTGAGTTTTGTTCGTAGGCGTACTCACAACCTTTACAACTTTGAGTTTTGTTCGTAGGTGCACTCACAACCTTTACAACTTACCCAAACTATGGGATTTCACAAACCGCAAGTGTTTTTGATAAAGAAATTGTAAAACACACTTGGGCACTCACAAATATAATGAAGATTGTGTGAGATGCAAACCCAAGTGATCTAAGCTCACTAAATGATATGAAGATGTGTGTGAGCTTGTATGAGTGTTTAAGTGTATGAAGGTTTAAGACACTCTTGTATTTGCTTTAGAGAATGTGTATGAAGGTTTTCTAAGTCTCTAACTTGAGGCAAAGGAGTTGGGGTTCTATTTATAATAAAATGCAAAGCTTTTAGCACCAACTCACAGCGAGACCGGCGAGGAAACCGGCGAGGAAACCGGCATGCCGGTCTAGGGCTCCAACGGTAACATAACGTTCAAAAAACTAGCCGTTGGACCGGCGAGCAAACCGCGAGGATACCGGCGAGGAGACCGGCGAGGAGCTCCCTGGTTCCAGAGAGCATATTTTCTCAGCTAAAACCGGCATGGAGACCGGCGAGCAAACCGGCATGGGGACCGGCATGGAGCTCCCTGGTTTCAGTATGTGCATGACCAGTCAAGACTGACGACACTTGGTATTTTGGCCGTAACTTTCTCTAGAAAATTCCAAATCATGATCCGTAAATTTCTACATAAACTAGACACATAGATCTAGCTTCTGTAAAAAACTCAGCTCCAAAAACATTAAGATGAATTTTATGGAATTTTTCTAATGTGACGTGTACGCAGAAAACGCACATCTGAACATGTTGTACTAAAAAGGCTCTAGCAAAAGTTCTATGCATCGGAATTATGTTCCGTTTAAACCGTAGAAAACTAGAGACACATATCTATCTAACGGTATATCATTTGAAGTTTAATTCAACCGTTTAATAGTTTTTGGAAGATCATTTACCGATGCACTTGTGCATAGAAATTCATTTTTGTGCAAATAAAGTGCAAATGATTCTTTAAGCATTCTAATCCATTTTAAATGCAAGTGATGCAAAATGTATGATTCCTAAGAGCTTTAGATCACTTGAGTAAACTCACTTACAATAAAATTTAGCTCTTAATCATTATCTTCGATTTGCCGCTAGTCTTCATATTCTCGCTCTTCACCCCATATGCTTCGACACTTTTTGTAATGCTTCGTGTTTGCACGTCGAAGTCGTCAATTGCGTTGACGTCATCAAAATCCAATTACGCGACCAAGTCGCCAACACATTGATCGAACCATATCCCGAATATTGTGAGAACAAGTCTTGTAGTGTAATAGAATCATATCTGAAAACTAATAATTATATGAGTTCTTAATTCAGTCAAGATATCGTGAGGAATCAAACTCAATACCTACTTTATGAAATATAAATATTTTAACTAAATGAGTTAGCACTTTTTGATAATTATTTACTGTATATTAAGAAGATTTTAAGTAACTTTGTCGATTTTTTATGCATTTTGAAAATGAGCCTAACTGTAAAAAATTTGAAACAATCTCAACTTATGTATTAGAATTTTGAAATCTTTTTTTTTTTTTTTCAGAAAACAACAGGACTGCCGTGTTAATAACCAAATGAATACATCTATGTCATGGACAAATGTTTTAGATAAAAGGTTTTGAAGAACAACATAGAAAATTATATTAATCACTTCCTTCTGATTCATAATAGCCTAAAAGGCTCAATCCATACAATACAAGGATCAAATTTAAGAAGGAAATGACACAATTAGCATAAATTAGAAATTATTAATCCATAATCATTTATCAATCGATTATTTTTCAACAGAAATTAAGACAATTAATTATATGTTGATTATTAAGACAATCAGTCATATATTGTTTTGTCTCCATTTCCATCTTTATTTTGATTATTTTTCGGTAGAAATATGAATCCTTCTTCGATCAATCACCGCATAAATGGAACGAGGAAGTATTCTGCATAGAATAACTGTAGATACAATAACAAATAATAAGTCAGTCTCAAACTAAACAATAATCATTGACTCAATAATATTCATATTTTATAATAAATTTAATGAAACAAAGAGAAATTTATCAAATAAAAAATAAAATACACCTAATTTAGGGGAGGTGAACATACGCAAATATTAGAGTCATTCAGAAAATACTAGTAATTAATTAAGAGCATGAAATATCTTACTTTTATTTATTTATTTATTTTAAATCCAAATATAAGATGGTGAAAAGTGAAAACAGTTTGGCCGGAAGTGATTCGATGTTGGTTTGTTATTTATTCAACAATCTGAATTCTGAACCTCATTGGATGCGAATAGATTTGCTAATTGTAGGCTTTCAGGATTTCTCACACTTTAAGTGAAACGCTTGCCAATTTAGGTTTGAATCATTCTAAACTTGTTTTGGTGTGATAGTCCACGAAATGGGATCGTTGCTTCTATTTCTCATTATGCTTGTGGTTTTCCCACATACCGGTTTCTTTGCTTCTGCGGCAGGGGCTAGATTTTACTATTTATTATATTTTTGGTTGTTTCAGTTATTGTAACAATTGAAAGATTGGAGGCCGATAGTCTTTCATTCTTCAAATTTCCTTTGAGTTTATCTATTAAGGTTTTTAGCGATGCTAGTATCTTTTAACCTATTTTTTAAAGATTTTTTGTCCTATACTTTTTTTTTCTGAATTGTAATTGAAAATTTGGGGTTATCCTAAGTTCTGACCCTATACGGAATTACAAACAATAAGCAGGACAAGTCCTGTTACTGCTACTATGGAATATAAACAGGCAATTACCAAATCAACCAACAATAATTAAATCCACAATATTATTTAAAGCGAAATATAAATTGCGGAAAATAAACCAATCACACAAAATTCAACACAATAATTTTGGTGACGAAGTGGAAAACTCTTCCGAGTAAAAAACCACTCCGGGTATAAGCTACCACCCGAATCCACTATATCGAGAAAACTTACAGCGATGGTCAAGACCTATGGTGGCAACTCCACCGACTCAAGTACCTCTATACTGCAAGAACTCAAGGCAACTCCTCAAGCCCGCAACCCACGGTTTTCTTCAGAACCTCTGAAGTCTCTGAGTAGATTGTATCACCTCTGAACGCCGGAACTCCGACTACCAAAACTCCTCCTATAGAACTCTAAAGGATTAGGGATTTGGGTTAAGTTGTGTTGAAGGTTTATCAAAGAATGGATTTCACCATTAATAAAGAAGACAGAGATTCAAAGAGTCTTCAAGGTGAAATCAAAGAGAGTTGAAAGCTTTGAGAGTATTTGGCTCAGAGAAATATGCTTCAACCCTTGAGAATGGCGGCTAAGGGTATATTTATAGGTAGGGTGAAAACCTAGGGTTTTGCAGGCCAAAAACGCGTCCAGATCGCAGTCGCGTTCGAACGCTTACTAGAACGCTACACGAACGCGCCCTTTCTGTGAAGACTCGTTCGAACGTCAATCGAACGCACACGAACGGATGCTCTGGAATGATCTCGTTCGAACCCCACAAGAACGTGCTTCGAACGTTTGCTCTCTGGAATGCTCTCGTTCGAACCCAATAGAGAACGTGCCACTAACACCACACGTTCGAACCCAATTACGAACGCAGCACCAACGCCACTCGTTCGAACACTGAAACGAACGCACCACGAACGCATGTCTGATGCACAGCAGCCAAAACCCAGTCCAATTGCACAAAGATCTTCACGACATATTACAACTCAATTGAACTTATTTTGTCACGGACACATGCCAATAAAAATGGAACTCACAGTAATGAACTCCTTTTTCATTTTATTAATAATATTCTCTCAAAGGCTCATTAACATATGATTGAGTTTGGATGCAAACGTAGTTAGGATGCGAAAGACTTGTGGTGATGCTACAGTCGATGAGATTGTTTATTAAAAACAAAACAAAACTAAAAAAGAAAGCAAAACAATACAAGTATTCACTTGCCTTCCAAATGAACATGTAAAATAATGTAATTGATGCTTTACTCGAGAGATCAATAGAGCTTAAAGCCACAAGATAGAAGCAAGTGTGCCATTGCCTAATATCTGAAAGCACAAAAATTCTTAATATGTGAGATCGCACTCATGAAAGAACAAGAAGAAGAAGATTTAACAAAATTTTAGGCTTGTTAAATTTTGGGCTTGTCTTTAATTAATTTTTCTCTAGTTTTTATCTATTTATTCTTGTACTTGTTTTGTAATGTCGTTTGACAAAATTTTTATTTGGGCTCATTTTTTATGAGTCTTTGTTATAATTAATATTAGCATCCCCTCTTTTATCAAAAAAAAGAAGAAGAAGAGCTAAATTTCGTGCAAAATTACAAAGCTTACAGTGACAAGCTTGCTTTGCCAAATGATAATGAAGAAGCTCCAACAATTACAGCAGCTCCATTAGCAAAAACAGCATAAAACGCAAAGCTAGAATACCTTTTGAGAGATGAATATATATATAGTTGTAATTAACTAGCAAGGGAATATTGTAAGGGAAAATATAAGAAGGATTTTGATGTTGCAATACTCACAACTTCAATATAATAAGATTTCAAAATAAAATGTTTACGAAGATGAAGTTAAATGTCGCAATCACAAAATTTTCGTAACTTTAGGATTCTCAATATAAGTGAGTTCTCATTTCAAGTATTTCTAAGTCCTTAGGGCTCATGCATATTCATATAGAACATTTACAGTCAAGTGCACAAAAGTTTTAAAATGTTTCTGCCCTGTTTTGAATACTAAAATTGGCATATTGGTCTCTATACCGGCATATCGGTGACTGGGATAATGAAACCCAACTTCTGGAACTGGCATACCGGTGGCTGACCAAGAAAGAACCTGGAAACCAGTCCCATATCGGGCAACACTGAGAAGTCCTTCTCTGGAACCGGCATACTGATCCCATACCGGTGAAGCTATATATTCTGGAACTAAGAGAATACATATCGGTGACCGTACCATTCAGTATTTTATTTGAATGTTTAACAAGCAAATTTATAAGGAGCATTTTGAAGTGTCGGACCGGCATACCGCTCTGTCAGATCGGCATATCGGTCCATGCACTGTATAGTGGATTTTTCCAATTTTTTACCTATAAATTGAAGTTAAAATTTCATTTGTCCTTAGAGAAAACATTAAAAAAAAACATTCAGAGAAAAATATAATTTTTATACATTTTTTGCAGACTTTTGAAAAGATTCAAATACAAGAGAGTTTCAAATTTTCAACATCTTTTACTCTCAAATTGAAAAGCTCATTCTTTCATCTTCATATTCATTTTAGTGAGATTAGTTTCATTTTGGTATAAGTACTCACATTCAATCTTTATTGTAATATTTTGTGAGTTCCCAAATTATTATAAAAACACTTTCTATTCGAACACTTGTGAGATTTCCTTGTGTGAGTTGGTGAATACTTTCAAGGAAGAAATTATTGTAAAGGTTTATATGAGCCTTGGAAGAAAGACATCTGATTGTAAGAAGTTGTTGAAATTTAGTGGAATCTTCAAGTGGTACTTGAAGAGAGTGAACGTATGGAAACAGATTAGCGAATCACTATAAAATCGGTTTTGCATTTTTCTCCTTATCTCATTTATTTTGCAATTCTAGTCATATTACATATGTTATTTATATTAGTTGGTAAAACAATTACTTAAAATTGTAATGAATTTAAATTCCATATTTTTTTTTTAATTACCTAATTCATCCACTTTCTTGGGTATAGTGTGTTTAAGAATTGTAGGTGTTAGCGACATATTCTCAAAATGGATTTTGATGATGCAATACTATAAGACTTCGACGCGTATTAACGAACATTCCAAAAAAATATCGAAGCACATTGGCGGTGAAGAGTAATGGATGTGAATACTAGCACCTTATTGAAGAACATTTTATATAGTCTTAGCTTATGGTTCTCTTTATAAAGTGAGTTGTTAATTTAAGTCTCTAAGCTCATATGATTCATACACATTCATTTAGATGCATTATGGTCATGTGCAAAATATTTTCAATATTCAAATCCTGCATTTTGGCACGGTGACCGGCATACCGGTCCCCCCACACCAGCATACTGGTGTCCATGTTCTACTCTGAGCAGTTTTGCATGCTCTATGGAACCGAGCTATTCAATACTGGTCTCTCATATCGTTCAACTGGAGTTTGCACATCCACTGGAATCGGAACGGTCCATACTGATCCCCATACCGGTGAGCACACCGGCATACCGATCTCCATACCGGTCAATAATTCGGTATAGCGCTTTAAATTTTAACGGTAATATAACCGTTATGATTTGGCAGACCGGTATATAGATCTCAAACAGAGAACATGAGTTGTTTTTCTCATTCTCTATAAATTGAGACCCAAATCCGTTTTTGCCATCTTCTTGCACCTTCATACAATTTTTTTTAAGGCAAAAACATAGAGTAAACAAAACCTCCATCATCATACACTCTCATACTCACACACTACACCTTCATATCACTAGTAGTGAGCTTAGATTTCTTGAGTTAGCAACTCACACTAAATTTTTATTATCTTTATGGGTGCCCAAGTGGTATTGTAAATCTCCATATCTTAAACACTTATGGTTGGGAAATCCTTTTTGTGAGTGAGACTACTCAAAATTGTGATTGTTGTGAAAAAAAAGTTGTGGGTAAGCGTAGGAACAAAACTCGTTGTAAGGGTTTAAGAGTGAACCATTGGAAAACTCATGTGTAAAGGTTTGGAGTGAACCTGGGGATAAAACTTTTGGTTGCGGATGAGCCACGGAAAACTCGGTGTAAGTTGTGGATTCAACTTAGTGGAAATCTTCAAGTGCGACTTGAGAAAGTGGACGTAAGTATTGTTGGTCGAACCACTATAAATCATCAGGGTTAATTTCTCTAACTCTATCTCATTATTTTATCGCAACCTTAATAATATCTTTCTATATTATTTAGCATAACTTGTGTTTGAGAAATTGATTGATAAGCTTAATTGGTAAAACTACTAGCTTAGTAGCGTAAAATCGACAAGAATTTTTATTTCCGCAATATTAGGTCATTACCCAATTTACCTCCCTAGATATAGAAAATTTATTTGTTGTGTACTTGTAGGAAATTTCTGTAAGTAATAACAATGAATATGAAATTTGTAATATTTATTAAACACATTAAAAAGAATATATATCAAGAGCAAAAAAATTATAAATTTAACAAAAATTAAAAAATTAATTTATAAAATAAATATATTTATTTAATAAAATAAAATAAAATATTATTATAAAATAATTAGTTAATTAAACAAAATACTTATATAATTATAAATTTGGGAAAAGCGACAGCTTTGTAATTGTAAGGGAGACAAGAGGGGGGCACCCCTCTTAGTCAAATTTTTTTTTTGAAAATCACTCAACCAAATCTCTCAAGACACATTGAAAAGTCCAGTATACATTTAATATCTTCATGCATTTGTAAAAAAATGCTTAACCAAAATATTAAATGTCTAACCTCCACATTAATTGTATTTGTAGACTTGTGAGTCTAATTTTTGACTATAAATACAGAGTTTATTTGTAAGCTCATTTTATCCCAACAAATAATAAAAGCTCCAAGGTAAGAGAGCTTTGTAAAAAATGTAATTTGTGAGGTTTTTTGTAGAGTTTGAAATCTCTTGTAAATTCTGTTCTTGAAGTAATAGAAAGTGATTCTTCCTTCATAAACATTCTTCAGTGGTCGGAGAATCACAATAAGTGGTATCAGAAGTTTTGGTTACATTGGGGTCGTAAAATCGAAGAACAAAACTCGGTTCAAAAAATTCAAGTTTCGGGAAAGTTGTCAAAAATAGTTTTTGAGCATACCAATACTTATTCACGTTGAGATGAGCACGGTGGTATTTTTCAGTGATCAAATGGAGGCCGGACCAGCCAGTACGTGCTCACGCACCAAGCACAGACTTCCCTACGCGCCGTCACGCGCCGCACACACTCAATAGGTTAAAGACGACACACGTGTCAGCCACGTTAGCGACATGTCAACAGTTCCGGTACAGTCATCTGTCACGTCAGTGACACGTCAACAGTTCTGACACAGTTAGCTAATACGTAAGCGCCACGTCATCAGATCCGGTACAGTCAGCAGCCACAACAGCATTTCTGGTACAATCACCTGCCACATCATCTTATCCGGTACAGTCAATAGACACGTCAACATTTCCGGTACAGTCAGCAGCCACGTCAATATTTTTGATACAGTCAGTGGCCACGCCATCTGTCACGTGTCAGGCATGTCAGCATACCTAGTAAATTTCATTGAGCCTCGAAATCTGTGAAATTTATAATTTAGCCCCATAAGTTTTAGAAATTTAAAATCAGCCCCTAGCTGAAATTTGAACCAATGAAGAGTCAAATTCACCATTTTCGACTGTTCCTGACGTAACGGTGACCTCTGATTTATGAAAATCAGTCTCGATTTTTTCTCATTTTCATTTTAAACTTTAAACTTAAAATGAAAATGGAAGATTCCTCTTCTAGTGCGATGATCAAGCTGATAGCAACCAATTACTCCATCTAGATGTCTCAGATGATAGATTATTTGCACTGCAAAGATTTTTCAATTTAATCGAGGTGAAGGGAGTGAGATAAAATTATGTCAAAGAGACTGACTGGAATAAACTCAACAACAGAACTCCCGGTCAGATTAGGCAGTGGATCAGCCACAGTGTCTTCCATCATGTAGCACATGATACAGATTCTTACGAAATATGGATAAAGCTGGAAGGCATGTATCAGGCCAAGATAGCTCGGAATAAAGCCTTAATTATGAGGCATTTGGTGACTTTCATTGACGATGCTTCTCTGATGTTTGTGGTCCCTTGGAGGTTAATTCACTATGCGATAAGAAATAATTTCTGACTTTCATTGACGATGTTTTTCGGAAAGTGTAGGTGTATTTTCTGAAAATAAAGGATCAGGTCCTGGATCATTTCAAATTATTTCATACCATGGTGGAGCGTGAAATAGGGAAGAAACTAAAGTGTCTCATCATAGATAATGGAGGTGGGTACACTTCCAGAGAGTTTGATGCCTACTGTGGAAGATAGGGCATTTGACACGAAAGGAATATTCCACGCACCCCATGGCATAATGTTATTGCTGAAAGAATGAATCGCACTATTATGGAGAAAGTCAGAAGCACTATCAGCATGGCTAAGCTGCCAAAACCATTCTGGGGAGAAGCTGTTTGTGTCACCCGCTATCTGATCAACAGATTACCATCTGTATCGTTGAATTTTGAGATTCTGGAAAAAGTGTGGTCTGGTAAGAATCTTTCATACTCTCACTTTAGAACATTCGGCTGTTTAGCATTTGCACATGTATCAAATGAGCTCAAACAAAAGCTCGATGCAAGGACTACTCTTTCAGATTGAAGAAAGTCATCAAAAGCAGAGATATAGTATCTCTTGAAGACCAGACAATATAAGATATTGAAAAGCCCAAGATGTCTTTTTTGAAATATATGCCATAGAGTTTCATGTAATATAAACATAATTATTTGCTTAAAATAAAATATATATATAATATATATATATATATATATATATATATATATATATATATTGTTAATTTATTAATTGCCCCCAAGGGGTGTGGCTTGGTGGTGAAGGGTCCAGAATCTCACTTTGAGGTTCTGGGTTCGAATCCAGGGGGTGCTACTTCTTGTAAGAGCCTGGGGCAGCCGGGGGTTTTATCTGCGCCGCGGCCCAGAATGGGTGGTTTGGTGGCGGGGTTTCCAACGATTTCAAAAAAAAAAAAAAAAATTTATTAATTGTTTTGATTTAAATCACATATTATAAATTATTCAGTTTACCCTTGATTACTTATGTACCTTCAAGCTTAGTGTATGAGTGTCATACACAAGAGGATTTGAGTCTGAATTTAGTAATCTAAAATGGTCCATAAAGAGCAAATAAAATATGTATTTTGTTTGTGGTTTATCTATAGTTGCGATCCATTTTATAATTGTATGGCGATCTTGATCCGGGGTCATCCATGTGGTGATATGAGAATGGAGGCATCTTATATGATGTGATCACATAGGACATGACTCGGATAGAAATGAATTTCTTATAATAATATCCGCTAAATAAAGATATTCATTCCAATATACTAGATGGTCATTTATGGATTAATATAAATCCTGAGTGTACTGCGAACTCCTGCATGGCAGGCTATGTCCTTTGATTTACAAATGTGAGGTTGGTGTAGCAATCCCGACCAATAGCTACGTATTTTTTGGACATGGTTTGGTGTGTAGCTGAGGACGTTTTACATAGATATGGAGTTCACTCATTCTTGCGAGAAGTATAAGAGTATCTTCCTTAAGAGTTGATTCAATACTTGAATTATTAGAACGCTCAAGTCTTTCTATTACGAATAGAAAGATTAATATTCATAATGGTTATGAATAAATCATTCATTAGAGAATCAATGGTACTTAAGGTAAAAATAATTAGAGGGGTATAACGGATATTATGACCCGGCTCTAGTTATGAGATACTCGAGAAGAGCCAATTCTATGTAATGACTATATAGATGGACACCGACGTAGTTCGGTTTATATCATTTATCTACGGCAACGAGAATGCAGCTTTGGGTTTTTAGTGGAATAACCTGAAGTCAATAATTCAGAATATTTAATTAAAGAGTTTAATTAATATTCCGGAATTATTTGAGCTCAGAACCGTAAGTCCATTTTGTCTCCTTGCGAGCTCGATATACTGTAGCAAATTAAATATAATTAGATAATCCAATTGTATACTCACATATATTATTATTAATGTGATTAATAATATATTTGTCACACATGTAACCTTATATTATATTTAATATAAAATTTTATTTTGTAAATGATTATAAGATAATCATTTAAATATTAAAGATTTTGTAAATATTAAATTATGACATATAATTTAATATATTGATTTTGAATTAATGAGTTTAAAATTTTATTTTGAAACTCATCATTTAAAATTGGTTTTTACATTTTATTTTATGGTAACATGTTTAATGTCATTATTAATTCATTAAATAAATTTTTGATATTACAAAAAAAAAAAAAAAAAAAAACTAGGGTGGCTGAATTTTTGGATGGAAAAGGGTTAGGGTTTTGTTTATTTTTGAACAACCAAAACCTAAGTATAAAAAGAAAAAATATATTTTTCTTTTTATATCTCTCAACTTGGAAAAACCCTAGCCACCTTGTTCTTATTTTTCCTTTCAAGAGTTGAAGGAATAAAATGAAGAATAACATAAAGAAAAAAAAATTAGTGTGTGACAATTCGATTATCTAAAGTGTTTAGAGATTTATTTTTTGTGAGTGAAGCCCACACTTCCATTTACTGGTTGTGAGATATAGCACGGAAGATCTTTTGGAACTCAACAAAAAAATTATCTTCTCCATTTTCTTGTTGTTATCGGCAGTGAGCAGAAAAATCTGCCTTCATTCACGTAAAACATAGGCTATTTTTGTGTGTGTTATGCACGAGTAACATGTGCAAAACAGTCCAGTTTTGTGCTTTTATTCGGGGGCTTTTTGGGGCTGTAAAATTAGTCAATAATATAAACGGAACAATTCCTAAAGGGCTAGACAGTTTCGGTTGAGAAAGAGAACAAGCAGAAAAATAATCAAGGTCGATCTCGGTGCCTAACACGCTTCCACCGCCACGAAATCGTTTCTTACAGTCTTCTAATTCCAGTGCCTAAAAAATTGATTCAAATATAGACACAACCTCATCACTAATACGAGTGGCCACATATAATAATGGGGTACATGATGAAATGTCTGAAGTAGAACCAGATGAGGAGGAATAGGGTGTTGAGCAGGGGGAGTCGCAACCCGCTCCATCAGAGGCTACAAGATCATCTGCAGATCTGGATGACGACAGACCTCCAGAAACCAGTGAACCTCAAGTACGAAGATCAAAACAAGGTCGGATTCTATCAATCAAATACTCAGGATCTAACTATATTTTGCTTACTGACGATGGGGGATAGAAAATTTCAAGGAAGCTGTATCTCATAAAGACAAAGGAAAATGGTTGCACACAATGCATGATAAAATGAAATCTTTGTAGAAGAATCATACTTATGAGATAGTCAAGCTCTCGTAAGGCATAAAGGCATTGAATGACAAATGGGTGTTCAAGTTGAAGAAAGATGGCAGCGAAAATATGGTGAAACACAAAACCTGTTTAGTAGTCAAAGGATTCCTACATAAAAAATGAATCGACTTTGATGAAATTTTTTCACTAGTTATAAAAATGGCTTCAATCTGAATTATCCTAGGATTGATAGCTAGTTTGAACCTAGAGTTTGAACAGATGGATGTTATGATAAAATTTCTTCATGGTGATCCACATGGAGCAGCCAGAAGGTTTCAGGAAAATAGAACCTTGTTTGCAAACTCAAGAAGAGCTTGTACAGCCTCAAACAAGCACCAAGGCAGTGCTACAATAAGTTTGACTCATTCATGATGAGTCAAAGCTACAAAAGAACTGTCGCAGACTAGTGTGTTTACATTCAAAGATTTCCGGATGGAAATTTCGTTGCTCTTCTATTATATGTAGACGACATGTTGATCATTGGACAAGATACAGTGAAGATCAGAGCTGAAGAATGAACTTTCTAAGTCTTTCGACAAGAAAGACTTAGGGCCAGCTCATCATATTTTGGGATTGCAAATAGTTCGAGACAAACAGAATAATAGGTTGTTGCTTTCACATGAAAATTATATTAAACGGGTGATCAGGAGATTCGATATACAGAATGCCAAACCTGTCAGCATTTCGCTAGCGCACCACTTCAAATTGAGCAAGATTTTGTGCCCTTCATCCAAGAAAGAGATGGAAGAGATGTCATCAATATCATATTACTCTGCAGTTGGAAGTCTAATGTGTGTTAAGGTATGCATCAGACCAGATATTGCTCACGCAGTGGGTGTAGTGAGCCGTTTTCTCTCAAACTAGAAAAAGAACATTGTGAGACAGTCAAATGGATTCTCAGGTACCTCAAGGGTACATCAAAGTTATGTCTATGCTACGGGAGAGCTGATCCAATCTTGGAATGCTATACAGATTCAGATATGGCAGAAGATCTTGATGGTTTAAAATCTACATCAGGTTTTCTCTACACTTTTGCAGGAAGAGTTGTGTCATGGCAGTCAAGATTGCAAAGATGTATTGCATTATCCACAACAGAAGCTGAGTATATTGCAGTATCAGAAGCAAGAAATGAAATATTGTGGCTAAAGCGTTTTCTCCAAAACTTTGGGATCAAGCAGACAAAATACAAGATATATTGTGATAGTCAGAGTGCTCTGAACTTGAGCAAGAACTCAATGTATCATTCTCGTATGAAGCACATCGATATTCGCTATCATTGGATAAGCGAGGTGATGGATCAACAACAGCTGAGACTAGTAAAGATCCATATATATTAGAATCCAACCGATATGTTAACAAATGTGATTATTCGAGACAAGCTAGAGTTATGCAAAGACATAGCCGGGATAACAATCAGATGATAATCGTGTCAGATGCAGCTGGAAAGGTAAAATTGAAAAGTCCAACATGCATTTAGTATCTTCATGCATTTGTCAAAAATGTTTAACCAAAATATAACCACCACATTAATTGCATTTGTTGACTTGTGAGCCTAATTTTTGACTATAAATACAGAGCTTATTTATAAGCTTATTTCATTCCAACAAATAGTAAAAGCTCCAATGTAAGAGAGTTTTGTAAATAGTGTAATTTGTGAGGTTTTTTGTAAATTTTGAAATCTCTTGTAAATTCTATTCTTGAAGTAATAGAAAGTAATTTTCCCTTCATAAACACTCTTCAGTGGTCGGATAATCATAACACACACTTCAAATTCGTAAACAATTTGTGGAGTTTCAAAATTTTTGGCCATTGGCTTACCATCAATAAAGATACAAAAATAATACGTGCACAAAAACTAAAATAACAACAATAAAAATATATGTATTGTGATAACTGTCATTTAATTCTTTTAATCTTATTTAATTCTTATCCCCAAAAATCAATAACCACTCACCACTCTCCTTATAAAACTCAACCACCCCTCTTATTTAAAAATAATTAACCATAACTTATTCTTTAAGTGTGTATTTGTTGTGAATCAAATAGCGAGTAAGAAATATATTGAATTAACTTCCAGACATCAGTAGCAATCACAGAGAGAGAGTTGAACATTTAGAGAGAGAAACAGACGCGTAGAGAGAGAAAATAAAAAACAAGTAGAGAGAGAAAGTGTGGGCAGGAGAGAGAAATGGCTCGTTTGTCATCTTCCGGACACCTTTTCCGATGAGTGACCACTCTGTGCCGCCGTGCGTGCAGTACACCTCTTGGACCATAATCTTCCCCCCGTCGAGATACGTGGGTTAGACACTTCGTTTGCCCAATTCGGACCTTCGATTGTCGTGAAACGAGCCAAAAATGAGAGTTAACGCCTTTCGATCGTTCGTCGGTGACCACCGAGCATCCGCCATTACCACCATTGTCGTTGTGATCCTGGTGATGTGTACTGTCTGTTGATCACCTCGTTCTGAAATTCTGAAGTCGTTGGAGCTCGGTAGGTTATATTTTACAGTTTTAGGGGTGTAATTGTAATATTTTGAGAGTTTTGGATTTATTCATAAATTGACATGTTTATGGACCTAAATGAGCAAATTCTGATTTTTAGTGAGTAATGGGTGATAACTGAAAGTTTTGGGACTGAATTGATAATATTGGAGAGTATTGGGGTTAAATTGCAAATTTGGAAAGTTTATGGGTAAAACCGTAATTTTAGTAAAATACAGGGACTTGATCGTAATTTTATACTTTTTCCATATTTTAGCGAGGACATATAAATATAGAGAGTTTTGCGTGGATTGAGGTAAGTACAAAGCACGATGATTCCCTTAACATAAATGTTTGTTGGTTGATGTTTGATATATGAGTTTATGTATTATAGTATAAATATATTTATACATATATGTTGGAAATTTGATTGAGTAATCGATAGCATGATAACATAAATTGTGAATATAAATTTTGGGTATAATTGTATGTTTATACTATGAATCGAAGTATTTGAGTATTATGTGATTTTGAGATGAGTTGATGGATGAAATGCGATGAGATGCGTTGTATTGGATGTTGTGTGAGATTATTGTTATGCTGCCGGATTTAGTATAATAGTGGTCGGAGATGCGAGATTATGTGAGGTTATGCGAGATTAGCAGAGGCGTGTGGTTCAATCCCCCTCTTGCACATTTATGCGGGATTATACGGTGGGAAACCTTAGGAGCAAGAGAGGAACTCTCTCATTGGTTTCAGTCCATTATTATACTGAATCCGGATAGCAAACCTTGTTTGATTGAGATTTGTTGTTGTGAGTATGTTTTGCCTGAGATAGCTTTTATATATTAATTGTTGTTTTCAGATATTAATTATATATATATATATATATATATATATATATATTGTTGGTGAGGTCATGTTGAGAGTATGAATGTTTTACTTACTGAGCTCTTTAAGCTCACCCCCCCCCCAATTTCTCAAACATCACAGATAGTTCGTCAGCGTAACAGTAGCAGTATCAGTACCAGGATTTGACTCGTTTGCCACAGCTGTCAGTCGGGTTGGTCCAGACATTTCTTTTGGCTTTTGAGATAGGATATTTAGGACAACTTTCATGTTTTCAAACACTTTTGGTGTAAACAATTATTTGGGTTTTATTGGATTGCATTTTATGGAATATTATTTTTCCTTGCGAACTTTTGGTTGAGTTGCATGACATATAGGTGCTCGAGCTGAAGTGGTTCGCGGATCCCTTTCTAGGGTTGGGCCCGCTCTAGGGAGGGGGTCATGACATGTATATCAAAATGTCACGTAAGGGGTTTCGGTGAGTTTGTTAAACATCATGAAGAATTTCGCTTAATTTCACCAAATATTCGAAGTTTGTTATTTTTCTCTTCAAACGACTATTTCAAGTAGTTGCTTTCTTCTTCAACTGAACCTTACCTTCAATAATCCCATGAAAAACGTGATTGGAATACCTTTTCTACCAAGGTGGATAGGTTTTCAAGTAGTTGCTTGGTTAAAATCATGACTCAATCTTTCAATACACAATACAAAAATATAAGATGAGAGGGGACAAACTCTCTTGTAAGGTCACCATTCCATAAAATTTGCATGGCAGGCGAGGAGATACAATCCATCACCACGTACTCTATAACCAACACCGTGGGCAATCCAATTCGTTGGAGTGTATCGCGAATGAAATCCCAATTCAAAAAATCCTACGCTTTCTCCAGGTCAACCTTAATAGCCATGAATCCCACTCTACCAGTTTTCTTTCTCATGGAGTGGATTATCTGCTGCGCCACCACTACATTATCTATGATATGCCTTCCCAGATCAAAGCTAGTTAATAAGTTTTGGATTTAAACCCTTCAAACGATTTGCCAATAAGTTTTGTCTTTAATACTACTATTAAAATGTTGGAACATTATATCTCATCAAATGCAAAAATTTTGAATTGCACCCTCTATATCTTCAATTTCATTCCAAAAACCTTTAATTGCACTGTCAAAGTTAATTCTGTTTCATTGTATTAAGAGAAAATAGTGACACTCACATGGAGTTGGATTTGGATGCATCCTTTTAATAAAATGTTAATTATGATAAAGATTTTTGGTCTAATTTTTGGCATCAAAATTCAAAAGAACAGCCTGGGCAAATCCCATAGACTGCGGGGTATATACTTGGAATTGGGAATATTGAAGAAGGATAAAACATTTCTAATTTTCTATCACATCAACAAATATCACAATCATCCTCTTTCTTGCTTAACAAAGAAACCGCGTCTAGACTAAATCAACTGTTTTTAACTTGTTAAATTAATTAACTAACTAATTAATTAAATATTTCTTGACTACTATTCCCCATAAGACCAGGAAAAACTTTTGATGCAATTTTTTTTAAATTTTTTTTTTTTTTTTTTTTTTGAGAATAACATAAGCTTCTTTTTATAGTTTACTAGATGTATTTTATATATACCTTCCAGTTCTATTGGCAATTATTTATGTTTGATAGGTCACGAAGTAATATATATTATACCACGTAGAGGTATTTTATTTACATGCTTATTAATTTATATGAACTAATCATGACAGCACATGAGATCAATCATCGATTATTCATAAAGATTTTAGTTTATATGTAACATCATTTTCCAATCACCTATGATTTTTGTAGTTACATACATATTTTAGAAACACAAAGTTTTAAATATGTATATTATGATAAATATTCGACATGTACAATGATTTTTTGTTTATCTGAAAATTTTAAACAAATGAGAATTCTGATTATTGGGGACGACATTATGAATGGGTTGTCCATGTCAGTCTATATCTCATTCTATAATTTTTTTTCTATTTTTTTTTATAAAATATAAAACATTTAACCAACTAATATTATTGAAAAAAAAATAACTCCTCCTAATAACATCTTGCATACCACGAAAAAGAATTTATCGTCTTTTGGAATTATTATTTTAGAACAAAAAAAGTATCCTTGAAATGTTATATTAAAGGCGTGTTTAGAATTCTTACTTGTAGCTTTTAAT
>SKCR01031160.1:0-121508 GCA_019454045.1 Zanthoxylum bungeanum
TTGACATCACATCCAATACACTGCGATTCTCAGTAAACCCAATAGAGTCGTACACAGAACCTGTTAAAGCTCCAGACGACCAATACTAAAGTAAACTGATTGTCGCAAGTAATAGCGACGTAAGTCTCAGGTTAAAGATCACATACACCTACCTTGATTCAGATTCCCATAGACACATAGTCATACTACCAATGAGATTCCGAGTGGGTCTATCCAGAGCGAACTGTTCCCGGTCTAACGGCTAACTGAACCTCTTATTACACTTGCATAGGTATCAAATACCTAAATATATGAGAACTATGTCGTTAAGCTTGCATAACGCGCACAAGTGTAATACTAGTTTATTCCACATTATCAATGTCCAGTCTCGATAATACTTCGACTAGAGATATTTAATGATTAAATCGTTCGTGGATTAATATTGTCTCATATCTTATTAATCCGATTTAACCATATGGACTTTTATCATTAATACATCAAAGTAATCTAATTACAATAATGATAAAATAATAATTTCCTTTTGTCACATAGTTAATTTGTACAAAAACACAATGTTTTTTACAAATAGTAATGTTATAGGTCATAATTGTCCAACACTCTACAGAAAGTTGGAAAAACGTTTTACACCTATTCATCATTTAACTGTTTAATATTTTGTTTATAAATGTAAAACAGTATTGCGGAATTGAATATAATATATATCCATATGATATTTGAGATACATAAAGTGATTTTCCATAGAAAAACCATTTGTTTGATCTTGAAAACAGACACCAAGTGAATTCGACAGGAATCGAACTTTCAGTGCAAAATATTCGATTTTCATATTGTTGAATCCTGGTGGCAGACGTCCATTGAACTACAAGCACACAGGTATGGGCGAATTTCGGCTATAAGACATAACATTTAATATGCTAGCCTCAATTTTTACAAGTCAGTGTTTTGTTATTATTTTTTGTTTCTTACATTGCAAGTTTCTGTGTTGATTGCAAGTTCTGTGTTGATTTGTAAGTTTCTGTTTTGTTTATAAGTTATTGGATGTATTTTGCATTTCGTTTATAAGTTTCTGTTCAATAAAACTTATTGCATCTGTTGGATTGTTCTTTAATAAAAAGTTACCCTAAACGGACCCTTATTGCTTACACTATGAAATATCAAATTCAAGTTTTGGTCATACGTCAGGCGAAGTCAAGATATACTTAAGTTGATATAAACATAAATTATAAAGAGTGACTTATATTTACTTAACTTAGCATGATGATATTAAAAGATTCATATAGCGGACTCAATTAGTTAAAAAAAAAATTAATTTGTTGGTTTAGTCAATTGACTCAAAATTTGATAATTGATAAATACTTTGATTATACGTGTCTAGGTGTGGTAACATGCTCGACTAGACTGGGGCTTGGCATGTACCTCAATTAGTAAAAAAAAAAAAAAAATTATTTAGTTTGTTGGTTTAATCAATTGACTGAAGTTTTATAATTGATGAATGTTTGACTATATGTATTTAGGAGTAGCAATGGGCCAGGCCGGGTTGGGTTTGGTCAGGATTTTTGCGGGTTGGGCCAAGCCTGACCTCGGCCCGAGTTTTTTTCATAAATAATTTTTTTTTTTTTGAAAAACCTAATTTTTTGAATTTTTAATACTTAAAAATAAAATATAATAATATCAATGTTTTTATTGTCTTTTTGGATTGAGCCTTAAAAATTTAGTTATAAATATGTGTTTAGAAATAAAAAGTAATTTATATAATTAAATAAATTATTTTTATTAATAAACCGGACCCGAACCTGACTTAGGTAAAAAAACCCAAACCCGGCTCGAGCTCTAAAAATTTACCCTTGAACTAGGCCATACATTAATTTGTTGGCATAACTATTAATTTTAAAAACATGATATAAAATTTTCAACTTGATAAAACTTCTTTTTGAAAAAATAAAATAAAAGTTGATAAAGCTTATAATTTATTATTTATATTTGTCTCATAGAATCAGAAATAAAAAATAGATTACTATTACAAAAACTAGCCATTCATTTCAAAATAAAATTGAAAGAGACAAAAAAAAAAAAAAATAGAACCAAGAAAGTAAATATTAGTAGATTTGTTGGGATGAAATCCTCAATTTCGATTGAAATTCGGAAAAAAATTCATTTGTAATAAATTTTCAGTTGAGATTCGGTTCCAATTGAGATTTGAGACCAAAAAATCGTCTAAAATCTAGAATTTTAACCTAAAATATCTCGAATCCCAAGTTATTTGATCGAGATTTAGGATAATTTTTCGTCCCAAATTAAAAATCAATCGAAATTTGAGACGAATTTTTCATTGCGAATAATAACACATTCTTATCAACTCGAATCACGTGTGCGCACGCGCTTTCAGTTTAAGTAAAAAGTAAATCCAAAATTTCTTAATTAAAAAGATGAAAATTAGTTAGTTAATTAAGCTTAAGCAGCTGCTGTATTACTGTTGGATGGAATGTGGGGTCCAAATATTCCCTCAATCTCTTCCGTTTAAAATGCATACATTACACATTCACGTCATACCGTCACGCGTCTTCACCGACCGTCAGATCTTTGACTCTCCTAATCAAATACCGACGGTGGAGATCTCACTAAACTCGGTTTGTCATTAGGACGGCATTGCTTGCTAAATTGATAATCAATCTTAATTAATCTAAAATCTTTAATTAAAACTAGCGAAAATAACATTTAACCCTTATGGTTTGCTCTAATATATAAGTGATCACTGATCTCCTAATATTTTAAGAACTAACACATAAACTTCCATTGAGAATAGATCGCTACTATTAATATCATTTATCCGACTCATTTCGCAAAACTAATTTTATGATCATATAGATCTTGGAAAATCATGTTTCATGATAGATTTAATATCCTCAAATAAAAGATAATCCAACACATAATCTTCTCATATTGTGTATTTTTTTTTTTTTGAAAAACCTAATTTTTTGAATTTTTAATACTTAAAAATAAAATATAATAATATCAATGTTTTTATTGTCTTTTTGGATTGAGCCTTAAAAATTTAGTTATAAATATGTGTTTAGAAATAAAAATTAATTTATATAATTAAATAAATTATTTTTATTAATAAACCGGACCCGAACCTGACTTAGGTAAAAAAACCCAAACCCGGCTCGAGCTCTAAAAATTTACCCTTGAACTAGGCCATACATTAATTTGTTGGCATAACTATTAATTTTAAAAACATGATATAAAATTTTCAACTTGATAAAACTTCTTTTTGAAAAAATAAAATAAAAGTTGATAAAGCTTATAATTTATTATTTATATTTGTCTCATAGAATCAGAAATAAAAAAATAGATTACTATTACAAAAACTAGCCATTCATTTCAAAATAAAATTGAAAGAGACAAAAAAAAAAAAAAAATAGAACCAAGAAAGTAAATATTAGTCGATTTGTTGGGATGAAATCCTCAATTTCGATTGAAATTCGGAAAAAAATTCATTTGTAATAAATTTTCAGTTGAGATTCGGTTCCAATTGAGATTTGAGACCAAAAAATCGTCTAAAATCTAGAATTTTAACCTAAAATATCTCGAATCCCAAGTTATTTGATCGAGATTTAGGATAATTTTTCGTCCCAAATTAAAAATCAATCGAAATTTGAGACGAATTTTTCATTGGGAATAATAACACATTCTTATCAACTCGAATCACGTGTGCGCACGCGCTTTCAGTTTAAGTAAAAAGTAAATCCAAAATTTCTTAATTAAAAAGATGAAAATTAGTTAGTTAATTAAGCTTAAGCAGCTGCTGTATTACTGTTGGATGGAATGTGGGGTCCAAATATTCCCTCAATCTCTTCCGTTTAAAATGCATACATTACACATTCACGTCATACCGTCACGCGTCTTCACCGACCGTCAGATCTTTGACTCTCCTAATCAAATACCGACGGTGGAGATCTCACTAAACTCAGTTTGTCATTAGGACGGCATTGCTTGCTAAATTGATAATCAATCTTAATTAATCTAAAATCTTTAATTAAAACTAGCGAAAATAACATTTAACCCTTATGGTTTGCTCTAATAGATAAGTGATCACTGATCTCCTAATATTTTAAGAACTAACACATAAACTTCCATTGAGAATAGATTGCTACTATTAATATCATTTATCCGACTCATTTCGCAAAACTAATTTTATGATCATATAGATCTTGGAAAATCATGTTTCATGATAGATTTAATATCCTCAAATAAAAGATAATCCAACACATAATCTTCTCATATTGTGTATTTTTTTTTTTGATGCATTTCTTTAACTTCAGTTTAGTTTTTTTATAAAATTAAACCGAATTAGACAAATTTATAGTTGATTATGACTTTAGAATCAATTAAACTAAAACAGATCAATTTGATTTATTCAAAATCAAACTGAACCAAATCTCGAGTTGCAACAATTCATTTTGGTACATAGAAAGAGGGCTTTTATGTTTATTTCTGTAACATTAGGAGTACTTATATATTACTCCAAAAAATTGGGTTTCCTTGTTATTATCCCTTGACAATAAATAATAAATTAATAATAATTATATAAAAAGATTAGAGATTAGTAGCCACTGAGCATTGGATCATTCACTCACGTTTTTGGACTCTCTCCATAATCTTTCTGAACAAAGTGGGGTTAAAAAGGACTAGACCAAACACGGCCTTAAGTTAAGTCTATCTGAGTTCTTCAAACAGAAGAAGAAAAACAAAAGGTAAAACAAGAATCTTGAATCTTTCTGTTACTTCTATTACGCAGTCAATAACTGAATATATTCGTTTCTTGTTAACATTTTTTTCCGTGGTTTTTTTTTTTTTTTAAGTTTGAATATTTTTTTCCCTGGTTTCTTCAATTCAGGTATTTGATTATTCTTCTTTTCTAAAGTGTTTCTTTTTTTTTTTTTTTTTGGTTAAAGTTGACGTTCAATTGATCAACTTTTAGATGATTTTAAGCTTTTGAGAATCCGTTAATAACGGGGATTGATTTTTCTTTTTTCTTTTTTGGGTTATTTTTAGAAAAAGCAAGAGAGGAAGAAGAGATTTGTGTGGAGAATAATTGAAGTAAAGCTTTGGCCTTAAATAAAAAAAAATAGCCACGTTTCTTGGGATCTAATTAATGGCCATGTGGGCATATGGGAGTTTGTTTCTTTTTATGTTCTTATGAGAACTTGAAACTATTGCTGCTACTTTTTATGGGTTTTATTATTATTTTGTTTTGTTTTGTTTCATTCATTAAAAAAAAAGGTAACATGCTTTGTTTTATTTTGTTTGAATTAGTTTGTTTTATTGTTATTTGACTTGGGTTTTATTTGGTGATTTAAAAATAGATATTTGTTATTCAATTTGCCTCGTTTAATTCTGGATTCTTCATTCATAGCAGCATATATAATTTTTCATTTCAAGTTTTGAAATGAAACTTTAGACCAAAAGATGATTGTATGAAACTTGCTTCTGGTAATGGTGTCATCCTCTTGTAGGTTAGATGAAAGCTAGCATATGACTGTTCTTCTGTATTATTCGTTTTCTTCACGATGTAATTACAAGTATTGTTATTTTATACATACTATGGGTTTGGGCGTACTTTTATATACGAAGTGGCTGTATTGATCAGGTGTAATCCTCTGTGTTGTAAAACTATGTCATAAAAACTGCCACGTATATTCAGATAGTATTAAAGCTTGCAGTCGTCAACAAACAATCTTTTGTGCAAATTCACAAATTTACCAAAAAATATTTCTTATAAATTAATATTCAAGAGAGAACTATCCGAATTTTGGTACAACAACAGTAATGGATTTGGGGTATAACTTCTGCAAATTGAGCTTATGATGGGTTGGGGAAAAGGGTAGAACCTCAGAAATGACTAATTTTATGTTTGTTATGTTATTTAATTTCTTCAACTTAAAAGAAACAGCAATTTCCTTTTTAAGTTATGTTTATGACGTAGCAGAAGGCTTTAATGGTCTGAATTATCTGTGTTATAATATTGTTGGTTCAGATTTAAGGGATTCTTAGTGGGTAGATGGATGGATTCTCTGGTAAAAGAGCTGTTGATGGGCATGTTGTCTCTAGAAAGAGTTCTGGTCTTGTTTTGAGGGACACTGTCAATAGAGAAAAAAATGCTCAGTTTTGCAGCCGAATTGGATGCAGCAGCAGAATGAACTCCACGAAAGGTACCCAAATCGGCTGCGCAGAGAAAGCCAAATCTTCAAAGCCTTCATTTCGCTCATCTTCTAGTGGCAAGGAAATAATTGGAAGTTCCTCAAGGAATTGCGCGGTTCTGAGCAATGCAAGAAAATCATCCATAAATCCTAGGAAAAATCTACCTTCTAAGCTTGAAACGGATTCGTCTGAAACTAGTAGTGTTCATGATGAGCCAGATGTTTCAGAAATCATAGCCCCGACTGGAAAGATTCAAACAGGGCTTCTCCCTGAATCTGAAAGTTCTGATGCTAGGGAGGTTATTTTGATGGAAGAGGGGAGCTCTAGCATAAAATCAAATTCAAGATCATGTAGGACTTTCCATCAGAGGTCTGGAGTGGGCAACCGAGTTGTTTCAGTCGGTTCCTCTATCTCTTTGGGATCTAGAAATACTAGTCAGGCAACATCTAATACAAGCAGGCGTGGCTTCAGAAATATAAGATGCAACTCAATATCTGATGTCATCCCCTCTAGTAGTAGTTCGTCATCAGATTCAAGCCTTAGTAGAAGGAAGGACATGGTTAAAAAGAAAAATTCAGGAGAATGTAGTTCCTCCTCTAGAGGGAAGAAGACAAGTGAAACATCATCGGAGATACGGAATCACAATCCTAATAATAGTATCTCCTTTTATGAATTGAGAAGAACTAGAAATTGGCCTCCTAACATGGATAATGGTGTTGCATCAGTTAGGACTAGGAGATCAACAAATGGTAACAACCGGGCAAGGATCTCTAATCAAGGAAATGGAAATAGTTTAGCACCAGAGTCCCCTGTTGTGATATCTAGTGTGCCTGAATCTGAATTACTTGTTGATTCAAATGTACCTACTTCTTCGCTTCAATTTTCTGCAGAAACTCCCTCAGTTTGCTCTAATCCTTACAGTAGACCAGGTAACTACAGTGGAGGCTTACGAGGCCTAATGCCTGGTACCGGTAGTCCTTCAGAAGTTGGTGGAATTACCCCCTCTTTAATCAATCGTGATCATTTCACGCGCTACAACATTGATGGGATTGCAGAGGTATTGGAGTATATTGTAGAATGTTGAAAACTACATTTGCTTTTGTATGAAATCATCTCTTGCCACGGAGACGTTCAGGGTGTGAAAAATGATTGTCTTGCATAGACACTTTGTCTTGTAATATGTCAACAAGATCTTCTTTAAATGGGGTGTGAGAGTTTAGCTTGGAGTGGGGAAATAATGAACCAATACAAGCTTGTTTTACTATATGTTTGTTTTAAAGAAGCTCCGTGTCTAATATGTTGCTTTTATAACATTTTTGCAGGTATTGCTGGCGCTTGAGAGGATTGAACAAGATGATGAGTTATCATATGAGGTAGTCAAGTTTTAAGTTGTGTGTGATTCCATCGAATTGCCTTTTATTGAATCTTTTTCTTTGTTGTGCAGCAATTGCTTGCTCTAGAGACCAATTTTCTCCTTCGTGGCTTAAATTTTTATGATCAGCATAGAGAGATGAGACTGGATATTGATAACATGTCATACGAGGTGTGTTACTACACTATGATAATGAAATTTTTAATCAAGTCATTTATCATTTTCCAATGGGTTTGGAAAGCAACACAGTATTTAGCTTGCCTTATAGAATTTTAGTGATATCATGGCAGGAACTATTAGTTCTCGAAGAGAGGATGGGTACAGTGAGCACTGCACTAACGGAAGAAGCAATATCACAATGTCTTAAGACAAGCACCTATCAGTTTACACCCCTTAAGGATGTGGCCTTGAGCTCTAGCTGGAATAATGATGATATTAAATGCAGCATTTGCCAGGTCTGTCAATTGAAATTCTCGAATCATTTACTAATCGTTTTCCATTAATACCATAGCAAACTAAATCCAATAAGATATCCCTGATGAGTATTAATACCATATATTTGTCTTGTCTTATTTTGTGCAGGAAGAGTATGTTGATGGAGATGAAGTTGGGAGATTGCATTGCCAGCATAGGTATCATGTGCCATGCATACAGCAATGGCTGCGGCTGAAGAACTGGTGCCCTATTTGCAAGGCACTGGCAGAATCTGCGTCGTCATCCTCGTCATCATTGAATATGATGTAGGAGATTTGCTCTCTTTTTTTTTCATCAATTGACATTTGTACAAATTAAGTGCATCTCTTGGTCTTGACTCTTATCGATCTTAATGTACATACTACATAACAAGTGTCTCTCATCTACGCTAAGTCATGAACTAATAAACCCAGGCACTGCTGCTGTTGCTGCTGTGGGAATTCCGTTTCAATTATTAAAAAAAAAAGAAAAAAAAGGGAAACCGTAAATGAAATTTGGTATCAGATTGCAGCTGTTCATTCAACATTACATTATTCTACTGCTTAGCTTAGCTCAGCTTTGCTTTTGCTCTCCTTTTTATTTTATCCATTCAGAAAAGTGAGTCTTTTGGTTAAGGCATTTGTGGGGTCCTGAAATAATGTAAAAAATTCTGACACGCCATTGAAAGAAATTGAGAAAGTGATACATATGAATAACAAGAGTCCTGAAAAAAGTAGTAGTTGGTATCTAAAAAGACAACCAAATACGATGCTTGTTTCCTGGAGGAGGAGAGCTGCCCTACATTTACAACACGACAATTTCATCTTCTTAACAGCACCTGCTGGTCCTGAAATGCACAGAAAATACAATTACAAGCGCACAAATTCTTATGGCTCTGAACATATGGATTTGCATCAACAAATAACTCAAAAATCTGCATCAAGGGAATAATAAAATCAACAAAAATGCCGAATTTACAAGAAGGAAACCATACAGGCTATGTTGGGGATTGAGACGCCATGGCTTTCAAACTTTAGTAGGAAGGTCCAAACCTACAAACATATCCTTGAACTTTCCAATTTGATGCTACATCTTGAACGGTAGCCGCCAGTAATACAAGTCTAACCCTTAGGCCAAAGTGCACAGCTGTTGAAAAATCTGATGGTGATCTGCATGAAGCTTGAATAGAACAAGGCAACCAGGCTCAAGCATTCTGTTAGAAAGTACCCAGTAAGTAATTGGTAAATAAAAAGTACCTTAGGGTCTCCAATCTCCAAATCATGTCACTCGCCCTTGTCGAAACAGCAAAAGAAACTCAGCTACTTGCTACATTAAAAGATTTCCAGGCTCGCCTGTATATATTAGCCTGAGACAGCTACCTTGACTGATCTCTACTGAAAAGAATTGGTTGTGGTTCTGGGTTATATGTGGGCTACTGAAGCCGTACTGCCCTATAAAATTCCGGAGCTTGCAACAATGGCTTCTGGAAATAGACCTGATAGAGGGTTCAGTTAATAATCTGCATGCCAACAAACTTCTGTTTGGAAGTTCCAGAACTTGTCCCTCTACAGAAACATCACAAAGCAACTTCAACAAAATGAGAACTTTCTTTCAATAGGGACAAGTGACATGCTATGAGAAGAAGAGAGGAGACATAGGAGAAAGTTAAGCACAATAGGTAAGAGGATTTGTAATTCTCAACCGCACTGTAAAGACTGGCACCGATGCTTGCAAAGGACCAAAGCATTGCTATGATAGAGCATAATTGATCAATTCAGTCAAGCAGATGTATGCATCAAAATAAAGACAACTTCAACAGCTAATGAGACTTGGAATTAAGCATGAGCATTCCACAAGACTCGCACTACTACAGTCTGAGTCAATCAGTTTACTAAGTTTTAATTTCAGTAAAGACAGATTGACTTTTATCAATGTTGTCTTTTGTTTTTTTTTCCATTTTTTCTCCTCCCCACCCCCTCAATTTAAATATATTATGAAAAAATTCTTTATTTTCTTGTTGATTCATGAACTTCCACTTCTTCAGGATGTCTGGTCTATCTTTCGTAAATGTATTATGTATGAACCAAATTTAAAACTTTCAACTACATCCAGAGAAGCATGGTTTTCAAGTGTTAAGAACAAGATATATCCACTGGAGAAGTTAAATGAAACACAGAATAAGCAGCTTAATAGCATCCAAAGGAACATTAGCTTTGTAAGTAAGAAGATATCTGGAAAAAACTTTCTGACTCACGTTAAAATATAGCAAGCAAATCACACCTCCATAGAACTCAATGGGAATGGCGTAAGCTGAAGCAATCAAATTAAGAACATCAAGGACTACAAAATGGATGTCACCTGTTATTAATATTGGAATATAAAATAAATTATCATATTCTAAAATTACATGCAGAGCAACATTGCAGCTCTTACACGAGTGATTTTACCTTTCACGTTCCTTAGATGCTGCGAAACCGTATGCCTGCAGAACTTTCTAAATGCCTCATTGGCTGTAATTTACAAGAAAAGTTCGAGATCTCCAGCAATGGCAGGAGACAGACCAACATCAGTGTAATCGCACAACAGAGCAACCAAATATGGGGTTCTATATTTGGAAGAAACCCTACTTGGTTGCTGTTAAATGACATCCAGGTGCTTCCAGGATCTGAAATGGGAGAACACAGACATCTTGATGCTCATCGATGCTCACACTAAAATTTCATCTTGTAAGGCAAGAGCATCATCTGAATGACAGTCATCTGGCTCATCAGGGTCGTATGAATGAATTTGATTCTTCAAAGATTTACAACATAGTTGCAAGCCCTTTGAACCAGAACAGACTGACGCAAATATAGCTATGGGATAGAAAATCTGTGTACGCATTTTTCATTCCTTGAACGATTGCATGCTAATTTTCTCCAGCAGCAATGGCCAATCTTCACCAAGTTGCTGTGGATTAAGCTCCATGGCAACCTTAAAATCATGCAAAGATATTGAGCATCGCTGTCGCTGGTCCTGCATAACTTCTACATGTCCACTGGTAGTCGGCATGTGTATGTGATTACTAGTCCACATGCCATTTATGATTCTGCCTGGTATCTGTTGCTTATTGACAGGGAGCTTTATTGACTCATGTGCAGACCTTGCTCCAACCAATCCTACACATGATTTGATCAACCTCTTCAAATAAACATCCAACATATTATTAAGTGTATTAGCACATTCCAGTGAAACGCCTTCAAGGCCCCGTGCTGCTGCAATCTCCTCCATGCGTTTCCATAGTGTCTCTGAATCAGGCAAACCAAAACTGTCATAACAGCTAACAAAATCACCAGCATATGCTGTTGAAATAGGTTTGCGGGACCCGCCAACACTGGCTGAGCAAAATGGAATCCCAAGGGGTGCAATTAGAGGACTAGAGAAATTAGCCTGTTCCACTTCTTCCCCATCCTGAAACACACCACCTCCAGTCTGATCTTTACTAGGTATTCTTAGTTTTTCAGTGGGTCGAACTGGTCCCTCTTTTTCATTCTCAGATTTCTGTGCAACCACATGAAGATTCTGAACTGGTCTCTGGTAATCACAAGGAATCAAATCACCATTTTCCATGTGAAGCCTACTACCACTATCTTCTGTACCCACTGACTGATGCGAAATGCATACCTTTCCATTTGGGCCTAGCAGACTAGGCGGCCTATCCCTGATCTTCCGCTCACGAATCCCAGATCTAATCTTTCGTGGGGAAACAGGCAAAACCCCATTTGACCAAATAGGTGGATCATTTTGATTTTGATTCGGAGTAAGGGACCCACTTTGCTCAAGGCCATCTTCTCTACTAGGAGAACCTTTTACTCTCTGTGTAACAGATTTAGCAAGCACTGTTTCCTGAAATGGTTGCGGGGTCTTGGCCTGACATGCATTCTTCAAGATCGAACGAATCAACTGGTTGTGTAGCGGGAGATTCTCCCTCCCAAGCAGACGAATACATGATTGATCAAACTGGCTCTTACTTAGCTTCTGACTTAGAAACCTAGTCAGGCTATAAAAGTACTTTTTTGACCTCTCGGCCCCTATCTTTTCCACAATCTGAGCTTTAAATTCAGCCAAATCGATTCTAGAACCCTGCTGAGGTTGCATTTCTCAACAAACAGATTCATACACCACCCACAGAACCGGAAATTCACAGGAAAAAAACCCCCACTGAATCGCCGTTATTCCCACATAAACCAACCACAATTTCACTCACCCCTCACCATCCAATTAAAATCAAACTCTCAAACTCTGCATATCTCTATAAACAAACTCAAAACATGATCCACCAAATAATAACAATAATAAAAACAAAAACCCAAAAACCTCATTCCAAAACCTCAATTAAAGTTGTTTCTGTTTCCAAATTACCCTAAATTCACCCACCCACAAACAATACAATGCAAACCCAAATCTCATCTTTCTCAAAAACCCTAAAAGATCAAACTCACTCCACAACTTATTCAAACCCCCCCAAAACAACACAAATTCATTCAAATACAAAAAATAAATCAAAACCCTAGCTTCAAATCACCCAGCCTCTCACCAACTTCACGAACCGCATAAGAATATCACTGCACCAAATTAAATTAAAACCCGTTATTCTTTTCACCCAATTAACATGCTCCAAAGTTCAAAATTCGAAATTTAAACTTAAACAAAAGAGATTATTGAGTTTAATAATTGAGTTAAAAACAGAACAGGAATTGAAAAATAATTTCCAATTGCATACAAAATAAGCACAATGAAGAGTAAAAACTAATCTCAAGAGTATAAATTTAATGTTTCTAAATTGATTGAAAACTGACCTTAACGAACTTTACGAATTGCAGAGAAATCGTAACTTCACTGAAACTTCGGTCAGGTTCTTCGCGGCTTCGATTTTTGGCTCTTTTTTCCCTCTTAATTTTAAAAAAATTCAGTGCATTTAAAAAAAAAAAATTAATTGGGTACTTTTGATTTAGTGTATTGAAGCTTTTGCCTTTGTTGTTGTTGTGTTAAAGCTCGCTCGCTCGATCGATCTCTGCTATTAGTTTTTATTTTTCTTCTCTCTTCTTTCTCAATAGCTCTCACAAGGTCTCACCTTGTGCCTTTTTTGTTGAAAAAACGTGCTTAATTCTTATTTTTTATATTCTTATTTATTTTTGCCTCAATTTTCATATTTTTGTTATTAATTTTGGGATTTAAAATTGTTTACATTTCATGTATTATGGGTTTTTTTTGATCCCTCTAAAAGTTTTATTATATATTTAACACAGTTTTTATGTATTGAATTTGGAGGAAATTAAATATATATATATGATAATTTTTGTAATTGTTTTGATTATTGAATTGAAAATTCAGTTATTTTTACACAAGCATATGCAGTGGTTGACTTCCTCATGTTTTTCGAAACTTGCTTCAAATAACTTTTTATTTTCTCCAACTAATTCATGATATCATCTCTATAAACAAATTTAGTAATGGATCTCAATCATACAAAAAGAATTGTACCATATATTATTGTTATTTAGGTTAGAATTGATTATTCCAAGTTTAGTCCTGTTAGAATTTTTGTTATTTTCATCAAATTTTTATCTATTTTATATATGACACACACATTTATGTGGGAATGGACGACTCCCTAAAAATACACTGCCTTTTATATTAGCTAATAGTCTTTTAGATTATTGAAAAATTAATGGTTGGGATAAATGGTATTAAGGAAAATTATCATTTTTCTATCTGATAAATAATTTGGGTATCGTTTACCATAAAAATTTGAATTAATTCTTTTTTCCATCTACAATTAGAAAATTATTCACTTTTGCACGTAATAAAATGGAAAAAAGTACAAAATATCCATTTAATTTAGAGAAAATCATATGTTTTCCACCTAATAAAAGTGGAACAGTGAGTACATTTGAAACTTCAGAAAAAAAAAAACGATTTCAAAATTTTCATGGAAAATAATACTTATACCATTGATTAGATTGAAAAATGATAATTTCCCTAATAATGTAAATAGTTTTTAAAGATTTTTTCTTTCCCTAGAGTCCACCCATTCAATCTCTCTCATATTTAATATATATTCTTTCTTTTTACCTGTTGAATACATTTTTTTAGGAAAATACACCCAATTATCTTATAGAATAACATAATAATATTTTAATCTTTACAGTTTTGAAAATATAAATTTCAGTCTGTACCATTAAATATTTTTCATTAATTCTGAGTCATTTATTTTATCCAATTACTGTCGAATGACTTGAATATCTCAAAAGTTGTCCAAAGATAGTAAAACTTTATTTTAAAGTTATACAAAAAGTGACTTAATTAACCAAAAAAAATTAACGTTGGAGACTATAGCTTGTATTTTCTAAAAGAAAAATTATCATTTGTCCACTCGAAAATTATTTAATATTCGAAAAAACACTCAGTTTAAGAAAATGTCATCTATTCACCAAAAGTTATTAAAAATGGTCAATTACCACCTAAAATTTAAGAAGTTTTATCATATATCCATCCGAAATTTCGCGGATGTCCCAAAAACATATAGTTTTTATAGAAATTTGGGTGGTAAATGTTTATTTTTAAGAATTTAAAGTGTACTGTCACATTCAGGAGACCCAGGACGCGACAGGCGGGAGATGGTGTAGCCATTTCCACAAGCCTAATGCCTAAGCTGTCGTGAATTATTTCATAATTTATACTTGCATGTTCATACATGCATCACTACACATGGACTGTTTAAAACATAACTATACCAAACATTCATTTTCTTGTTTCTTGTAAATCAAACTCATGTAAAACTTGTGCATATTTTTTATGAGTTAAAAACATAAACTACATACTTGTAACATGAAAACGTGATTCATGAAAACACCGGTAGTAAACTAAAATCATGACACTGAAAAGATGTTAATCGAAACTCGTTTATGCTTTTCCCGCATTCTTCTGTCGCATCCATAAGCTCCCAAAACCCGTACAATTATCCAAAATCCATGCTCTAATGCTCCCTATCAATACAACACCAAACAACTCTAAAATACATTAAATTATATGGAATCTAGCAAAATAATAAGCTGATGATGCATGAATACGTGTGTATAAATCACACTTATCAACTGTCATGTACTAAAAACTATAAACTTGAACTATAACTGAAAACTTAAAGCATGGAATCATAAACACATACAACATGTGTACTGGCTTATGCAAACAATGCTCGTACGAAACCCATTACCTCTTTTAGAATAAGTATGGGATGAACGCGGCCTAAATGGGACCCTAATCGGTACCTATACTATGAGGATGTATAATTTGAAATCATAACCTTAAACACAAGACAAGTGACATATACACAAACTAAAAACATAATTGTTTATCTCAAAACTTGAAACTTAAAACGTAAGCGGCAATACAAAAACTGGAAACATAATTCGTAAATAACATACTTAAATGAATAATATAGAAAACTTACAAAGTATATTGTTCACTAACAAAACTTGATGTTCAAATGCTGACGTACTCGCGTGGGACCTAAAGACCCCTCATGCGCTGAATCTATGGAACATGTGTTCAAACACGATTAGTGTACTTGGACATACCATCCTCATCATGCACGTGAATGATGTAATACGTGCATCTGTACTGACGAGATAGTTTAAGACACTTTTCTAACATTCTAAGCTATCTGATACACTACTCAACTTATGCTGAACCGCTAATATTATTCACTACATGACATGCTCATGATTGGCTAGAGGGACATTTCAACGTAACCAACTAGTCACTCAAAACATCTCTCAACACTACAAGGGAGGCTCACAGCCAAACCCTCAACTAGTACACCCAATACACATGAGACCCACATCATGCTTTACAAATCGTAATAAAAAAATATAAACACAAATCATGGAATAACATGCCCATGTCATGATAATCATGCATACCCTTACTCTAAATCTATGGAAATGACCAAATTCAAACCTAGGCTTGGATCTAACCTAATCCATGCATGAATCATGTCAATAAACACATACCTAAGCAAGATTAACTTACTAGTTAACCAAGATCATTAAAGTAGATATGGGTCATGCGTGGGTCTCACCTTAGCTTGAGAAACCCATTTTAAATTGCAAACAAAAGCTAGAAATGAGGATAATGAGCTTACTTGCTTCCATTAACACTTGGAAATGCTTGAAAAACTCTCCAAATGAGCTTGATTTGAAGATAAAATTGAGGGTTTACAGACGTGAGAGAAATATCTAAAGGGCCCTATTTATAGTGGGCCGAAAATTCCAGAATTTTATGTCTAAAAATCATAGGGTAGTTCGAACGCTCGTCCAACTGTTGCGTTTTCTAGGTCAAACCAAGATCAAATTAAGCCAATGAAAAATGTGAATACAACAAAGTTAAGTTACGGAAATACGTACTTTGATCGGATTTACAATGCGTTGAACACAAAAAAATTCTTCAAGCTTTTCCTCCATTAGACTCTCGGCCAAGCTCCTCTTTTGTGCTCCATGGATGATCTTCAAGCTCCAAGCTTTGAGAATGAATTTCATGCTCATGAATGGGTTTCCCTATCACCTTGTGTGACCCCCTGGATGTGCTAGTATCATTGAAAAATTTGCCACAAATCTTTCATTTGCATCTTGTAACTCTCGGCATTGAGAGGAAATTAGAGGGAATTTGGCACCAAGGCCGAGTGAGGGAGAAGAGGGAGAGAAGAAGATGAGATAATTTTTTGTGTTTTGGATTTCTAAAATCTAATACCAAAAACCAAAGTAAAAAAGGTACAAGGCAATAAAGCCTTCCATCTACTTCCATCATTCAAAATTGACAAGTTGTCAATCACCAAAAAAGGTGACAAGACACCCATCACATGAATAACTAATGATGTAACGCGTGATGTGACTTGTGGGCCCCACTTGATTCGAAATGCAAGTGGGCCCGCAAACACTCCCGGGCTCGGGTTCGCTAATTCCGAATTAACGAATTTTTTGTTGCGACGTAATTAAATCAAATTTAATTAAATAATTTTGCCTAGCAAAATTACTATTCACGTCGCTAATGAATTAATTCTAAATTAACTCGTTCGCCCGAATTAAAATCTAATTTTAATTCCGCGTCGAAATCTAATTTCGTATAATATATCGAATATATTATTTTATCGATTAATTCCAAATTAATTGTTCTCTTTCTTAAATAATATTTTATCTCAGATAAAATATCTCTGTAATTAATCACAGATTAATTTTCTATCTCTACTAATTAATCCCAGATTAATTATGCTCGAGTCATACGTCATCGGTGAATCTTCGGGAAGCGACCCATGAAATCCTCGGATATGTTGGCAGTAAATCCGGTCGTCGGACTATCCGAACACGTACGTACCTAGTACTACGTTTTTACCGATTTACAAGACATGGTTGGCTTCTAGCAAAGCACCGTGCCTACCCAATTCTCCAGAAATATTCTTAAAGGAATATGTAATCTATATCAGGCGTAGTATACATAGTATTGCGTATTGCGATCCAGTATCAGATGTCACATGCTAGGCTGGGGCTGGAATTATGTCTGCCCCGTACGAAGCACATATCGGATCTCTGGTAACTAGTCTCTATAATCGGATAACTATGACCTTGTCATATTATCCCGATAGCTGCAGCATATAAGAGTACCAGTTCCGTATCTTACGTGACCACCATCTCCACTATGACTGGAGTGATACTTCCATCTTGACATCACACCAATACACTACGATTCTCAATATACCCAGAAGAGGCGTACACAGAACCTGTTAAAGCCCTGGACGACCAAAACCAAAGTATATTGATTGTCGCAAGTATTAGCGGTGAAAGTCTCAGGTTAAGACCAAATACACCTACCCTGATTCGGACTTCCATAGACACATAGTCATACTACCATTGGAATTCTGATGGGTCTGATGTCTACTAGAGCGAAGCTGTTTCCGTACCATCGGTAAACACAACCTCTTATTACACTTGCATGAGTATCCAATACCCAAATATATGAGAACTATCCTGTTATGCTCCCATAACACCGCACAAGTGCAATACTAGTCTTTCTGCATTATCGATGTCCAATCTCGATAATACTACGACTAGGGATATTTTAATGATTAAACCTTAATGGATTAATATTGTCTCATATCTTATTAATCTGGTACTAATCATATGGACTTTTATCATTTATGTATCTTGGTAATCCAATTATAAATGATAAAAGAGCAATTTCCTTTGTCACATAGTTAATTTGTACAACAACACCATGTTCTGTACAAATAGTGATGCTATGGGTCATAATTGTCCAACACCAACGCCACTCGAAGGCACGTAATTTTTCAAAGGCGCATTCGAACAAGCTGAAGAACGTCACAAGAATGTTAAGACTTTGGAAGGTTGCGTTCGAACGAATTGTATGACGCAACTCAAACGGAAAAGTCTCTAGGAAGTTTTGTTCGAACGATTGGAGAACGTGCCACAAATACGAATAATGATTGAGTTCGAACGCTGGAATATATGAGATAAGAACATGATTATATAGTTTTCAGGCTTTATAGATCTACATGTGCATAAAACATCATATGCATGAACTGTATGACCATGCTACATGCTAAACTTCTGGGACGTTACATATACATAAGTCATTTTCTCAAAATTGGGTATTTTTTAAACATCAGATATTTTTCGGGTGAACATATAATAATATCCCTTTCTAAAATTATAGGAGCTAAAACTTGTATTTGTAAAACTACATGGATTAAAGTACCATTATGACAATCTCTAGAGTAATTGAGTGTCATTTTCCATAATTTTTTCAACATTATAATATTTTTGAAGAGAGTCTAAAGTTTTGTATCATCAATGAAGGATAACACAACCAATTACTGAAACTACAAGGAACATTGTCATTTCTAAGTTAAAAAATACTTTTAAATATTAAATCAAATACAACATTTCCCCCTAAATGAATCTATAAGTGTAAGAGAGGATTGGATGAGAATGTTCAAATCATCAAAGAAATGTTAGTGGCCTAGTGTCATACCCAAAAAAATAGAGTTAACTATGAGGAAATTTTCTCGCCATTCGAATTATACTATGCATTATTGCATATTTTGACAATGAGATATGATAAATGGACATCAAATCTGCATTCTTGAATGATAGTTTTGATGATAGAATCTATATGGTGCTACCGAATGGATTCATGTCTAATGTCAAGAGCAAAAGGTTTGCAAGATGTAAATGTAAATTTTATAGACTCAAGCAAGCATCTCGATCTTAGATCATAATTTTTGATACTATGATCAAATCTTATGATTTAGAGCAGAATATCAATAAGTCTTGTGTATACAAATGCATCATCGATAAGAAAATATTTTATTCATACTTTATGTTGATGATATTTAACTTATTGAAAATCAAATAAAATTTTTTATTGAGACGTAAAAGACTGATTAGCTAACCAATTTCAAATGAAGGATTCGGGAGAGGCAATTAAGTCTTTGGGATCCAAATTACTTGAATTGGAAGAAATGGTTGTCAGCACTGTCTCAAGTGTTAGGATTGGTGCTCGGAGTGCCAATTTGAATCGTATTTATGTCCGATTCATGAATACGAATAATTCTTTTTTCTATAATATTACTTACTTGATGGTTGCATCTCTTGTTTTTATATACATATTCGACCTAATTACGATTAGATTAAAACTAAATATGATTGAATGATATGTATATATTAGACAAAGACTCAGGATTTACAACATAGTGCGCAGTAACAACGTAGCTTGTAATTGACATTGAGAAGCGTCACTATAAGTTGTATATTCTCAAATAAAGTTGTTGGTCAAGATTTACTGACACGGGTCGGTTAGTAAAATCAGCTGAGACCAGTACATGTCGTATATCGAGACTTGGTCCGATGGTTTATCCCAATGAACCATCAGTATTGGGAGACTCGTATAGACGTGTAGGTGTTTATTTGATAAACATTGAACTACTCACCGAAGATTTCCTAATAGATGGTAAACCACGTCAATATGAATCTTCTCGAGTCGAGTAATATAGTGGTCCTTCGACTTGTGATACCACTGTAGATATATGAGACATCCTATACACTTTGATGGCAGTCATGTCACCGATCTATTTAGATCAGACTTCCGCCTGCTCGTTGGGTGTGGACCCATGCTCATGATATCCTGTGAGTATCAGATAGAATCTGTCAGTCCTGTGTACAGGCATAGGTATATTATATGTGTTTGCGATCTAGTAAATCCATGGCCGCGGTGTACTTCGGAAGCGAGTTCTGAGTGTTATTTAGAGATTGTAAATTTGAAAGTCGAATATATTATACCTTAGGGATTTGACGTTCCTATCTATATCCCCGGTATAATATTGATAGTCTGTGATGGATGGATTATACGTATGCAATGATCTCGACTTGAAAAGTTTAGCAAGATTATCTGTGGTCGTCATAATTTATAAGTTGGTGAATTATGTACACGAAATTTGATTCTGTGACAGATAAACCTAAACTTAGAGAGTCCCACAATATGAAGTGTACTCATTGAGCAATTGAGCAACACGTTATGAATAATACAAATGATTCATAATATTTCACCGGATTAAATGAGTTAATTCGAATCGTTTAAACGGTTAAATAAAAATATATGCATTATGGGATTTTTGGTCAATTAATAATTAATATGTATTTGTATTTGATACAAAATTTGATTAGATACATATTAATTATTTGTCAAATGAGATTTTGACACATGCCATTAATATATATATTTTGTTATTTAGTGTAAATAAAAATACACACATATATATATATATATATATTAATTAATTATTTAGATATTTAAATGTTAAATATTTAGATAATTAAATAATATCGATATTACATAATTGTTATGTAATATGTTTAATTATTATTGGTTACTAATAATATTAAACTTTATGGTTAAAGTATTCAATTTGAATTTGTCTACTTTTACTTTATATTTTAATTAGATTAAATAATAATTTATTTGTAGTAATTGTTATTACATATGTTTTATTATCATTGGTAACAAGTGGCATGATTTTTATATGCTTATTTCATATGGTAAACGATAGTCTGATACGAGATCACACCATATATCCTTATCCATTTAATGAATATTGTATTCGGGAAGTGATTAAATATCATTTAACCAATGTTTATCATTGGACCACAAGATTTATTTAACTAATACATTAGATGTATGTAGTTTAATGAATTATAAATTGCCTTGAGTAATTTTCTTTACTTCATAACTTGGTTAATGAGTAGTCATGACTTAGTTACGCATTTCTGAAACAACACATATTGAACGTCTTGAAAGGTTCGAGAACTTTTAATCTGTTCTAATGAAACGTGGATCGAATATTTTCACTGGTTCAAAGATTTTCGATCTGAAGTTTTGAAAACTGTATCTTTAAAGTTCATCATGATTCTTTGAATAGTTCAAAGATGTTTGATACGATCAAACATATGAATTTATGACAATTTATCTAAGGTTATTTAATGAATATGATTCTTACTCAATATTATTCTTCATTTAATATTAGTGTTATTGAATTAGTTTCAATACTCTTGGGGATATGCTCCAGTAACATTAATTCATCATTTTAATTAAGGTTCCATTAGTTTCTACAGTTACATATATGATATGTATAAGTAGAAAATTCGAATCTTGAAAAGTTTGAGATTTGAATCTTTCTTTTATAGAATGGTTATATAATTGAAAAGTACTTGTGTCTCGGAGGTATAAGCAAAAGTTTATCATTTATTCTATTTAATAGAATATTGTATTCTATTTGATATAATATCTTTTCTACGATCCCGAGTAATAAAATTATTTTATTACTTGGTGTGTAACATTAGATGTTAACGATTGCAGAAAAGACTTGACTTATTGAAGTTAAATGTGAGAGTGATAAACTATAAATGAAACTATATAATTAATAAGATGAAAAGCCTCTTAGACATCTTCCATATAAGTCCAATAAGATGTAAAAATCTGTGCGAAGTATTTGATACTAAATGGTTCTGTTGTTTTCTTATCAAAGAAAATTATCATATAACTTATAGTGGGAGCGATATTTGATATCGATTTCGGAATTTAACATTAAACCATAGATCTAAGATTGTTTATAGCTTACTACGATCAAGTTTGGAACTTGATTGAGCTCTCGTTATGAATCGTTCAAAAAAGTGCAAATTGTTTGCGTAACAAAAGCAAAGTGAGCTTATTAAAGGTTTGACCTTTATAGTATGACAATGAGAAAGGTTATACTCAGTAATCTATTGTAGATTCTGAGGAAACTTGTCTCTAGTCACACTAATTGAATAATTAAGGATCTGTTGGTTAATGTTGATATTAAACTATGTATTTTAGCTAGGAATATAAAGTGGCGTTCCTGGATGGTTTCTTCGAAGAAGAGATCCATTGTGATTTCTTTGCTTGAAGAATTCATTCTGGAATGGCCCTAGAGTTTGTATTCTATTAAGATCACAATTTGATATACTAGCTTATAGAGCTTATTGTAGACTCATATGAGCTTTCCGGAAATCTATTTTATCTAATTTTGATAATAGTCAGATTGTCTGAATTTTATCAAAGCATAGAGAAAACATATATGATAGTAAGGTTAGTATGAGCGTATATATTTCTTTCTAGTATTGTATATCCTAACGAAATTATCATTATTAATGTAATAATGAGATGTTTATAAGGTAAAAAGTTTACCCAAGTCTTCTTTTCTCCATGATAACAATGAGAGTGGTCTCTATTATATTCGATATAAGGTTTTATATATGATATAAAACTAAAAGACTTGTGAGATACTTCCATTAGTCATGCATTAGATATGATCTAATAAATGACACAACAAGACTATATGTGTGACAGTTAATATAATTGTTTGACAGTTAGTGTGTCTCTTGTATATAGTATTTATCTTTCGTAGAAGATGATTCCTTTGACGAAAGAGATATCGATTAGAATGTCTAGTCAATCTTATGCATTATAGGATGATGGCATAATGAATACTATATTATGTGCGATTAAAGATATCAATTTAATCATAATTGTTATGAGTTATTTTTGATACCCTATAGACCATATTATGGGTCTTGAATCATGTTCTTTATTATCTTGAAGATATTAAGAAAGAGTTTCTCATTCATGGAGAATATAGTCTGCAACTATTAGGGTCAGATTAGTTTTGAGTCTAATTATGACGGTAGACAATCTACGTCATATAGAGTCAGAAAAGATGCAGTGAGAGTGTCACAAATGATTCTTCCTTGCTAGTGGAATTAGTTGTAACTTCTGAAGTATTGACTTATGAAGTTGCATAGTGACTTTATAGATTAGAAGTTTTGATATTAGTGTTGTGCTTGCGGTTGTCTCATAGTATTTGGATTTGATCCCTAAATACATAGACAACTCAGAAGCTGTAGCATAATCTTGACGTCGCATCAGAGTCATATTGATGTATAACTTAGGTTCTACAAAATATGAATGATGCTAGATAAGGGGAAATGTTTGGGTTTGTTGGACAAACTCAATATGTTATAGCGAACCTACTTGTTATTGCCTACCTCTTGAGTGCTAGGTGAAATCTTGAGGGTCATTGCACACAAAAGCAAAAAGACAAAAGAAACAAATAAAAAAGAACTAAAATAAAAGAAAATAATAGCTATATATACAATGTCCTCAGAGAATGTCTAGCAATAAAGTTAAAGGAACCTTCAAAATGCATACTACAACTAAAATCCTTTCCTTTGAACAAAGTATCTAAATCAGACTCTGAGTGTGTGTGCGAATAATTCTGCAAATAGCTTTGATTCTAAGTTATTAACTAGGTGAGTTTGTCTCAATTCTCAGTAGTTAATGGGTCAAACCAACCTGACTATCTAAAATTGTTCTATCTGCTACAATATGCGCAAAGTGAGGTATGTGATTTTTTTAACATCTTTAATCCATGTAGCGAGCTTTGAGCCAGTGACTCCTAAATCAGTTGGCTTTAGGACACTAGGTATTAAAACACCCCTACAGACTTAATTACTCGGATCTCAGATGCTTAAAGGTTCTACCGTTTGACGCAAAAAATCTCTGCTTGCTGAGGCAAGAAGTCCGGTTACTAAGTAGAAACTTTATTTATTCTTTTTTTAATCAGCATTCCTCACATCATAAATAAGTATAGACAGAAACTGATATTCAGGCAAACGGTCATTCATCAACCACCGATTATTTCAACTAGTCACTTTGTCAATTCCTTATTATCTAACTGCTACAGAACTATTTTTTAAGTTGAGTATGACCTAGATATTAAGTTCAAAGTATAGGATAAAAGTGAATTAGAATTATCTTTTCTTAGAACTTTTTACTAAGACAAACAATCTCATCATTAGACTATATATATATATATATATATATATTTTAAAACATGCATACAAAATAAAACACACAAAGCATGCAAGACACAAGACATTGAGGGAATAAAACCAAACCCTGGCATCAGGTTTAAGATATCGAGAACTCATCTTTAAATATTCATCGCTGCTGCTCATATCCCATACATGATTGGGGATGTAAAGTGTTTCTGTGAGATGAGTCATATCTAAATGCTCATTGGTTGCCTGACACTCATAAGCATTGGCGTAGAATTCACGGACAACTGGTACACATGCTGGGTTAGGTCGTTGGCAAAGCTTATGCCAGTGCCTTGTGACGATAATTCTATCAATTTGGGGAAACTATCCGGGGTTAATTTCAAAACCCCTCTCCATAATTGGGACTTTTTGTCTCATCCCCTTTTCATATCACCGCTCAGCAGCTGCCGATACAAAATTTGTTGCATCGAAACTTGATTCGGCAGCCGCTGAGTTCAATTTTAAATTTTTACAAAAATTCTGACAGAACCTCCCATAATTTTCAAGAATTCCAACTTTCGACCTAACAATAACACTTCACAAATTATTCCACAACCGCCAAAACTTTGACCCCAAATTCTACGAATTTATCAATAGCAATTTTCACAAACACCCACAAAAAAAAACGCATTGTTTCTTTTTTTTTTTCCGCACAATTAAAAAAAATTAGAGATTAAAGGAAAAAAGATACCCAAATCGCGAGCTTGAATCCCCAAATCTGAATGGTTCACGTGCAATAGAGGATGGTTGAGTTTGGGAAGTGATTTGGTGAGATTAATCTTCCCCAAATTCGAACTTAACATGAAATTTAGGGTTGAGTTTCATTTGGGAAGTGATTTTGTGGGTTTTAATGAGTTTGGTTGAAGATTATGGCTAGTTGAATGACATATCTGTGGAGGGATTTGAGAGAAAATGAAGAAAAATGAAGATGAATTGTGAGGAAGATGACTGGCGGTTGCTGTTTTATGGCTTGGAATCGCGTTCGCGTCGTGACACGACGCCCTAAAAATTGAGGGTTCACATGTTAGGTCAGTATGTCGCGACACACGAGGTTTTACGTGTTGCGACGCGGTTTTTTTGGGTAAAATGCAAATCTTTTAAACATATCCACTAAGATGCGTCTCAAGAGTTGATTCCTTACTATGCCATCTCTGATGAATTGAATTTTTATCTTCGCGATTTTGTTAAACTTTATTCCGTGGTAACCCCATTTTCACTGGTTTTCTTTGCTTTAAATGTTTTGTCTATGTTTTCCGTGCAGAAATAACACACGAAATTAAAAACTCTACAACATGTGTTCACAAAATACAAAAATAAAAATTTAAATGAAAATAAAAATTTTGCATGGGTTGTCTCCCTGCTAGCGCTGAATTTATCGCCTTTAGTTAGAATTGTCTGAAGATCATTCATCAAGGAGGCTTCAACGTCGTTTTGGATGTCCGATTAAAGACAATCCCATGTGCGTTGCTTTTGAATGGTCTCTTCCAACGATGAGATAGCCAAAAGAATTTTGTCTCATTCAGTGCTTGTGCCACCTTTTTGAATTTTATCGCTCCAGTGGTTCCTAAAAAGAAAGAAAGAAAATCAGAAGGTCTCGTATGGTGCTTGAATTTGAATGATATTTCCATTCTGTCAAGCTTCTGGGCGGTGTCCTCGATGTGTACTCCCCAATACAGTGATGTTTCTCTTGAAGTAATGAGATCTTTAATATTGTCAGACATTTGCTCTTCCATTTGTCCTGCATCTTGCTCCACCTTTTCTTCATATATGTATTTTAAAATTTCATTGTTCAGTTCTTCATCTGTCATCTGTGAAATGCATGCTTCATATGTGTCAACCTGAAGATGTAAAGATATGTCTGATTGTAGGCCTTTATCCTCTGTGTTTGGTATGAACGACTCAGGTAGCTCTTCATCTAACATCTATGCAATGAATGCTCCAAGATCTTCATTTTGAGGATGCAGAATTTCATCCTCACTTGTTGGTGTAGTTGGTACAGACAACTCTATTACTTGTTCCTCCTCAGAGATGTAATCATCGACCGGAGAATTATCCAGATCAAATTGAAACTCTGCTGGTTTGGGCTCAATAACTGATACATTAGATTCTTGATACTACTCAGCCTCTTCCTCTATTAATGTGTCATCGTGAAATGCTTGGTACTCAAAAGCTTCGTCAGTTTCATCTGAAAATATTTCGTGAGGTGTGTAGCTTTGATTTTCTATTAATTGTCTCATTTGATCTATCATTCTTTGTATAGATGTCGTTTGACTTTGAAATATTTCATCCAACTTTTCGTCTTGTTTCTTGATCCAATCTTTGAGCATGTCAATCACCCGATCTTCCTCAGATGGTTCTGGTTCTTTATGAAGATTGTGGGTTGATGGTGGATAAGATGGAAAATGTGGTTCAGTGAAATATGCTGGTTCTTCGTACCGTGAAGTATTCTGATAGTTCTGCCACCCTGAATTGTAGTTGTACTCCAATGATCGCTAGGGTGGTTACCATAATATATCTCACATCTGATCATTGTGTTCTGAAATGGTTGTGCAAATGTTGTGTTGAATGGTTCTGACATCCATGGATAATTGTTGGGCTGGACAAAAGGCCTCAGAAAACCGGACTGCTGCTCCCTGATATAGGGTGTCTTCTTCTCTCAAGGCTCGTAATGATTCTATCGCCCAATAGTGATCCATTTCAACCACCTAAAAAAAAAGAAATAAATAAAAATTACAAATAAAAATAAAGAAAATTAGATACAAGTAAAGTAAATAACTTCAAAATTAATAACGCAAGAAAAATAAGTCCCCTGCAACGGCGCCAAAAACTTGATCGGTGGTAAACACACATGTAACGCAAGCGCACGTATCGCTAAAGTAGTATAAAAATATCGATCCCACGATAAATTTTCGAATAAATTATTCAATATCCAATATGAATAATTCATTCATATTTCACCTAAACATATTTATTCGATATCAAATAACGACATAAATAGTTAAGAAACATCATGAAACTTTTACGAAAATATTTTTCCGCAAAATGGCATAAAACGCGTTTTTGACTGAATCGACCACCCAATGCACATGAGGGCTGCCCAAGTCAGCCCCAACAGTACTAGAACAGTTCATGGGCTTCCCAAATAGTGACCAATTCACTGTTTGGGCAGTCGTCACCCGGTTGGATCAAAAGTCACCCGGTAAGGCCGTTTTTCACCGTTTTCACTTATTTCAACTCTGTAACAATTTCTGGCAATTGTTCCAATACCCAAAACACATCCAATACATTTGTATGACATAATTTTCATCACCATAAACCCAGTTTTCCAGATCTGATCCAGAAACCAAAAATATCAATATTTCATGCTTTAATCCAATTTTCCTAATATTAATCACATTAATCATAACACCAATCCAAGCCACCACCAATAAAGCACCCAAGAACAATTTTAGGCATTGTAAGAGTGGTCATAACACTCTAGAATGAAAACATATCATCAAATGATCAAATTGAATAAATATTACAACAATATCATTCAATTCTACTTCACACATGCACCAAGCCTTCTATTCCATCTTCCAAATCAAAAACACCCAAATTCTTAAGAAAAGAAGAAACCCTAAAATCTCTCTAGATGCTAAAGAACAAGAAACATGCTTTCTAAGCTTAGGGATATTGAGGATTACCTTTAATCTCTTAATTTCCTTAAGTTATTTCTTGATTTTCTTCAATTTTCCTTCTTGAATCATCGAGCTAATTTGGAGAGCTATTTGGAAGATGAATTTTTGGCCAAGGTAAGCTATCAAGAAGAAAAGAAAAAATTTTCACTTTAAAAAACCAATAGGGAGGGTAATTTGGTCAATTTCCCAATTTAATTCAATTAAATAAAATCAAGTTTTATGTTAGCAAATCAAATTTGCACACCTTAAGCTTAATTAAAACATGCCACATGTAAGCAATAATAATTAAACATTTTTCATAACAATTATGAAAAAGAATATCATTTAATTATTCAAATATTTAACATTTAAATATCTAAATAATTAAATAATATAATTATTATTATATATGTATTTTTATTTACATTAAATAAAAAATTATATATATTAATGGCATGTGTCAAAGTCTCATTTGACAATTAATTAATATGTGTCAAATCAAATTTTGTATCAAATACAAATACACATTAATTATTAATTGACCAAAATTCCCTAAAGCATGTGTTTTTGTTTATCCAATTGAACGATTTGAATTAACTCATTTAATCTGATGAAGTATTATGAATAATCTGTATTATTCATAACGCGTTGCCCAAGTGCTCAACGAGTACACTTCATATTGTGGGACTCTCTAAGTTTAGGTTTATCCGTCACGAAATCCAATTTCGTGTCCATAATTCACCCACTCATGAATTATGACGACCACTGATAATCTCGCTAAACTATGCAAGTCGAGTTCATTGCATACGTATAATCTCTCTGTCATAGGCTATCCATATTATACTTGGGATATAGATAAGAATATCAAATACTTATAGTATAATATAGTCGGCTTTCAAATTTACGATCTCTAAATAACACTCAGAACTCGCTTCCGAAGTTATACCACAACCATGGATTTACTAGATCGCAACACGTGTAGGAAATGTTGGCCCTGTACACAGGACTGACGGATTCTATCTTGATACACACCGGATATCATGAGCATCAGTCCACACCTAACGAACAGACGAAGGTCTGATATAAATAAATCGGTGACGTAACTGTCATCAAAGTGTGGAAGATAACTCATATATCCATTGTGGTATCTGAAGTCGAAGGACCACTATGCTCGCTCAACTTGACGTTCGTGTACCATCTATTAGGAAATCTTCAGTGAATCGTTCAGTAAGATGCGCCTTGGCCTTTGCCAAGCCTTGGCCTTCTAGAATATTGAAGTAAGATGCGCCTTGCGCTACTTGCCATATTGCAAACTTTGGCTTTGTCTCCTTGAGAATGGCCATTAACTCTCCAAGAGTTATTAATTGCAATTTAATACTTCTAAGATCTAAGAATAGATCTATGAAGATCCTTCAATTTCTTCATCATATTTTAAGGATCTAATCCTTAGTTCTGATTAGGAAATTAAGGAGTCTTTATGGCAAGCATAATGGATTAAGCACTAAAGTTATCATCACATGAATCTTCCAAAGATCATGCTCTACTATTTGCTTAACTTCGGGCTTAGGCCTAAGTTGTTATTTTATCAAATAAAATAACTTCTTAGTTTTCAGGAATATCCTGAAATTTATTCCCAATTTGAAAATTAAAGTCATTTAAACACATTTTCACCCATGATTATGTTTTAAACACTAATCTTTCAGTTATCTTGATTCCAATAGTCTAACTATCCAATCAACGATTTCGGGTACAATCTAATGTAATGATTACTATAGTCTAACTATATAACTAATTATAATTTTAGGTAAAATCAAATATATATATTGATTACTATAATCCAATTATATAATCAACTATAAATGATTTGTAAAATTCAAATATATGATTACTATAATCCAATTATATAATCAACTATAAATGAAGGGTAAAATTCAAATATATTGATTATTATAATCCAATTATAAAATCAACTATAAATGAAGTAGTTTGAATACAGTCTAACTGTTAAATTAAAACAACTATTAAATATTAGTCCAACTAACATTTAATTTATTTGACGAATGATATTTGATTGACCGCGTATGGCAAGTATCTAAACGAATATTGCAAATTTAATTCTTGCCTCCCACTATTTTTCGGCGAGCCTCTAACCCTCTGTGGAGTACTCGGGAAACCTAGTTTCCTAGTGGGCTAGGATCCCGTTAAATAACACACAACCTTGACTTTGGCCAACAAGTTGTATGATATTAACTAGGTAGATCTCTAAGATCAATTGGATCACATCCAATTCCTAGATCCAGTAGGTGGACATCCAAGTCCGAAACAGATATCTTATATATGCCAACATATCGAATATATTACCTAACCTGTTTCTTCTGAATCAACTAAGCCTTGGCTTTGGCACAACAAACTTAATGATCCCAGTTAAGCGGAACCCATTGACATGGAAAGCTTCGTAATCAATGTCGATGGACAAGAAGTGATATTGACTTTGGCCAACAAATCACGACTTGGACAAGACACCGATATGGAACAAAACTCTCATGATTCAAACACATCCGCAATTGACAAAGGTCTTGACTTTGGCCAACAAACCAATGCTAACTTTGGATCTTGAGTAAGAATCACTCAACGGAAGGAAAAACGCTTAATATGTTTTGAGGGTTTTTCGCGTGCAAATTGGCAACCAATTTATTATCTTTCATTAGGTCTCATCATACACCCTTAAGCATGCATTCTAAAAGCATAATAAGGCGCGATAAATAGATAAATTAATAATGATATGCGGATGAATATCACACAAATTGTTCCTAGAACAAATCACTCTCTTCCTCTCCCTGGCTAGAACTATTCTAACTCCTACCCAATTATATAATACAATAAAGAAACCTCATTTACATTGAGGGGAATAGGTGAGAAGAGAAATACAATGAGAAAGAGATAAAAGGCTGGACACGCATGTCCAATTTAAATAAATTCTAAATTTATTACAATTTCCAAAATTGCCCTTGCCCTTTTAATATCCATCCGATATACATTATTCATACAACACATTCATGTATTCATACAAATCATGTTATTCAATCAATCTAATCCAATTAATTAATCTTTGAATTAATGACCATCCATTGTTCAAACAACAATTTGATTTGCACGAATCCAACTCGTTTAAGAATAAATACTTAAAGTACGTATTCTTGAATTATATCAAACTACAACTTTAAATCCAATTATTTGTATTCAATACTAATTCCAAATTTAACTCCAAATTAAATATTTACACTTACTTACAAGCCTTAAAGACTTGGATTCCAAATCCAATCTTAATGGGTCTCAAAGGCCCAATAACATCCAATGTCATTTCACTTAAAGTCCAATGGGCTTTTAATTGATTCTTAAGGCATGGGCTTTGGCCATAATGGATCAAACCCAAAATGCCAAGGCCCAATAGGAATCACCCTATTGTCAACAAATCAATTTAGGCCCATTAGGCCCAATAAATTCTTTAAAGGGCCAAGTGATGTATTTGGACTTTATGAAATTGGTTTTGGGCCCAATTGGATCCAATCCAAAAGTCCAAAACCAAACTTAGTCAAACCAAGCCCATTAAGCCCAAAATAACACTTTTAGCCCAATTCTTAATTAAAGGCTTATTAACATAATTATAATATTCCAATATATCACAATTACTTTAATTAAAGTGTATTAGCCATGATTAATTAATTAAACTCAATATTTCCAAAATACCAATTAACTTAATAATCATGCTTAATCCATCAATTCATGTTCAACACAAATTGAAGCCAAAAAATCATCATTTCATGCTCAACACAAATTGAATCCTAAATTCATCATTTCATGCTCAACATGCTCTTTGATTTTAACATGAACTTTATTGACTTTGATTCTAATCCAATCAAACCAACAATCAACATTTAAACATGCATTTAAACACATCATTTCATGTTACAAAAATCAAAAAACTGCAGTGCACTGTGAAGGACATTCGGCCACGCTAAGGGATTTTAAAATTTTTGATCCAATCAATTTATTTCAAATCTAATCATGCACAACTCTAAGTTAACATAATCTAAGCATGCTCAAATCATCAATTTGAAGAAATCATGCTCAAAACATAAAAGCCCCAAATTTTAGTCTCATGAACCCTAAAATTTTCATGCTTAAAATTGCCTCTTGATACCATTGTAAGTGTTCCTAGAACATGCCAAGGATCTAATAAGCATGAAAACTTGTTCATAAATTCAAAATAAGTTGCGGAATTACTTACATTGAATGGATTTGAGCTTTTAAAATTTTGAGAAGAAGATCTTCAAGATGTTTCCTTTGTTGATTCCAAGCTTTGAGTTGAAGATCTCCAAGATCATTCCTTTGTTGATTCCAAGCTTTGAGTTGGTTTCCCTATCACCTTTGTTGATTGTGAAGTGCTAGCTCATTTGAAATTGCAACAAAATCAAAAAGAAGAAAGGCTAGAAGGTCACGCCCATTGAGAGGATTTTAGGGTTTCCATTTAGTTCCAAGTGTGTTTTGTGTGATGCATACACAAATGAGAGAGAGAGAAGAGTTTTGGTAAAAGCCAATTTACCATTTTCACCTAAACAAGGTGGTTGGGTAAATGGTTTTGCCAAAACCATTCCAAGGTGGTTGGAAAGTGGATGGTATGGCATAAATGCCAACCACTCTCCCAACAACCACATTTAAAGTGGGCCCCACATTTGAATTCAAAATTCAAATGTCTCTACGAACATTTACCGCGGCTCGGATCCGTTTAATCCGATTAAAGGAATTCTCGTCGCTAAATAATTAAATCTAATTTAATTAAATAATGATGCCTCGCAAATATATTACGAACGTCGTTTCGAATTAATTCTAAATTAATTCGTTCATTCGTATTAAAGTCCGACTTTTATTTCGTACGAAATCCAATTCATATTAATATATTTGATATATTAATTTTAGCCCATACGAATAATTAAATAGAAAAATCAAATTTAACTATTAAATTTATTCTACCGATTAATTCCAAATTAATCGCGTTCTCTCTCTTCCGAACACATTAATCCGAGATTAAATAATACCTCAATTAATTCAAGATTAATTTTCTCTCTCTTAATTAATCCAAGATTAATTCTAATTAAATAAACTGTCATCGGTGAATCTTTGGGAAGCGACCCAAGAGATCCCTAGATATGTTGGCAGTAAATACGGTCATCGGATTATCCGAATATGTGCTTACCTCATACCACGTGTAGGGGTTTTAGGGGCTAAATCCGGTAACGCAGCGGAAGCGGCGGAAAATCAAATTTTCCGATTTCAAAAATTTTCTCGGATTAATTAAATAAACATATTTATTTAATATTCCAATAATCAAATTATGAAATAAAATTTAATAAATCATATTTAAGTGAATTTACCGAATTGCCCTTACACTTGGTATTTTGTCCATTTTAGTCCGAAATTGATCTAATCAATTTTGAATGATTCTAAATCATCTCTAAGATGAAATTAGCATGTTCAAAAACATCAAAACACCAAGGGCAACATAAATCCCCAAAATTCCAAGTTTGGCCGAATACACCCATTAGGTTCCAATTTGTGCACTTTGTCATTTCATGCATCAAAAACATCAAGATGTAATCCAATTAACATGAAACTTTATATGCATCATATAAACATCCAAATACACAACATATATGAAAATCCCCAAATTTGGAATTGGTCATGAACCCTAATTTTTCAATTTCATCAAATTGGACAAATTAGACCAAATTGGTTAAATCCAATACTTCAATCATGTTTCTTCCATCCAATCAAAGTCTCAAACAATGAAACAACTCAAGATCAAATATAGGTCATCTAAGAGTGGGTCAACAACTCTAGATTAGCAACAAGGTTTCCAAAACCAAAAAGAATACTTATAACTACACTAGTCACAAGCTTTCTCCATTATACATGCTCAACACTTTCACCAAACTTTTATCCATCAAAAACACAAAGAATAAAGAATAGAAAAACTCAAGAAAATCACAAGATGTTGCCCACAAAAAGAGGAATAAATTACTCTCTAATGGAAGGTTGGAAATACTTACTATTTTCCAAGCTTTTCTTGATTTTTCTTTCTTTTCTCTCTAGCATTCTTTGCCTTCCTTTAATGGAGTTTTTGGTTAAAGTGTATTAGGTTAAGAATGAAATGAAATGGAAAACAATATATACTTGTATCACACTTGCCTTGGCCGAAATTGACTAAAGGAAATGCAAGTCTTGTAATTTCAATTTCATTTCACTTTACATTTAATCAACTTGCATAAATATCCTAATAACACTTTATTAGATATTTAATTAAGTCAACAAATGAAACTAAGAAAAATATAACTCTTATATTTTAAGTGTATGGCCGAATTTAGCAAGAAATAAAGGAAAAAGATATTTTCATTTTTCAAACAATTTTGAACAAATATCTTAAGAAGTCAAAATCAATTTGACAACCATTTCCTTTAATGTATAAGTCAACAATTGCAACTTATAATCATTTCCTAACTTTATCATTTGGTGATATATTTATATTTTAATTATATTAATCATTTAACAATTAAATAATTAAATAATTAATTAAATACAAATATATCAAATATATGTATTATATTTACTTTAAATATCTCAAATACATATATTGATGATATATGTCAAATACCTTTATTTGACTATTTATTAATGTGTATTTAATAATATCATATATTAAATACAAATACATATTAATTAGGAAATGACGGTTCGGCCGTTCGCATGTATTTTTCGTTTAACGATTAAACGATTTATAAATAATCATTATTATTCATAAATGTTGATCTAGTGCTCTACGAGTATGTTTCATTATTGAGACTCTCTACATTCAGGTATATCCGTCACGAAATCCAATTTCATGTCCATAATCTATCCACCCGTAGATTATGACGATCACAGATAAACTACCTGAATCATACAGGTCGAGGTCATTGCATACGTATAATCCTTCCGTCACAGGTATCCAGATAATCCCAGAGATATAGATGTAAACGTCAAATCTCTATAGGTATTATCTCGTCGACGTATCTATTAGAAATCTTTAAATAACACTCGGAACTTACTCCGATGTATACTGTGGCCACAGATTTAACAGACTGCTAAATATATGTGGACTACCTATGCTCTGTACACAGAACTGACGGATCCTATCTTGACACACACAGGATATCCTGAGGATCGATCCACACCCAACGAACAGGCGGAGGTCTGATCTAAATAGATCGGTGATGTGACTGCCATCTAAGTGTGGAGGATGTCTCATACATCCACAGTGGTGTCTCAAGTCGAAGGACCACTATGCTACTCAACCCGAGAAGATTCTTATTGACGTTTGTGTACCATCCATTAAAAATCTTCGGTGAGCAGTTCAGTGTTTATCCACTATAAACACCTACACGTCTATACGAGTCTCCATAGACTCATGGTTCATTGGGATAAACCATTCGGACCAAGTCTCGATATACGACATGTACTGGTCTCAACAGATTTGACTAACCGACCCGTGTTAGCAAATCTTGACCAGGAACTATGTTTGATAATATTCATATAGCAGTGACACTTCCCAATGTCAATTACAAACTAAATTTGTAACTGTGTACTGCATTATATATTATCGGGCCTTTGTCTAATATACATATCACTAAACCACATTTAGTTTCAATCTAATCGTAATCAGATCGAATACGTATATAAGAACAAGATGTGCAACCATAAATAAGTAATATTATGGAATAAGGGGATGTTCGTATTCATGAATTAGACATAAATACGGTCCAGATTGGCGCTCTGAGCACCAACCCCAACAATTTCTCCCATTTGCTCTAGTGCCAATCCACGGTATCATATACACGTCTCAATGTGTATCATATGCACATGGCCCTCAAAAGCTCACCAATACTTAAGAGGCAAGAAATAAGTCCGCTATGAAATATTGAGTTTGTCAAACAAACTCCATCGTTTCCTTAGTCAGCATCATTCATATTTTATAGAATCTAAATTATACATTAATATGACACTGATGCTACATCAGTATTATGCTACAGCTACTAAGTTGTCCAAGTATTTAGGGATCAAATCCAAAAATATTATGAGGACAACCGCAAGCACAACACCAATATAAAACTTCTAATTTATAAGGTCACTATGCAACTTCATAAGTCTATACTTCATAAGTTGCATCTAATTCTACTCAGTTAGTAGAATCCTTCGTGACACTCCCACTGCATCTTTTGTGACTCTTTATGACATAGACTGTCTAACGTCATAATTAGTCTCAAAACTAATATGACCCTAATGGTTGCAGACTATATTCTCCATGAATTAGAAACTCGTTCTTAATATCTCAAAGATCACAAAGAACGTGTTTCAAGATCCATCATATGGTCTATAGGATGTCAAAATAACTCGTAACAATTACGATTAAATCAATATCTACATTCGCACATTATAAAGTATTTATTATGTCATCATCAAATGATACATAAGATTGATTAGACATTCTAATCAATATCTCTTTCGAAAAAGGAATTATCCTTTACGAAAAATGAATACTTTACATAAGACACACAATAACTGTCCAACAGTTATACTAACTGTCATACAGATAGCCTAGTTATGTCCTTTATTAGATCATATCTAATGTACGAATAATAGGAGTATCTCACAAGTCTCTTGGTTTTATATCTTATATAAAACTTTATATCGTATATAACAGAGACTACTCCCACTGTTTTCACGGAGTAAAGAAGACTTAGGTAAATCTTATACCTCACAAACATCTCATTATTACTATAATAATGATAATGTTGTTAGGATATATAACACTAGAAAGTAATTGTACGCTCCCATTAACCCTTTTATCACATATGTATTCTATATACTTTGACAAGATCAGACAATCTGACGATATCAAAAATAGAGAACACATATTTCTGGAAGACTTATCCGAGTCTACAATAGGCTCTATAAGCTAGCACACTAAACTGCGATTTCAGCAGAACACAAACTCTAGGGCCATTCCAGAATGAACTCTTCAAACAAGAAAATCACAACTGATCTCTTATCTGAATAAGTCATCCAAAAACGCCACTTTGTATTCTTTAGCTAAAATATACAGTTTATTATCAACATCAACCAATATATCTTAATTGTTCAATTAGTGTGACAAGAGATAAGTTTTCTCAGAATCTACAATAGATTGCTGAGTATAACATTTCTCACTGTCATACTGTAAAGGTCAAACCTTTAATAAGCTCATATTGCTTTCGCTGCGCAAATAATTAGCACATATCATGAACTAATTCATAATGAAAGCGTAATCAAGTTCAAAACTTGATCGTAGTAAGCTATGAACAATCTTAGATCTATGGTTCAATGGTGAACTTCCAGAATCGATATCAAATATCGCTTCCATTATAAGTTATAGGATGATTTTTCTTCAGTAAGAAAACAATGGAACCATTAAGTATCAAATACTCGTGAATGATTCTGTTATCCTATTGGACTTGTACGGAAGATGTATAAGGGTTGTTTCATCTTATTAATTACATAGTTCCATTTATAATTTATCATTCTCACATTTGACTTCAATAAGTCAAGTCTTTTCTACAATAGTTAACATCTGATGTTACACACCAAGTAATAAAACGATTTTATTACTTAGAATCGTAGGAAAGATATTCTATTAAATAGAATAAAATATTCTATTAAAAGAATAAACGATAAACTTTTACTTATACCTCTTAGGTGTAAGTAATTTCCATTATATAACTATTATATAAAAGAAACATTCAAATCTTAAACTTTTCAAGATTCAGATTTTCTACCTATACATATCATATATGTAACTGTAGAAATTAATGGAACATTAATTAAAGAGATGAATTAGTGTTACTGGAGCATAACCCCAAGAGTATTGAAACTAATTCGGTAACATTCAATATCAGACGAATCAAATCATATAAGATTCGATTGCTCCCACTACTCAATTCCATCAAGATGGAATCATGGAAGAATAATATTGAATATGAATCATATTCACTAAAAACCTTAGAACTAATTGCTTTAAATTCATACGTTTGATCGTATCAAAGATCTTTGAACAGTTCAAAGACATGTTATGAATTTTGAGGATAGAATTCTCTAAAACCTTAGATTGAATATATTTGAATAAGTTAAAAATGTTCAATCTACGTTTCATCAGAACGGATTGAAAGTAATTGATACTTTCAAGACTTTCAATATGTGTTCCTTCAGAAACACATAACTAAGTTATGAAAATTCATCAACTAAGTTACGAAGTATAGAAAACTACCTTAAGCAATTATTATTCATTAAACTATATACATCCAATGTATCAGTTAAATAAATCTGGTGGTCCAATGACAATCATTGGTTAAACGAGATCTTAATCACTTTCCTGAATACAATATTCATTAAATGGATAAGGATATGTGGTGTGATCTAGTATCAAACCATCCTTCACCATACGGAATAAGCATCCAATTCTTAAGTGATTAAACCCATAAAGCACCGTTCTAAATTATTTACTTTACCGAATAATTTTTCTTAATGTTTATCTCTACGTCAATGACGCTACTAGTTATTATAAAATATGTAACAATTGTTTATAAAGAACAAATGACTATCCAATAGTCGCAAGTTCCGATATAAAATATCAAAACAATCGTTAACCAATATTTCAAATAACTAGACGGGAGATCTGGTATCCAATACCTATAGTTGTAGTATTGTGAAAATCGATATTTTCTATACACAAATATACGCATCTCTTTTCTTTATCTTTACTATTTGCATTCAACTATTCACAACAATTGTAAATAACTGATTAGCAAATTGTGTCAGACACATTACCTCTAAAGGTAATTAAAGCTTAGAAACGTCATTACTAGATAAACAAATACCTAATAGGGATTTCTAAATGCCAGTCAAGAATCTCGAGACATGAACTAATTCAAGTCAATTTTTACTGCATAAGAAACTATTGTCTCTAAAGTATTATATCCTAAAGGGGATATCTATCTAGATTATCTATCATGACTTAGAAACTAAGTCATTAACCATCTTTATTTTTCAAGAAAATCGGAACAACAGTTCCCGATGGTTTAGACTAAATAATAATATCCTAGTCTATTAGTATCTAGAACCTATTTTAGAATAACTGCAACCAAGAGTCTAGTCAGATAACATATCAAAATATGTGTGCAGTAAATAAAAGTTTAATTCTATCTACTATAGAATAAGGAAACAAACAAGCGGCAATTTCCATAATAACATACACTGCCTAAGTTATGGAATATTTTAAACTTAGCAGTGCCTCCCACTATTTTTACGTAATGTCGTAATCCCCAAAGGAAAGACGAGAATTCAATAATTAAATCAAATTCCATAATGGGAAGAGGACCCCATGAATATATTTCGACTCACAGTAGAGGCACGGTCTCGCCTACGTATATTCACAGGTAAGAAAACTAATTGTCAATCACTCACTAGTGACTCCGAGGTTCCGGTCCTGGTCGTTTCTCGTTGTTGCTGCGAAGGCAGGCCCACAAGGAGACGTACCAAGGTTAAACTCGTCAATGATAAACTCAAGTTACTTGCGTAACCCTGACAGCTAGGGCACGTTCAGGATTCCGCTTTCGTTTGAATTTATCTAGTATATAATATACATTCGGCATAAATAAATTTCTATCAGCTACATCCTCACAGCAGAGGCACGGTCTCGGATGTAGTCAACGAAAAGATATTTATAAACCGTATTGACAAGACGGACCAAGAAACAAGTATTCTAAATACTAGTTACTTTAAAACCTTATTAAGCGGGGATATTCCATTAAGTGTCATACACCCTAAATCTAATCAAATTAGATTATACCAAGCATGTATAAAGTCAAGAAAACATGATTGAACATTGAATAAAACAAGCTAATCATTTTATGGAGGCCTAGAATCAGACTCGCTCTGATACCATTTTTAGGGGTTTTAGGGGCTAAATCCGGTAACGCAGCGGAAGCGGCGGAAAATCAAATTTTCCGATTTCAAAACTTTTTCTCGGATTAATTAAATAAACATATTTATTTAATATTCCAATAATCAAATTATGAAATAAATTCAATATAATCATTTAAGTGAATTTACCGAATTGCCCTTACACTTGGTATTTTGTCCATTTTAGTCCGAAATTGATCTAATCAATTTTGAATGATTCTAAATCATTTCTAAGATGAACTTAGCATGTTCAAAACATCAAAACACCAAGGGCAACATAAATCCCCAAAATTCCAAGTTTGGCCGAATACACCCATTAGGTTCCAATTGTGCACTTTGTCATTTTGCATCAAAACACATCAAGATGTAATCCAATTAACATGAAACTTTATATGCATCATATAACATCCAAATACACAACATATATGAAAATCCCAAATTTGGAATTGGTCATGAACCCTAATTTTTCAATTTCATCAAATTGGACAAATTAGACCAAATTGGTTAAATCCAATACTTCAATCATGTTTCTTCCATCCAATCAAAGTCTCAACACAATGAAACAACTCAAGATCAAATCTAGGTCATCTAAGAGTGGGTCAACAACTCTAGATTAGCAACAAGGTTTCCAAAACCATAAAAGAATACTTATAACTACACTAGTCACAAGCTTTCTCCATTATACATGCTCAACACTTCACCAAACTTTTATCCATCAAAAACAAAAAGAATAAAGAATAGAAAACTAAAGAACATCACAAGATGTTGCCCACAACAAGAGGAACAAATTACTCTCTAATGGAAGGTTGGAAATACTTACTATTTTCCAAGCTTTTCTTGATTTTTCTTTCTTTTCTCTCTAGCATTCTTTGCCTTCCTTTAATGGAGTTTTTGGTTAAAGTGTATTAGGTTAAGAATGAAATGAAATGAAAAAAATAATATATACTTGTATCACACTTGCCTTGGCCGAAATTGACTAAAGGAAATGCAAGTCTTGTAATTTCAATTTCATTTCACTTTACATTTAATCAACTTGCATAAATATCCTAAAACACTTTATTAGATATAATAAGTCAAAAAATGCAACTAAGAAAATATAACTCTTATATTTTTAAGTGTATGGCCGAATTTAGCAAGAAATAAAGGAAAATGATATTTTATTTTTCAAACAATTTGAACAAATATCTTAAGAAGTCAAAATCAATTTGACAACCATTTCCTTTAATGTATAAGTCAACAATTGCAACTTATAATCATTTCCTAACTTTATCATTTGGTGATATATTTATATTTTAATTATATTAATCATTTAACAATTAAATAATTAAATAATTAATTAAATACAAATATATCAAATATATGTATTATATTTACTTTAAATATCTCAAATACATATATTGATGATATATGTCAAATACCTTTATTTGACTATTTATTAATGTGTATTTAATAATATCATATATTAAATACAAATACACATTAATTAGGAAATGACGGTTCGGCCCGTTCGCATGTATTTTTTGTTTAACGATTAAACGATTTATAAATAATCATCATTATTCATAAATGTTGCTCTAGTGCTCTACGAGTATGTTTCATTATTGAGACTCTCTAGATTCAGGTATATCCGTCACGAAATCCAATTTCATGTCCATAATCTATCCACCGTAGATTATGACGATCACGAATAAACTAGTTGAATCATACAGTCGAGGTCATTGCATACGTATAATCACTCCGTCACAGGTATCCAGATAATCCCAGAGATATAGATGTAAACGTCAAATCTCTATAGGTATTATCTCGTCGACGTATCTATTAGCAATCTTTAAATAACACTCGGAACTTACTTCCGATGTATACTGTGGCCACAGATTTAACAGACTGCTAAATATATGTGGACTACCTATGCTCTGTACACAGAACTGACGGATCCTATCTTGACACACACAGGATATCCTGAGGATCGATACACACCCAACGAACAGGCGGAGGTCTGATCTAAATAGATCGGTGACGTGACTGCCATCTAAGTGTGGAGGATGTCTCATACATCCACAGTGGTGTCTCAAGTTGAAGGACCACTATGCTACTCAACCCGAGAAGATTCTTATTGACGTTGGTGTACCATCCATTAAAAATCTTCGGTGAGCCGTTCAATGTTTATCCACTATAAACACCTACACGTCTATACGAGTCTCCATAGACTCATGGTTCATTGGGATAAACCATCGGACCAAGTCTCGATATACGACATGTACTGGTCTCAACGGATTTGACTAACCGACCCTTGTTAGCAAATCTTGACCAGGAACTATGTTTGATAATATTCATATAGCAGTGACACTTCCCAATGTCAATTACAAACTAACTTTGTAACTGTGTACTGCATTATATATTATCGGGCCTTTGTCTAATATATACATATCACTAAACCACATTTAGTTTCAATCTAATCGTAATCAGATCGAATACGTATATAAGAACAAGAGGTGCAACCATAAATAAGTAATATTATGGAATAAGGGGATGTTCGTATTCATGAATCAGACATAAATACGGTCTGGATTGGCGCTCTGAGCACCAACCCCAACACCACGTGCTTACGATTTACAAGACATGGTTGGCTTCTAGCACATTACCGTGCCTACCCAATTCTCCAGAAATATTCTTACTGGAATATATAATCTATGTCAGGCATAGTATACGTAGTATTGCGTATTGCGATCCAGTATCGAATGTCACGTGCTAGGCCTGGGGCTGGAACTGTGTCTGCCCCGTACGAAACACATGTCGGATGTCTGGTAACTAATCTCTATAATCGGATATACACGACCTAGTCATAATATCCCGATGACTGTAGTACTTAAGAGCACTAGTACCGTATCCTACGTGACATCATCTCCACCATGACTGGAGTGATACTTCCGTCTTGACATCACACCCAATACACTACGATTCTCAATATACCCAGCAGAGGCGTACACATAACCGGTTAAAGCCCTGGACGACCAAAACTAAAGCATACCAATTGTCGCAAGCATTAGCGGTGCAAGTCTCAGGTTAAGACCAAATACACCTACCCTGATTTCGGACTTCCATAGACACATAGTCATACTACCAATGGAATTCCGAGGGGTCTATCCAGAGCGAAGCTGTTTTCTGTACTATCGGTAAAACACAACCTCCTATTACACTTGCATGAGTATCCTATACCCAAATATATGAGAACTATGCTATTACGCTTCCATAATACGCACAAGTGTAATACTAGTCTATTCCGCATTATCGATGTCCAGTCTCGATAATACTACGACTAGGGATATTTAATGATTAATCCTTCGTGGACTGATACTGTCTCATATCATGTCAATCCAGGAACTAATCATAAGGACCTCCTATCATTTATACATCTATGTGATCTAATCACAAATGATAAGAGTGCAATCTCCTTTGTCACATAGTTAATTTGTACAACAACATCATAATCTGTACAAATAGTGATGCTATGGGTCATAACTGTCCAACAATCTCCCACTTGGCCTATAGCCAGTCACTCGAGTGTCTTACACCCGAACTATGCACGGTTCGCTCAAACTGCTGAGAAAAGGCTTTCATCAGCGGATTTGTATGATTATCGTCTGATGCGATTTATACGATCATCACATCGCCACGATGTATGATCCTAACGAATCAGATGAATAGTCGAAGTATATATCTGGATCGTTGATGAGACCATTAATTCTTTAGCCTGTGCTGACGTCTAGCTCAGCTGCTACAGAACTATATCTAATCTAATTAGATTTGTCATCGACCCAAATGGCTTCTATTGCTGCCTTAGCCACAACAATAACCCGCATTTGTTGTTTATTCGGTAACAGTATCTTGCTTGGAAGATTTACAGCTCACTGTTCCGTATTCAAACTGTATAGTACCGTTATTTGTATCGGTTAGGAAACTTGCAGCAGTGATCCCAGTCACTTCAAGTTCTCATTCTCCATAGTTTAAGACATCATCCTTAGTTCTCTAAGATACTAACAGATGTTCTTAATATCAATCCAGTGACTATCACTTGGATTGACCTGTTTGTGAATCCATATGCTCAAAGCATATGAGACACCAGGTCGCATACATTTTTCAATGTACGAGTTCTTGCAGAGTGTCAACAACCTTTAGATCTAACTCAGTAGATCTTTATTCATAGAATAAAGGTTGTTACTCCCAAGAATTCTACGAAGAATTTTAATGAAAGCCAAGCTTTCACTGATCGTAATATGGGAATATCATTTCCAAGAAATGACATATCATCATTATTTAGGACATCATTGTCAGTGCGCTCCCACTAACCTCCTTATATACACAAGAATCATATGCTTTTTGAATCAAATCATACAGCATTATGATTACATCAAAACGATAGTTCCAAGAACCCAATGCTTACTTCAATCCATACATGGATCAAATAACCTGCAAACCTTGTTTGCTAGTTTTGGTACGACAAAACCGTCAGGATGTTATAAACATCCTCCAAAGAGGTTTCCGTTTAAGGAAAGCGATTTTGACGTTCAGCTGCCATATTTCATGAATGAAACATGCAGCATCAGCAAGCATTATCCCAATGGATTTAACGTGGCAACAGGTAAAAGATTTCGTTGTAATCAACATAATGTTGATAACGATACCTTTCCGCTACAAGCTTAGCTTAGTACGTTGGTATGTTGCCTTCCATATATGTCTTCCTTGAAGACTTATATAGTACCAATAGGCACAATGCCTTGCGGTATAACAACTAATGTCCAAACATAGTTGATATACATGGAATCCATTTCGGACTCATGGCACTTTGTCATAATAGGGAGTCGATATCTTGTATCACTTCCTCATACGTATTCAGTTGGTAATTCTCAAAAGATTGACATCTTTATGAGGTGAGATCAGAAACCCATACCCCAGGTTTTTTTCTGACTCTCTCCGATCTACGCGGTTCTTGTGTATTCGAAGATTACTGGTATAGTTTCATCCATGATGAACTGTTCGTGTTCCATTAAGGACTTGGTGCCTTGAACAGTATAACTCCGATTTTCATCGAGTTTTACTATCCTCCCATTTACCACTGCATATGGGTATTCCTTTTAGGAAAACAGCATGGTGAGCAACAATTACATTGTTCTCAAGTGAGTTGTATAAGTACTATACTTTGGTTTCCCTAGGATAACCTACAATTGGCACTTATCAAATTTGGGTTCTTGTTTGGTATCATCCAAACATATGCTTAGCATTCCCAAATCAACAGGAATGAGAAAACCGTTTTCTTTCCTGTTCATATCCAATATGAAGTCTGTAAAATAGATTTTCATGGAATCTTATTCAAAATAAGTATTGCACTGTTAATGCTTATCCTTTGAAGGAAAATGATAGCTCAGAGCGACTCATGATTAACCTTATCATGTCCAACAAAATTCGGTTTCTCCGTTCGGACACACCGTCAAACTGACGTGTTCCAGGAGGAGTCCTCATTGAAAGAATACTATATTCTTTCAAGTATTTGAGAAACTTATTGCTTAAGTATTTTCATCATGGTCAAACCATGATGTTTTAATACTTTAGCCGATCTGTTTGTCTATTCGTGTCGAAACTCTAAAGTTTCCGATTTATGTTCTTCAAAAGAAACACAACCATAACGCGATGCCACATCCGTAAAGGTCACGAAATATTCATATCCACCTCTAGCCTAGCTAGACATGGGCCCACTTATGTCACTATGAACAAGGGCTAATAGATCGGTATCACTTACACTTTCACCAAGTAAAGGTGTTTTAGGCACTTTGCCCAATAAACTAGATTCGTAGACTTCATTTGAATGGAATCAAATCAGTCCGAGTACCCACTCTTCAAAAGTGTGGATATACGAGTCTTGTTTCATTGTGTCCCAGACAACAATGCCACAATATGTTTCTTCTGATCAAATCAGTTTGAGCTATTTGTTTGTCACGTTATATGTTTGAGATTTATTTATATTCAAAATATAAATACTACTATTCACATATAATGCGTTTATCTCAATATCATCTTTATAAAATAAAACACTTTAGTGTTCTAGAATATAAAGGTATACTCGCAACAAGTTATACACGATATAGAGATAAATGTTTCTAGTCAAACTAGTTACATTTTAACAGTTTCCTAATTTAAGTACATACCCGAAGGATAGTTCCTAAACTTAGGTATCTACGGTTAAAACAGCGATTGTCATCCCGTTTCCTATTCACAGATTAATCTCATTTGAAGTCAGTATCCTGCTCATAGCAGATTCTCCACATCAGTACATATATTTATGTATCACACTTAGTATCTAAAATTCAATTTTAATACTATTAGTGAACATGTTTATGACAAACATGGTTGAAGCCGGAGCCTTGCCCCTCTTCACTTCCTTCATGTCTGCCTTGTCCATATGGCAGTCACGCTTCAATGACTCCGTTTGCCACAGTTTAGGTAGACATCTTGGGATATGTATTTTATCTTCCTAGAAGACTATAATGATTTCGCCTTTGCCATTTTCTACATTCTAGAAGCCTTTGCCAAGCCTTGGCCTTCTAGAATATTGAAGTAAGATGCGCCTTGCGCCACTTGCCATATTGCAAACTTTGTCTTTGTCTCATTGAGAATGGCCATTAACTCTCCAAGAGTTATTAATTGCAATTTAATACTTCTAAGATCTAAGAATAGATCTATGAAGATCCTTCAATTTCTTCATCATACTTTAAGGATCTAATCCTTAGTTCTGATTAGGAAATTAAGGAGTCTTTATGGCAAGCATAATGGATTAAGCACTAAAGTTATCATCACATGAATCTTCCAAAGATCATGCTCTACTATTTGCTTAACTTCGGGCTTAGGCCTAAGTTGTTATTTTATCAAATAAAGTAACTTCTTAGTTTTCAGGACTATCCTGAAATTTATTCCCAATTTGAAAATTAAAGTCGTTTAAACACATTTTCACCCAGGATTATGTTTTAAACACTAATCTTTCAGTTATCTTGATTCCAATAGTCTAACTATCCAATCAACGATTTCAGTACAATCTAATGTAATGATTACTATAGTCTAACTATATAACTAATTACAATTTATGGTTAAATTAAAATCAAATATATATATATATATATATATATATATATTGATTACTATAATCCAATTATATAATCAACTATAAATGATTTGTAAAATTCAAATATATTGATTACTATAATCCAATTATATAATCAACTATAAATGAAAGGTAAAATTCAAATATATTGATTACTATAATCCAATTATAAAATCAACTATAAATGAAGTAGTTTGAATACAGTCTAACTGTTAAATTAAAACAACTATTAAATATTAGTCCAACTAACATTTAATTTATTTGACGAATGATATTTGATTGAGCGCGTATGGTAAGTATCTAAACGAATATTGCAAATTTAATTCTTGCCTCCCACTATTTTTCGGCGAGCCTCTAACCCTCTGTGGAGTACTCAGGAAACCTAGTTTCCTAGTTGGCTAGGATCCCCGTTAAATAACACACAACCTTGACTTTGGCCAACAAGTTGTATGATATTTAACTAGGTAGATCTCTAAGATCATTGGATCCCATCAATTCCTAGATCCAGTAGGTGGACATCCAAGTCCGAAACATATATCTTATATATGCCAACATATCGAATATATTACCTAACTTTTTCCTCTGAATCAACTAAGCTTTGGCTTTGGCACAACAAACTTAATGATCCCAATTAAGCGGAACCCATTGACATGGAAAGCTTCGTAATCAATGTCGATGGACAAGAAGTGATATTGACTTTGGCCAACAAATCATGACTTGGACAAGACACCGATATGAACAAAACTCTCATGATTCAAACACATCCGCAATTGACAAAGGTCTTGACTTTGGCCAACAAACCAATGCCAACTTTGGATCTTGAGTAAGAATCACTCAACGGAAGGAAAAACGCTTAATATGTTTTGAGGTTTTTCGTGTGCAAATTGGCAACCAATTTATTATCTTTCATTAGGTCTCATCATACAAACTTAAGCATGTATTCTAAAAGCATAATAAGGCGCGATGAATAGATAAATTAATAATGATATGCGGATGAATATCACACAAATTGTTCATAGAACAAATCACTCTCTTTCCTCTCCCCGGCTAGAACTATTCTAACTCCTACCCAATTATACAATACAATAAAGAAACCTCATTTACATTGAGGGGAATAGGTGAGAAGAGAAATACAATGAGAAAGGAGATAAAAGGCTGGACACGCAGGTCCAATTTAAATAAATTCTAAATTTATTACAATTTCCAAAATTGCCCTTGCCCTTTTAATATCCATCCGATATACATTATTCGTACAACACATTCATGTATTCATACAAATCATGTTATTCAATCTAATCTAATCCAATTAATTAATCTTTGAATTAATGACCATCCAATATTCAAACAACGATTTGATTTGCACGAGTCCAACTCGTTTAAGAATAAATACTTAAAGTACGTATTCTTGAATTATATCAAACTACAACTTTAAATCCAATTTATTTGTACTCAATACTAATTCCAAATTTAACTCCAAATTAAATATTTACACTTACTTACAAGCCTTAAAGACTTGGATTCCAAATCCAATCTTAATTGATCTCAAAGGCCCAATAACATCCAATGTCATTTCACTTAAAGTCCAATGGGCTTTTAATTGATTCTTAAGACATGGGCTTTGGCCATAATGGATCAAACCCAAAATGCCAAGGCCCAATAGGAATCACCATATTGCCAACAAATCAATTTAGGCCCATTAGACCCAATTAAATTCTTTAAAGGGCCAAGTGATGTATTTGGACTTTATGGAATTGGTTTTGGGCCGAATTGGATCCAATCCAAAAGTCCAAAACCAAACTTAGTCAAACCAAGCCCATTAAGCCCAAATACACACTTTTAGCCCAATTCTTAATTAAAAGCTTATTAACATAATTATAATATTCCAAATATCACAATTACTTTAATTAAAGTGTATTAGCCATGATTAATTAATTAAACTCAATAGTTCCAAAATACCAATTAACTTAATTAATCATGCTTAATCCATCAATTCATGCTCAACACAAATTGAAGCCAAAAATCATCATTTCATGCTCAACACAAATTGAATCCTAAGTTCATCATTTCATGCTAAACATGCTCTTTGATTTTAACATGAACTTTATTGAATTTGATTCTAATCTAATCAAACCAATAATCAACATTTAAACATGAATTTAAACACATCATTTCATGTTACAAAAATTAAAAAATTGCAGTGCACTTTGAAGGACATTCGGCCATGCTAAGGGATTTTAAAATTTTGATCCAATCAATTTATTTCAAATCTAATCATGCACAACTCTAAGTTAACATAATCTAAGCATGCTCAAATCATCAATTTGAAGAAATCATGCTCAAAACATAAAAGCCCCAAATTTTAGTCTCATGAACCCTAAAATTTTCATGCTTAAAATTGGCTCTTGATACCATTGTAAGTGTTCCTAGAACATGCCAAGGACCTAATAAGCATGAAAACATGTTCATAAATTCAAAATAAGTTGCGGAATTACTTACATTGAATGGATTTGAGCTTTTAAAATTTTGAGAAGAAGATCTCCAAGATGCTTCATTTGTTGATTCCAAGCTTTGAGTTGAAGATCTCCAAGATCCTTCCTTTGTTGATTCCAAGCTTTGAGTTGGTTTCCCTATAACCTTTGTTGATTTGTGAAGTGCTAGCTCCTTTGAAATTGCAACAAAATCAAAAAGAAGAAAGGCTAGAAGCTCACGCCCATTGAGAGGATTTAGGGTTTCCATTTAGTTCCAAGTGTGTTTTGTGTGATGCATACACAAATGAGAGAGAGAGAAGAGTTTTGGTAAAAGCCAATTTACCCTTTTCACCTAAACAAGGTGGTTGGGTAAATGGTTTTGCCAAAACCATTCCAAGGTGGTTGGAAAGTGGATGGTATGGCATAAATGTCAACCACTCTCCCAACAACCACATTTAAAGTGGGCCCCACATTTGAATTCAAAATTCAAATGTCTCTACGAACATTTACCGCGGCTCGGATCTGTTTAATCTGATTAAACGAATTCTCGTCGCTAAATAATTAAATCTAATTTAATTAAATAATGATGCCTCGCAAATATATTACGAACGTCGTTTACGAATTAATTCTAAATTAATTCGTTCATTCGTATTAAAGTCCGACTTTAATTTCCTAACGAAATCCAATTCATATTAATATATTTGATATATTAATTTTAGCCCATACGAATAAATTAAATAGAAAAATCAAATTTAACTATTAAATTTATTCTACCGATTAATTCCAAATTAATTGCGTTCTCTCTCTTCCGAACACATTTAATCCCAGATTAAATAATACCTCAATTAATCCTAGATTATTTTCTCTCTCTTAATTAATCCCAGATTAATTCTCTCTCTTAATTAATCCAAGATTAATTCTAATTAAATAAACTGTCATCGGTGAATCTTTGGGAAGCGACCCAAGAGATCCCTGGATATGTTGGCAATAAATACGGTCATCGAATTATCCGAATATGTGCGTACCTCGTACCACGTGCTTACCGATTTATAAGATATGGTTGGCTTTTAGCAAAGCATCGTGCCTACCAAATTCTCCAGAAATATTCTTACTGGAATATATAATCTATGTCAGGCGTAGTATACGTAGTATTGCGTATTGCGATCCAGTATCGAATGTCACATGCTAGGCCTGGGGATGGAACTGTGTCTGCCCCGTATGAAGCACATGTCGGATGTCTGATAACTAGTCTCTATAATCAGATATACACGACCTAGTCATAATATCTCGATGACTGCAGTACTTTAGAGCACTAGTACCGTATCCTACGTGACATCATCTCCACTATGACTGGAGTGATACTTCTGTCTTGACATCACACCCAATACACTACGATTCTCAATATACCCAGCAGAGGCGTACACAGAACCGGTTAAAGCCCTGGACGACCAAAACTAAAGCATATCGATTGTCGCAAGCATTAGCGGTGCAAGTCTCAGGTTAAGACCAAATACACCTACCCTGATTTCGGACTTCCATAGACACATAGTCATACTACCAATGGAATTCTGAGGGGTCTATCCAGAGCGAAGCGGTTTTCCCGTACTATCGGTAAAACACAACCTCCTATTACACTTGCAGAGTATCCTATACCCAAATATGAGAACTGTGCTATTACGCTTCCATAATACGACAATGTAATACTAGTCTATTCCGCATTATCGATGTCTAGTCTCGATAATAATACGACGACTAGGGATATTAATGATTAATCCTTCATGGACTGATACTGTCTCATATCATCTCAATCCAGGAACTAATCATAAAGACCTCCTATCATTTATACATCTAGGTGATCTAATCACAAATGATAAAAGTGCAATCTCCTTTGTCACATAGTTATTTGTACAACAACATCATGATATGTACAATAGTAACGCTATGGGTCATAACTATCCAACACATACCTCAAACGTTACTCAACTTCGAGAATACTTTCGAATGTTGGGTCAGTTGTCTGGTCTTTGCTGGAGAGAGTACGAGAGTTACTGTGATTGGAGGTTTGGTCTTGCTTTTTGTAATTTTTACTTGTGGTTTTGTGGGCACTCTTTGATCATTGTTTCTCTTATTTTCCCTTCTTATTTTGTGATACCAAGCTCTATTTTATGATTTTAGGGTTGCAGTTATTAAGGAAAATATCTCTCTTGGTGGGAAAAATATAGTGAGAGAAAGTATTAAGAAGAAAACAACCGTTTTATGGAAATTGGTTAAGAAGGAAATAAGAGATCGAATCCTTCTGCTAATCTGGAAACCCGACGCATATTCAGTCAGGCTTAGTTATATCTAGCCAGATATGATGGCTAATTTTACGTCTGGCTAGACATAGGTGATGTCTGGCCTGAATTTCAGCTGTTTTCTTGGATCTTTTAGGGTTTATTTCCCCTCCAACATTAACTCTGATAATTTTCCTAAACTTTTCAAGTGTGTTATCATAAGAGACTCATCATCGGGTTATGTGTAAAAATACAATATCTATAGTACTCTAGAATAATTCTAGGTGTTATAAGAGTGTTCATTAACAATTTAGAATGGCAACATGTTATCATAAAATAAATTGAGCACAAATTACACTAGTTTCACTCAATATAAGTTCACACATACATTTAGTTCTCAAATCAAGCATCCAAAACACAAAGCTCAAAATTCAAGAAAGGAAAAGAATCTCTACATCAAATGTAATCCATAAAAACAACTAAAACTATTTTCTAAAACAAAGAATAATTAAATATTACCTTTAATCTTGAAATATCCTTCAAAACTTGTTCTTGTTGGATTTTTTCTCTTTAATCTCTTTAGATGTGTTTAAGAAGTTTTGAGAGGCTATAATTTCTAACAAAAATGAAATAAAATGGAAAACTTCACTTTTTATACCATGATGGGGCATTTTTATCATTTTTTATTTCAAAAGTTTATCAAATAAACACTTGGTTAATAAGCCTAACACATGGCTTAATTAATTATCATATATCACATATAATATATAATAAATAAATGATAACTTTACACTTGTAAATATATTCTACATATTTACCATTTACATTAAATGAAATATATACATAAATATATTTTATGTGTCAATTGGTCATTTATCAATTTATTTGTACTTAATCTAATTATGTATATATAGATTAAAATATATAAAAATTAACTCGCTTAATCCAAAAATATATTATGAATAATTTATATTATTCATAATGTGCGCCCACGTGCTCAACGAGTATACTTCATATGGTGGGATTCTCTAAATTCAGATTTATCCGTCACGAAATCTAATTTCGTATCCATAATTCATCCACTCATAAATTATGATGATTACATATAATCTCGATGAATTAACAAGAACTTTGTATACATATAATTCTTCTGTCACAAGCTATCCATATTATACCGGAAATATAGATATAAATGTTAAATCCCATAAGATATAATATTATCGACTTATAAATTTGTGATCTCTCAATAACACTTGGAATACATTTTCAGAGTTGTCACATCTCAGAATTTCTAGGATGGACCGGTAGGAGACGATGAGACCATGTCCTTAAACCTCTGATCTAACATGCATGACATGTCCTAAATTATAACAAAACTATATATTATATATATATATATATATATATATATATTACTATTACATACATACAATTACTTATTATTATGCATGCTCAATACATATACATGAACTTGTGCATGTGACCTTGTAAGTGAATACATATACAACATGTGTGACATAACACTTTTAAGCCTTTCGCCCTACCATGAGGAGTATACACAGTGTGTGGACCTTGTGAAACACACTCCTAATATTGCGGATAGCATCCATCTCCTTCGATCCTTAGTGATTGGGAGCTAAGATCTAAGACACCATTGGCTGGAACTGGACCTGCAATCATAAAGAAACTGGGAGGGGATAAGTCGCTGGAGTGACCTAGTGAGTGAACACTATAAGTGAAAATAGTATAAAATATTTTAACTTGAATAAAACTTGAACGATAAGGAAACTTTATTTATATTCAAATCATGATAAACTTAAACATGTACGAGTCTTAAAAAAACATGTATAAAAATTCAGCGGTAATGAAAAATCTCACTATCGTCGGCCTGAAGGTGTGTAACCTACCTAGCGAGACCTGACACTATGTAGGCGGAAGATCGTGAACATGAACATGAAATGGCCTATGGGGGTGATCAGTGTCTCATAAGGCAATATGAGTGTAACATTCCAATTACGGGAATGTTACTGGCAGACAATAGATCCCATTGTCGCCTAAGCCTATAACTCATGCAAATGAACACTTGCTCTTATCTTAATACTATACAATCTTATAATAGTTAGACATGTAAACTTAAAAGCTTAAAGTAAACTTAAGTGCAAGATCATGAAATATATACATATTTGATAGTATTTATCGTATACACATCATCATTAATATGTCTACAATACATCAAAATGAAATCCCAGAGAATTGCATTCTATATGAATATAAGTCTGGAATGATGGACCTGTTGGTGTATGCTAAGGTCCCAAGATAATTAAACAAGCATGAAATAAGTGCGAACATAAATCAAAGAAGTTGCGGAATACTCACATCGATCGGTTGAGCGACGCTACGACGAACAAAAATATTTTCTGCCTCCTTACTGCTCACGGTAGTTCACTGGTTGCAGTCCCCATTTTCGGCCATTTGGATCATCTTCGTCAAGCTCCAAGCTTCGTCAAACGATTCCCGGCTCATGGGTGGACTTCCCTATCACCTTCGCATGTCTCTCGGAGTGTGCTAGCACTCTTGATTTTGCAACAAAATCACACTTTGCCTCCCTTTAGCTCACGGCAGTGAGCAGAAATGAAGATGAAGAACAGCCCACTTTGGGCGTGTAAAGAGAAAAGAAAAGGAGAGAGTTGTGTTGTGTTCAAGTGTTAGGTCAATTGTGTATTTAATACAAAATATTTGATTTTCGAAAAATCAAATAAATCTATATTAAATTTGTTTTCAAAAAGCTTTTCACCAACCTTGAGTGTATCACACTCATTCACTAACCAAACAACTTCCATCACTCAAAGTGACTAGTTGTCACATCAATCAAGTGACAAATGATTTGACGCTTGATGTGACTTGCGTGCCGCACTTGAATTCGAAATGTGAATGCCCTCGCAAACACTCTCGGGCTCGGGTTCGCAAATTCCAAATTAACGAATTTTCTGTTGCGACGTAATTAAATCATTACGCCTAGCGAAATCACTATTCACGTCGCTAACGAATTAATTCTAAATTAATTCGTTCGCCCGAATTAAAATCTAATTTTAATTCCGCGTCGAAATCCAATTTCTTATAATATATCAAATATATTATTTCATCGATTCATTCCAAATTAATCGTTATCTCTCTTTAATGGATATTTTATCCAGATAAAAATCTCCGCAATTAATCCTAGATTAATTTTCTCTCTCATCTAATTAATCCCAATTAATAAAAGTGTGAGTCATACGTCATCGTTGAATCTTCGGGAAGCGACCTATGAGATCCCCGGATATGTTGGCAGTAAATACGATTGTCGGACTATCCGAACACGTAAGTACCTCGTACTAGGTTTGTACCGATTTACAAGACAAGGTTGGCTTCTAGCAAAGCACCATGCCTACCCAATTCTCCATAAATATCCTTACAGGAATAAAGGATCTATATCAGGCGTAGTATATGTAGTATTACGTATTTCGATCCAGTATCGGATGATCATGTGCTAGGCTTGGGGCTTGAATTGTGTATGCCCCATACGAAGCACATGTCGGATGTCTAGTAACTAGTCTCTATAATCAGATAAACATGACCTTGTAATTTTATCCGATGACTGCAGTACTGAGGAGTACTAGTACCGTATCCTACGTGACCATCATCTCCATATGACTGGACTGATACTTCCGTCTTGACATCACACCCAACACACTACGATTCTCAATATACCGAGCATAGGCGTACACAGAACCTGTTAAAGCCCTGGACGACCGCAACCAAAGTATATTGATTGTCGCAAGTATTAGCGGTGCAAGTCTCAGGTTAAAACCAAATACACCTACCCTGATTTCAGACTTCCATAGACACATAGTCATACTACCAATGGAATTTCGAGGGGGTCTATCCAGAGCGAAGCTGTTTCCGGTACCATCGGTAAAACACAACCTCCTATTACACTTGCATGAGTATCCTATACCCAAATATATGAGAACTATGATGTTATGCCCTCACAACGCGCACAAGTGTAATACTAGTCTTTTACGCATTTATCGATGTCCAATCTCGATAATGCTCTGACTATGGATATTTATTGATTTATCCTTCGTGGACTGATACTGTCTCATATCATTCTCAGTCCAGGAACAAATCATATGGACCTCCTATCATTTATATATCTAGGTGATCTAATCACAAATGATAAGAGTGCAATCTCCTTTGTCACATAGTTAATTTATACAACAACACCATGATCTGTACAAATAGTGACGCTATGGGACATAATTGTCCAACAATCTCCCACTTGGCCTATAGCCAGTCACTTGAGTGTCTTACACCCGAACTATGTACGGTTGGCTCAAACTGCTGAGAAAAGACTTTCGTCAGCGGATTTGCATGATTATCATCTGATGCGATTTATACGATCATCACATCGCCACGATGTATGATCCGAACGATTCAGATGAAAATCGAAGTATGTATCTGGATCGTTAATGTGACCATTAATTCTTTAGCCTGTGCTGTCGCCTAGCTCAGTTGCTACAAAATTATATCTAATCTAATTAGATTTATTATCGACCCAAATGTCTTCTATTGCCGCCTCAGCTGCAGCAATAACCCGTATTTGTTGTTTATTCGGTAACAGTATCTTGCTTGGAAGATTTCCAGCTCACTGTTCCGATATTTAAACTTTGTAGTACCATTTTGTGACTTATAGTCGTCTTATCGGTTCAGAAACTGTTGGGGTTGGTGCTCAGAGCGCCAATTCCCGGTTATATTTCTGTTAAATACTTCTGTAAAACATTATTATTATGAATAATATATGCAGTTTCTATAATATAATCTATCTTTCTATATGGTAAAGACGTAATGACCCTAGAATGATTAGTCATGATATAGTTGCAAAAGCGTCGCAACGGACATTGAGAAGTATCATGACGTTGTCATTCTCAGACAGTTCCTGGTCAAGGTTTACACTACTTGGTCAGTATAGTAAACCCGTTGAGACCGGTATATGTCGTATACTGGAATATATGATTCCAATGGTTTCTCAATGAACCATAAGTCTTGGAGACTAGTATAGACGTGTAGGTGTTTATAGCGGATAAACACTGAACGACTCACCGAAGATTCTTAATGGATGGTATACCAGCGTCAATAAGAATCTTCTTGGGTTGAGTAGCACTTGTGAATCTTAGACTTGAGATGCCATTGTGGGCACATGAGACATCTTCTACACTTAGACGGCAGTCACGTCACCGATCTATTTAGATCAGACCTCCGCCTGTTCGTTGGGTGTAGACAGATCCTCAGGGTGTCCTATGTGTATCAAGATAGGATCCGTCAGTTCTGTGTATCAAAGTATAGGTAGTCCATATGATTAGCAATCAGATAAAACCATGGGCCCGTGGTAAAGTTTAGAAGCTAGTTCTAAACATTCTTTTTGAGATTGCTAATAGAATAGTCGACTGGATAATCCCGATAGAGATTTGACGTTTACATCTATATCTCTGGGATTTATCCGAATACCTGTGACGGAGGAATTATACATTTGCCATGACCTCGACCTGTATGGTTCAGCGAGATTATTCGTGATCGTCATAATCTACGGGTGGATAGATTATGGACACGAAATTAGATTTCGTGACGGATATACCTGAATCTATAGAGTCTCAATAATGAAACATACTCGTAGAGCACTAGAGCAACATTAATAAATAATATTGATTATTTATAAAGTCGTTTAAAGGTTAAACGCAAGATACGTGCTAAAGCGACTAGATAGTCATTTCCCTAATTATTGTGTATTTACATTTAATACTTGATTAATTTAAATACACATTAATTAATAGTCAAAATGAGTTTTTTTGAATTATATCCTAAATGAATATATGTTTTTAATTTTTAATGTAAATATTATACATATATTTAATATATTTGTATTTGATTAATTAATTAATTATTTAATTGTTAAATGATTAAATTAATTAAATATAAATATCTTACATTAGGATATTTGGTTTAAATGATTATGTTGCCATTGTTGACTTAAATAAATATCAATAAAGGTGTTTTAGATATTTATTAAGTTGATAAAGTGATAAAGTGAAATGAAATTGAAATTTATATTCTTGCATTTGGTATAGCAAATTCGGCCAAGGCAATTTTTTGCCCTAATATAAATTGTTTTCATTTCATTTTCATTTAGCTAACCTAATACACTTTACAAGAAACTCCATTAAAGAAAACAAAGAAAGCAAGTGAGGAAGAAAAGAAGAAACCAAAAGAAAAGCTTGGATTTTGTAAGTTTTTCAAACTTACTATTAGAAAGGAAATTGTTCCTTAGGATCTAGGCAACATCTTGTGATGTTCTTAAGTTATTATTTTCATTATTTCTTGTGTTTTTGATGATGGAAATTTTGTTGAAAGTGTTGAGCATGTATGATGAAGAAAGCTTGTAACTATTGTAGTTATAACTATTCTTTTAAGGTTTTGGAAACCATGTTGCTAATCTAGAGTTATTGACCCACTCTTAAATGACCTAGATTTGATCTTGAGTTGTTTCATTGTGTTGAGACTTGGATTGGATGGAAGAATGATGATTGAAGTAATTGATTTAATGTATTTGGTCTAATTTGTCCAATTTGTGAAAATTGAAAAATTAGGGTTCTTAACAAATTCCAAATTTGGGGATTTTCATATATGTTGTGTATTTGTGTGTGTATATGATGCATATAAAGTTTCATGTTCATTGGATTACATCTTGATGTGTTTTGATGCATGAAATGACAAAATGCACAAACCCCCCCCTTAATGGAGCTCTCGGCCAAAGTGAAGAAATTTGGGGATTTTGGTGCTTTTAGTGTTTTGATGTTTTGAGCATCATAAGTTCATCTTAGAAATGATTTAGAATCATTCAAAATTGATTAGATCAATTTCGGACTAAAATGGACAAAAATACAAAGCAAAGGTAATTTGGTAAATTCACTTGAATATGATTCATTTGAATTTTATTTCATAATTTGATTATTGGAATATTAAATAAATATGTTTATTTAATTAATCCGAGAAAAATGTTTGAAATCTGAAAATCGGATTTTCACCGCTTCCGCTGCGTTACCGGATTCACCCCCTAAAAACCCCTACAGAAACTTGCTACAGTGATCCCAGTCACTTCAAGTTTTCCTTCTCCATAGTCTAAGACAACATCCTTAGTTCTCTAAGATACTAACGGATGTTCTTAACATCAATCCAGTGACTATCACTTGGATTGGCCCGATTGTGACTCCATATGCTCAAAGCGTATGAGACACCAGGTCACGTACATTTTTCAATGTACGATTTCACGGAGAGTTTTCTCGAAAGCCAAGCTTTCGCCGATTGTTTTTATGGGAATATCATTTCCAAGAAATGACACATATTATCATTATTGTATAGGACAACCACTGTCAGTGCGCTCCTACTAACTCTCTTATATACACAAGAATCATTTCGTTTTGAATTAAATCATACTCCATTATGATTACATCAAAATGATAATTCCAAGAACCTAATGCTTGCTTCAATCCAAACATGGATCGAATAACCTGCAAACCTTGTTTGCAAGTTATGGTACGACAAAACCAACAGGATATTGTAAACATCCTCCAAAAGTTTTCCTTTTTAGGAAAGTGATTTTCCCGTTCAGCTGACATATTTCATAAATGAAACATACAGCTTCAGCAAGCATTATCCAAATGGATTTACCGTGGCAACAGGTAAAAGGTTGAATCGTAATCAACACAATGTTGATAACGATACCTTTCCGTTACAAGCCTAGCTTAGTACGTTGGTATGTTGTCATCCATATATGTCTTCCTTGAAGACTTATATAGTACCAATAGGCACAATGCCTTGCGATACATCAACTAGTATCCAAACTTGTTGATATACATGGAATCCAATTCAGATATTATGGCACTTTGCCATAATAGGGAGTCGATACCTTGTATCACTTCCTCATACGTAGTCAGTTAGTATTCCTCAATAAGATAGACATCTTTATAAGGTGAGATCAGAAACCTATACCCCAGGTTGTTTTCTGACTCTCTCCGATCTGCGCAGTTCTTGTGTATTCGAAGATTAATAGTATAGTTTCATCCTTGATGAACTATTTGCGTTCCATTAGGAATCGGTGCTTTGAACAATATTACTCTGATTTTCATCGAGTTTTACTATCCTCCCACTTACCACTGCATATCGGTAATCCTCTTAGGAAAACCGCATGGCGAGCAACAATCTAATTGTTCTCTTGTGAGTTGTATAAGTACTATACTTATGTATCCCTAGGATAACCGACAATTGACACTTATCTAATTTGGGTTTTAGTTTGGTATCATCCAAACATATGCCTAGCATACCCAAATATACAGGAATGTGAAACACGGTTTCTTTCCTATTCATATCTAATATGATATTTGTCAAACAGATATTATGGAACCTTATTCTAAATAAGTTTTGCACTGTCAAAGCTTATCCGTTGAAGGAAATGGTAGCTCAGAGCGACTCATGATTAACCTTATCATGTCCAACAAAATTCGGTTTATCCGTTTGGACACACCGTCAAACTGACGTGTTCCGTGAGGAGTCCTCTTTGAAAGAATACTATAATCTTTCAAGTATTTTAGAAACTTATTGCTTAAATATTTTCCATTACGGTCTTACCGTGACGGTTTAATACTTTAGCCGATCTGTTTGTCTATTTCGCGTCGAAAACTTTAAAAGTTTTCGATTAGTGTTCTTCAAAAGAAACACATAACCATAACGCGATGCCACATCCGTAAAGGTCATGAAATATTCATATCCACCTTCACCTAGCTAGACATGGGCCCACTTGCTTCACTATGAACTAGGGCTACCAGATCGGTGGCATTTACACTTTTACCAAGTAAAGGTGTTTTAGACACTTTGCCCAATAAACTAGATTCGTAGACTTTATTTGATTGGAATCAAATGTGTCCTAGTACCCACTCTCCGGAAGTGTGGATATACGAGTCTTGTTTAATTGTGTCCCAGGCAACAATGCCATAGTATGTTTCTCCTGATCAAATCAGTTTGAGCTATTTGTTTGTCATGTTTTACGTTTGAAATTTATTTATATTCAAAATATAAATACTGTTATTCACATCTAATGTGTTTATCTCAATATCATATTTATATAATAAAACACTTTAGTGTTCTAGAATATAAAGGTTCACCCGCAGCGGGTTAAACACTGATATAGAGATAATGTATCTAGTCAAACTAGTTACATTATAACAGTTTCCTAATTTAAGTACATACCCAAATGTAGTTCCTTAACTTAGGTATCTATGGTTAAAACATCGACTTTCGTCCCATTTCCATTTTGCAGATAAATCTCTATGGAAGTCATTATCCTGCTCAAAGCAGATTCTGAACACTGTAGACGCAGATTTCGGTCGTGGTCCACATTTGAAAATGAGTTGAGGGGGGCACTAGCGATCCTGCAAAACATAGGTGTTGTGAGCGAGAGTATTCCCACCGGTGTGGTGGGTGTCGGGGGCACTCCGACGCTCAAGTCAGTAGTGGAAGTGAGCTATTAATACCGTAAAAGGAGGAGCAAAGACAGAGATTACCTTGATTCCTGTGAGCTACTGTGAGGGCGGTAGATGAGAGGTTTAGAGAGCTATGGAGAGAGTAGTATTGGGCCATGAGTATCAGAGCTCCCCTTCTCCTTATAGACTTCAGTTCCTTTTATAAGCTATTTGAGGTGAGACTCATGAATACGTTTAATTGATATACCTTTTGTGCGTTGGTAATGGTCGCATCATAAAGGAGAGTTATGGGCAGTCATGAAGATTTGAAAACGGTTAGGTTTATAAAATGCGTTTATGTATATGAGTGTTACATGGGATAACGTATGGTGGGTCATTGGATCTGTACTGGTGTGGGCCTACGAAACGTTGAGCCGATATACACTAAATCCGGGCTTCCTAAGAGTGTGAATATGCGATGGCAACTTGGGCCTGAAGTAAAAGGTCGAAATTGCCCTTGGGCTAAATTTGGCCCAAACAGTTTGTCCCCTACTCTCTAAGTCAAGGAGTCATTGGCTTGGAGAGTACTTGACGCATGAGTCGCTTGGGACGATTGTTGGTTTCTAATATAGGTCCCAAGATCATGAAATCAAGCAAGAAAACGCATGAATACTTCAAGGAATAATGGCGGAATACATACTCACATTGAATGGTTTTGATGCAACTTAGAACATAAGCCTTCAAGCTCTCTCCAAGGTCACGTCAATGGCTCTCCAAGGCAGTGAGTGGCTCGGTTTTGCTGCTGCTGGATGGTCCAAGAATCGGCCATGGATGAGCACCATTGAAGCTCCAAGCTTCAAGCTCAAAAATGATTCCATGCTCAAAGATTCACTACCCTATCACCTTTGTATAAACCCTAGAGTGTGCTAGCACTAGTCATCTTCTTTGCTTCTCTTCATATTTCGGTCCAACCAGAAAAAGAGAGGAAGAAATCGGTCTCCAAACCGTGTGTGAGAGAGAAGCCATTTTTGGCTCCAAAAACCCTAAAACGTTAAAAGGGAGAGAGAAAACGTGAATGGTGGTTGGAGAGAGAGAATGAAAGGTGTAAAAGGTTTTTAATAATTTCAAAAATCAATAAAAGCATTTACCACATTTTTACTTTCAAAAAGCAAAGTCAAAAGGTCAAAAGCAAAAGCAATAATGCCTTTCCATCACCTTTCACCTTTTACATCAAGTCACTTTAATAAAGTGACAACATGTCATGTCACATCACTCAAAGTGATAAGTGATTTGACAATTGATGCGACTAGCGATTTGACGCTTGATGTGACTTGCGTGCCGCGTTCGAATTCGAAATGCGAATGCGCTCGCAATCACTCTCGGGCTCAGGTTCGCTAATTCCAAATTAACGAATTTTTCGTCGCGTCATAATTAAATGATTACGCCTAGCGAATTCACTATTCACGTCGCTAACGAATTAATTCTAAATTGATTCGTTTGCCCGAATTAAAATCTAATTTTAATTCCGCGTCGAAATCCAATTTCGTATAATATATCGAATATATTATTTTATCCGATTAATTCTAAATTAATCGTTCTCTCTCTTTAAACGATATTTTATCCCAGATAAAATATCTCTGTAATTAATCCCAGATTAATTTTATCTCTCATCAAATTAATCCTAGATTAATTCTCTCTCTCTTCTAATTAATCCCAGATTAATCTAGTGCGAGTCATACATCATTGGTGAATCTTTGGGAAGCGACCCATGAGATCCCCAGATATGTTGGCAGTAAATACGGTTATCGGACTATCCGAATATGTAAGTACCTCGTACTACGTTTATACCGATTTACAAGACAAGGTTGGATTCTAGCAAAGCGCCATGCCTACCCAATTCTCCGGAAATATCCTTATAGGAATATGTGATCTATATCAAGCGTAGTATACCGAAGTATTGCGTATTTCTGTCCAGTATCGGATAATCACGTGCAAGGCCTGGGGCTGAAATTGTGTCTGCCCTGTACGAAGCACATATCGGATGTCTAGTAACTAGTCTCTATAATCGGATAAACATGACCTAGTCATAATATCCCGATAGCTCGAGCATTTAAGAGAACGAGTTTCGTATCCTACGTGACCATCATCTCCACTATGACTGGAGTGATACTTCCGTCTTGACATCACACCCAACACACTACGATTCCCAATATACCCAGTATCGGCGTACATAGAACCGGTTAAAGCCCTGGACGACTTCAACTAAAGTATATTGATTGTCGTATGTATTAGCGGTGCAAGTCTCAGGTTAAGACTAAATACACCTACCCTGATTGCAGACTCCCATAGACACATAGTCATACTACCAATGGGATTCCGCGGGGGTCTATCCAGAGCGAAGCTGTTTCCCGTACCATCGGTAAAACACAACCTCCTACCGCACTTGCATAAGTATCCAATACTTAAATATATGAGAACTATGCATGTTATGCCGTCACAACGTGCACAAGTGCAATACTAGTCTTTTCCGCATTACCGATGTCCAATCTCGATAATACTCTGACTATGGATATTTAATGATTTATCCTTCATGGACTGATACTGTCTCATATCATTCTCCGTCCAGGAACAAATCATAGGGACCTCTCATCACTTATACATCTAAGGTGATCTAATCACAAATGATAAGAGAGCAATCTCATTTGTCACATAGTTAATTTGTACAACAACACCGTGATCTGTACAAATAGTGACGCTATGGGTCATAATTGTCCAACAACGATTCCATACTATGTTGATGTACTCGAGCGTTGATGCTGCCTACTAATTGGACCAAACGAATGTCAAGTTATCAACTTGAGTCTACAAGAGCCATTTGGGGAAGTACCCAGTTGTCCGAGCCAGATGATGGTCGGGATAATGAAATCGACTGTGCTAGAGCCATTGGGGAAGTGCCCAATTGATTGAACCAGATAAAGGTCAGTACATCAGTCATACGACATGTGCCTTGACTCGAAATGAATCTATGGGGTTTGTCCCCAGTTGACTGGACTTGATGAGTCCATGAGGATATAAGTCATACGACATGTGTTAATCCATGTCTAAAACTTAACTCGACATAAGTCTATGGGGGTTGTCCCCGGTCGACTGGACTTGATGAAGCCAGGAATATATGTCATACGACATGAGTAGTTCATGTCTATAATTTGACTTGACATGAGTCTATGGGGGTTGTCCCCGGTCGACTGGACTTGATGAAGCCAGGAATATATGTCATACGACATGAGTAGTTCATGTCTATAATTTGACTCGACATGAGTCTATGAGGGATGTCTCCAATCGTCTGGACTTGATGAATCCAGGAATATATGTCATACGACATGAGTAGTTCATGTCTATAATTTGACTCGACATGAGTCTATGGGGGTTGTCCCCAGTCGACTGGACTTGATGAAGCCAGGAATATATGTCATACGACATGAGTAGTTCATGTCTATAATTTGACTCGACATGAGTCTATGAGGGATGTCCTCAGTCGTCTGGACTTGATGAAGCCAGGAATATATAAGTCATACGACATGTGTTAATCCATGTCTTAACTCGACATGAGTCTATGGGGGATGTCCCCAGTCGACTGAAATAGATGAAGGTTTTTCATTCTACCTGCTCACGAGACTACTATTAAATGGTCCTAATAAAGGCCCATAGGAATCTTCATACTACCTAACTTGATAATGGTTAGTTAATTGGTCCTTTCATGTCGTCTGAGGGAAAGATGGCGATTTTTCCATACATCATGGGTTGATGGCCATTCAGCTTATCGTTTGGGATTTTAATGGACAAAATGTTTTATCATCCTGTATATATCGAGTTAGACCACACGGGATGATACTACAAGCCCTTAAAGTTAATACAGTTTGGAATAAAGAGAGAGCTCCACTTGACTACTATTGGATGGTGTCGAATAGACTTAATGCCCAACTCTATTTTTATCTTGTCGAATGAGTGGGAGTAAAGTAAATTAGGTGACTTTAATGTGATTCAATTGTCGACTTTTTCATGTTTGGAAGGCCAACTTATTGCTTCTGTCTAGCTTGCTGGGCCTTCCAACGTGACCAAAGCCCATGAACTGAGTGGATAAAGGGGGTTGGTGTCATGCGCTGTTTTGAAATTGGTTCTTCTGAATTAGGGGTAAAGTGGCGCTTTTGTTCTTCAAACCACATTTGATACGACAAATGGATTTCTCCTCCAGTATGTGTTCCACTTTGCAGTCTTAATTTCGTACTTCAAATCATCAAGATGAACCTCAGTCTGAACACGCGCTCTCTGATTATAAACTCGAAAGCACCGCGCAAAAAAGATGTCGCACTGGAGCCTAAACCTGAGACGACACTGCCAGATTCCATCTCCGGAAGCGCCGCGTGAAAAATTGATTCCCGAAATGACGCCGCACAAGAAGCTTATCCTGAGCCTGTGGTCGATGAATCTGTATCTGAAGAAGGTTCGAAGGAAGCTAAACCTCAAAACGACATCGTACGAGAACCTCAACCTGATATTCAATTTGATCTGACATCTTCAGAATAGAGTGTCGCGCCAGTTTGATCACAGAGGCCGACCCAAAGGACCCAGATCTGATGAAGCCATCCCCTAATTGACGTTTGTGTGTCGACTTATGAGCTATCTAAATTACTCAATGAGGATGTATTGAGTATGGACTCCTGAAGAAGACGAGGTTTGAACTGCTATTGCTTTTGCTTCTAGATTCTTCTTGTTCTTTTACTTTAATAGTGTGGAAATGGATGATTCAATGTCTCTAGATTTGATCCTTGTTGCATCATTCGGCTTTGAAGAAGTGAAGTGCTAGTCCAAGAACACTGGTCCAAGATTGAGTTTGTCGGCTTCGTCTGAGGTAGCCTGAAAATCTAGAAAAGTTTCGAATCTGGGTTTGTGGAGGCTTCAATGAGAGGGAAAATGATGACTGAGATTAAGACAAGGTTTTGGGTTTGTCTATTGTGGAATTATTTACAGGCCTTTTAGTAAAGAGGTAATTGGTACGATAAATGTTAATTTTTTCGATTACTGTTGTCGAGTGACTGTAACAATGTAAACTTGATGGAGAGTATCCAAAGCATTGAATGTATTTAGTTGTGAGTAGCTTGAAAACTTTTGGAGCCTACGCATTTTTGCTTATGGTGGGCTGGCTCTCCCGCATGTCCATGGGCTTTCACTCGGCTGAGAGCTTTCTTCAAGTGGAGTATCATCTTTAAAAATCTATTCACTGCCTCATAGTATCAAATGAGACACTCACCTCTAAACGAATCTTTACAATTGTTAATTAGAGCATCCTTATTAAGCCGAGTCTACATCATTGCAATGTCGAGTGGGATAGTCCCTCATGATGTGTCTTCATTTGAAGCATCTTCCTTGAGCCGAGACTAAATCCTCATAGTGTCGGGTGGGATACCAACTTATCATATCTTCATCTAGAGCATCATATTCTTAAGCCGAGACTACATTACGGTAGTATCGAATGGTGTTTCTACCTCCGGCTCATCGTCGTGTGGAATAGAACCTCAACCATCTTACTAGTACTTCTTCCATCTCATGTCAACTGAGATCTTGAACAAGTGAAAAGCCTCATATGTGGAGTGTCGAATGGAATCTCAAGCAAGTGACGAGCTATATATATAGTGATGTCAACTGGGACATCCTCTACAACACACTAGTGTCGAGTGGGACATCCCTAACAAATTCTTTGCCAGACATTGTAAATGTCTACTGAGCCATTCATAACAATTACTTAGTTGTAAATTGTAGTGTCGTCTGGGACACCCATATCTTAGAATCATATTGTAACACCTACTATAAATCTCATGCCTTAATGATGTCGACTGTGACATTCTAAAAAGGTGTAAGTCATACCTGGTTGATCGGGATGTCCGTGTCAAGTCTTCATTCGGGTACTGTCGACTGGAACATCATTCTTTTGCCTAATACATCGCTTCTTCATGTTAGGTAAATGGTAGGAAATGTAGTTCCATTGTAGGGAGGCGTCTTGCTCCTGACGTTGGGGTATATCTGAAAGGATCATTGAATGAGGGATCTTTGCATGCTATGAATCGCTAAGGGCCCCACGGTGGGCGCCAAATTATATACGCAAATTTCGGTCGTGGTCCACAATTGAAAATGAGTTGAGGGGGGCACTAGCAATCCTTCAAAACATAGGTGTTGTGAGCGAGAGTATTCCCACCGGTGTGGTGGGTGCCAGGGGCACTCCGACGCTCAAGTCAGTAGTGGAAGTGAGCTATTAATACCGTAAAAGGAGGAGCAAGGAGAGAGATTACCTTGATTCTTGTGAGCTACCGTGAGGGCGGTAGATGAGAGGTTTAGAGAGCTATGGATAGAGTGATATTGGGCCATGAGTATCAGAGCTCCCCTTCTCCTTGTAGACTTCAGTTCCTTTTATAAGCTATTTGAGGTGAGACTCATGAATACGTTTAATTGATATACCTTTTGTGCGTTGGTAATGGTCGCATCATAAAGGAGAGTTATGGGCAGTCATGAAGATTTGAAAACGGTTAGGTTTATAAAATGTGTTTATGTATATGAGTGTTACATGGGCTAACGTATGGTGGGTCATTGGATCTGTACTGGTGTGGGCTTGCGAAACGTTGGGCCGATATACACTAAATCCGGGCTTCCTAAGAGTGTGAATATGCGATGGCAACTTGGGCCTGAAGTAAAAGGTCGAAATTGCCCTTGGGCTAAATTTGGCCCAAACAAACACCAGTATGTATATTTTATGTACAATACTAAGTATTTAAAATCCAATTTTAATACTAGTAGTGAACATAATGATGACAAACATATTTGAAGTCAGAGCCTTGCTCGTCTTCAATTCCTTCATGTATGCTTTGTCCAAACGGCAGTCACGCTTCCGCGATCCCGTTTGCCACAATTTAGGCAGATATTTTGGGATATGTCCTTTATCTTCTCAGAAGATTATAATGATTTTGCCTTTGACTTTGCCCTTTTCACATTCCAGTAGCCTTTGGCCAAGCCTCAGGTTTCTAGAATATCGAAGTAAGGTGCACCTTGTGCTATTTGCCTAATTGCAAAGTTCGACTTTATCTCCTTGAGAATAGTCATTAATTCTCCAAGAATTATTTATTGCAATTTCGTACTTCTAAGATCCAAAAAATGGATCTTTGAAGATCCTTCAATTTCATTATCATACTTTAAGGATCTAATCCTTAGTTCTGATTCAGAAATTAAGGAGTCTACTGCAACACGCTTAATGGATTAAGCACTAAAGTTATCATTACATAAATCTTCCAAAGATTATGCTCTACTATTTGCTTAACTCCGGGCCTAGGCATAATATGTTATTTTATCAAATAAAGTAACTTATTAGTTTCCAGGACCATCCTGAAATTTATTCCCAATTTTGAAAATTAAACCATTTAAATACATTTTCCCTAAGATTATGTTTTAAATGTCAATCTTTCAATTTTATCTTGATTTTAATAGTCCAACTATTCAATCAATGATTTAGGTACTATTATTATAATGATTACAACAGTCCAACTATTTAATCAACTATAATTTAATAGATTAAAATCAATTATATTGATTACTATAATCCAATTATAAAATCAACTATAAATGAATAGTTTGAATACAGTCCAACTGTTAATTAAAACAACTATTTAAATATTAGTCCAACTAACATTTAATTTATTTGACGAATGATATTTGATTGAGCGCGTATGGCAAGTAATTAAACGAATATTGCAAATTCAATTCTTACCTCCCACTATTTTTCGGCGAGCCTCTAACCCTCTGTCGAGTACTCGGGAAACCGTGTTTCCTAGTGGGCTAGGATCCCGTTAAATATCAGACAATCTTGACTTTGGCCAACAAACTGTATGATAATTAACTAGGTAGATCTCTAAGATCAATTGGATCCAATCCAATTCCTAGATCCAGTAGGGCGACATCCAAATCCGAAACATATATCTTATATATGCCAATACATCCAATGTATTACCTAACCTTTTTCCTTTGAATCAACTAAGCCTTGGCTTTGGCACAACAAACTTAGTGATCCGAGTCAAGCGTGACCCATTGACCATGGAAAGCTTCGTAATCAATATCGATGGACAAGAAGTGGTTTTGACTTTGGCCAACAAACCACAACTTGGACAAGACACCAATATGGAACAAAGCCTTCGTGATTCAAACACATCCTCGACGGAAAAAGGCCTTGACTTTGGCCAATAAGCCAATGCCAGTCTCGGATCTTGAGTAAGAATCACTCAATGGAAGGAAAGACGCTTAATATTTTGTGAGGGTTTTTCGCGTGCAAATTGGCAACCAATTTATTATCTTTGTTAAGGTCTCATCATCATACACCCTTAAACATGCATTCTAAACACATAATAAAGCGCGTATAAATAAAGTAATAATGATATGCGAATGGATACTTTACACATTGATTCTATATGAAATCTCTCCCTTTCTCTCTCCCGCTAGCACAAGTATTACTTCTACCCGTTACACTACACTTCTAAAGAAACCTCATTTACATTGAGGGGAATAGGTGAGAAGAGAATACAAAGAATATGGAGGTAATAAGGCTGGACACGCAGGTCCAATGAATAAATCAAATTTATTACAACAATTTCTAAAATTGTCACACCCTTCTAATATCCATCTGATATACATTATTCATGCATCGCAACCATGTATTCACACAAGCATGTTATCAATCAATCTAATCAAATTAATTAATCTGATAATTAGTGACCATCCAATGTTCAAACAAAGATTTGATTTTGCGCGAGTCAAACTCGTTTTGCGAATAAGTACTCAAAGTACATATTCTCGAATTAAATTAACTACAACATTAAATCCAATTTAATATGTATTTAATTCTAATTCATTATTTAATTCCAAATTAAACATTACACTTTAATAACGAACCTTTACGATTTAAATTCCAAATTTAATCGCTACGGGTCTCAAAGGCCGATTAACGTCCAACGTCAATTCAATTAAAGTCCAATGGGTTTTTAATTAATTTCTTAAGGCGTGGACTTTTGGTCAACTCGGGTCAAACCGAATAACCAAAATCCAATCCGGGAATTACCCCATAAGCCCAGAAATCAATTTAGGCCCATTAGGCCCAATTAAACTTTAAAGGTCTATTAGTCGCATTTGGGCTTTATGGAAGCGGTTTTGGGCTCAATTGGATCCAACCAATTTAGCCTAAACCCAACTTGGTACAACCAAGCCCAATAAGCCCAATTACAACACAACAAGCCCAAATCCAATTTAAGGCCCAAATAATTAAATTTCAAAAATCCAATTTCCCAATTTAATTACACTAAGTGTATAACACAATTAATCACCCAAATCAATATTTCCAAAACATTAATTTATACAATTAATCATGCTCAATTACAACAAAAATGTCCAACATATTTCATCAAAAATCAAACCCAAATACATGCTCAAAGTCTCGGCATTGGAGGGATTTTATATCCAATTTCAAATACAATCCAATTGAATCAAATTAAACATTAAATCAACATTCCCAATTGATTTCTAACTCATCCAATGAATCAAAAAATCAAAATTCCAAGGCTTTTAGGGCTTCCAACCATTCAACCACATAAACAATTTGGGGAAATTTGTTCCAAACAACATTTCATCAAATTGATCCAATAAATTATCAATTAAAACACATTTAAGCATACTAATTCATACAATTTCATTATACATGCTCAAAATCAATTTTACCCAAATTTTAAGCCCTAAATCAATTTCATGCTCAACCTTGCTCAAGATACCATTGTTGGTGTTTGCTAAGGTCCCAAGATCATTAAACAAACATGGAATAAGTGCAAACACAAATCAACGAAGTTGCGGAATACTCACATCAATCGGTTGAGCGACGCTACGATGAACAAAAATGTATTCTGTCTCCTTACTTCTCACGGCAGTTCACTGGTTGCAGTCCCCATTTTCGACCATTTGGATCATCTTTGTCAAGCTCCAAGCTTCGTCAAACGATTCCCGGCTCATGTGTGGACTTCCCTATCACCTTCGCATGTCTCTCGGAGTGTGATAGCACTCTTGATTTTACAAAAAAATCACACTTTGCCTCCTTTTAGCTCACGGCAGTGAGCAGAAATGAAGATGAAGAACAGCCCACTTTGGGGTGTAAAGAGAGAAGAAAAGGAGAGAGTTGTGTTGTGTTCAAGTGTTAGGTCAATTGTGTATCTAATACAAAATATTTGATTTTAAAAAAATCAAATAAATCTATATTAAATTTGCTTTCAAAAAGCTTTTCACCAACCTTGAGAGTATCACACTCATTCACAAACCAAACAACTTCCATCACTCAAAGTGACTAGTTGTCACATCAATCAAGTGACAAATGATTTGACGCTTGATGTGACTTACGTGCCGCACTTGAATTCAAAATGTGAATGCGCTCGCAAACACTCTCGGGCTCGGATTCGCAAATTCCAAATAACGAATTTTCCGTTGCGACGTAATTAAATGATTACGCCTAGCGAAATCACTATTCACGTCGCTAACGAATTAATTCTAAATTAATTCGTTCGCCCGAATTGAAATCTAATATTAATTCTGCGTCGAAATCCAATTTCTTCTAATATATCAAATATATTATTTAATCGATTAATTCCAAATTAATCGTTATCTCTCTTTAATGGATATTTTATCCCAGATAAAATATCTCCGCATTAATCTCAGATTAATTTTCTCTCTCATCTAATTAATCCCAGATTAATAAAAGTGCGAGTCATACGTCATCGGTGAATCTTCGGGAAGTGACCCATGAGATCCCCGGATATGTTGGCAGTAAATACGGTCGTCGGACTATCCGAACACGTAAGTACCTCGTATTACGTTTGTACCGATTTACAAGACAAGGTTGGCTTCTAGCAAAGCGCCATGCCTACCCAATTCTCCAGAAATATCCTTACAGGAATAAAGGATCTATATCAGGCGTAGTATACGTAGTATTGCGTATTTCGATCCAGTATCGGATGATCACGTGCTAGGTCTGGGGCTGGAATTGTGTCTACCCCGTACGAAGCACATGTCGGATGTCTGGTAACTAGTCTCTATAATCGGATAAACATTACCTTGTAATTTTATCCCGATGACTGCAGTACTTAAGAGTACTAGTACTGTATCCTACGTGACCATCATCTCCATATGACTGGAGTGATACTTCCGTCTTGACATCACACCCAACACACTACGATTCTCAATATACCCAGCATAGGCGTACACAGAACCTGTTAAAGCCCTGGACGACCGCAACCAAAGTATATTGATTGTCGCAAGTATTAGCGGTGCAAGTCTCAGGTTAAGACCAAATACACCTACCCTGATTTCGGACTTCCATAGACACATAGTCATACTACCAATGAAATTCCGAGGGGGTCTATCCAGAGCGAAGCTATTTCCCGTACCATCAGTAAAACACAACCTCCTATTACACTTGCATGAGTATCCTTTACCCAAATATATGAGAACTATGCCGTTATGCCCTCACAACGCGCACAAGTGTAATACTAGTCTTTTACGCATTTATCGATGTCCAATCTCGATAATGCTCTGACTATGGATATTTAATGATTTATCCTTCGTGGACTGATACTTTCTCATATCATTCTCAGTCCAGGAACAAATCATAGAGACCTCCTATCATTTATATATCTAGGTGATCTAATCATAAATGATAAGAGTGCAATCTCCTTTGTCACATAGTTAATTTGTACAACAACACCATGATCTGTACAAATAGTGATGCTATGGGTCATAATTGTCCAACAGGACCCCATAACTAATAACTGCATCATAACACTTGTCCTCGAGCTGAGTCTCCAAAAGTTTCACGTGGCTCACCAAAAGACAGATCCTGCAAAAGAACTGGTAAATGGTGGGGGTGAGTCCTATGGAACTCAGTGAGTGGAGCTACAAAATCAAAGAAAACTGTATCAATGTAACTGTTTTAAATTACTTTAGCTTTAAAACGTTTCTGAAATCCTTGTTTGAAAACTAATTCTTTTCTTTTGAACTTGAGAAAATCATTTCTAAAGTACTTCATGTATAAAAATCTATAAAATTGTATAAAACTTGACGCATGGGGGCGTTATGTATCGTTGTCCCCCCATACGCCTAACTAGTGGTCTTGGAGCGTTACGTATCGTCGTCCCCCAAACAACTAAACTAGAGCCGGTAGTGCTAATATATGCTACTATCTGACCCTGAAATTAGGGTCTAGGGGTGTTATGTATCACCGTCCCCCTATCCCTGAACTATGTGTGAACACGTTCTCTATCCGTCAATTCCATAAGTCAGAGCTGAGGTGGGTTTTTCCCTCATGCCTCTAAAATCGTAAATACTCGTGCTTTTAAAATTCAAAATTTCTCAAAACTTTCTTACATAAGAAATAACTGGTAATTAATATGGCTAATATCCTAAAGCATTTAAAGTAAATCTTGATCAATAACAAGTAAATAAAAATCAACTTTGAAAGAAAAAAAACATCCACTCACAGATTTGAAGTTGGGTCAGCTATGTTTCACGTCGCCGAGGGAGAACGCGGCTCTTATCGAGTATCTATTTGAAATAAGCTTAGTTAGAACATGAGTTACAAAACATGTTGGACAACTATAATCCATAGCGTCACTATTTGTACATATCATTGTGTTGTTGTACAAATTAACTATGTGACAAAGGAGATTGCACTCTTATCATTTGTGATTAGATAACCTAGATGTATAAATGATGAGAGGTCCTTGTGATTTGTTCCTGGACGGAGAATGATATGAGACAGTATCAGTCCACGTAGGATAAATCATTAAATATCCATAGTCAGAGTATTATCGAGATTGGACATAGATAAATATGTAAAAGACTAGTATTACACTTGTCCGCGTTGTGAGGGCACAACGACATAGTTCTCATATATTTGGGTATATGATACCCATGCAAGTGTAATAGGAGGTTGTGTTTTACCGATGGTACGGGAAACAGCTTCGCTCTGGTTAAACCCCATCGGAATTCCATTGGTAGTATGATTATGTGTCTATTGAAGTCTGAAATCAGGGTAGGTGTATTTGGTCTTAACCTGAGACTTGCACCGCTAATACTTGCGACAATTAATATACTTTGGTTGCGGTCGTCCAGGGCTTTAACAGGTTCTGTGTACGCCAATGCTGGGTATATTGAGAATCGTAGTGTGTTGGGTGTGATGTCAAGACAGAAGTGTCACTCCAGTCATATGGAGATGATGGTCACGTAGGATATGGTGCTAGTACTCTTAAGTACTGCAGTCATCGGGAGAAAATGACAAGGTATTGTTTATCCGATTATAGAGACTAGTTACCAGACATCCGATATGTTCTTCGTACGGGGCAGACACAATTCCAGCCCCAGGCCTATGTTAGTGTTCCTAGAACATGCCAAGGATATAATAAGCATGAAAACAAGTGATTAAGATCATTATAAGTTGCGGAAATACTTACAAATTCAGATTTGAGCTTTTAAAAATTTGAGAAGAGAACTCCAAGTTCCAAGCAAAGTGTTGATTTCAACTCTTGAAGATGTTTCCCTATCACCTTTGTTGACTTGCTTAAGTGCTAGCTTTTGATTTGAAGAACAAAATCCAAGTGAAGAAGAGAAAGAGACTCACGCCCAAGGGGAGTGTGTGCTAGGGTTTCTTTTGTTCAACTTGTGTAAATGATGCGTAGAGATTTGCTTTTGGTAAAACCCTTTTACCCTTTTCACCAAAACTTGGTAGTTGGGTAAATGGTTTTACCAAAACCATTACAAGGTGGTTGGGTGGTTGGTGGCTTGGCATAAATGCCAACTACCACCACCTACCACACATGTGAAGTGGGCCCCACTATTTGAATTCAAAATTCAAATATCTCTACGAACATTCGACGCGGCTCAGTTCTGTTTAATTCGATTAAACGAACTTTCGTCGCTCAATAATTAAATCTAATTTAATTAAATAACGATGTCTCGCAAATATATTACGAACGTCGATTAGGAATTAATTCTAAATTAATTCATTCGTTCCTATTAAAGTCCGACTTTAATTTCATAATGAAATCTAATTCATATTAATATATCTGATATATTAATTTTAGCCCATTCGAATAAATTAAATAGAAAAATCAAATTTAACTATTAAATTTATTTTACCGATTAATTCCAAATTAATCGTGTTCTCTCTCTACCGAACACATTTAATCCCAGATTAAATAAAGCCCCAATTAATCCCAGATTAATTTTCTCTCTCTAAATTAATCCCAGATTAATTCTAATTTAAGTCAACTGTCATCGGTGAATCTTTGGGAAGCGACCCAAGAGATCTTTGGATATGTTGGCATTAAATCAGGTTATCGGACTATCCGATAAAGTAAGTACCTCGTACCACGTGCTTACCGATTTACAAGACATGGTTGGCTTCTAGCAAAGCACCGTGCCTACCCAATTCTCCAGAAATATTCTTACTGGAATATATAATCTATGTCAGGCGTAGTATACGTCGTATTGCGTATCGCGATCCAGTATCTGATGTCACGTGCAAGGCCTGGGGCTGGAATAGTGTCTGACTCGTACGAAGCACATATCGGATATCAAGCAACTAGTCTCTTTGAATCGGATAATCATGACCTTGTCATATTATCTCGATGGTTGCAACACTATAGAGAACTAGTTCTGAATCCCAGCGTGATCATCATCTCCATATGTTTGAAGTGATACTTCCATCTTGACATCACATCCAATACACTACGATTCACAATAAACCTAGAAGAGGCGCACACAGAACCTATTAAATCCCTGGACGACCAAAACGAAAGTTTACCGATTGTCGCAAGTACTAGCGATGCAAGTCTCAGGTTAATACCAAATACACCTACCCTGAAGCGGACTCCCATAAACACATATACATACTACCAATGGGATTCCACGGGGTCTATCCAGAGCGAAGCTGTTTTCCGTACCATCGGTAAAACACAACCTCCTATCGCACTTGCATAAGTATCCAATACTTAAATATATGAGAACTGTGCCGTTATGCCCTCACAACGCGCACAAGTGCAATACTAGTCTATTCCGCATTATCGATGTCCAGTCTCGATAATACTACGACTAGGGATATTTAATGATTAAACCTTTATGGATTGATACTGTCTCATATCATCTCAATCCGGAACTAATCATAAGGACTTCTACCATTTCTATATCAAAGTAAATTAATTACAAAATGGTAAAAGGCAATTTCATTACTACATAGTTAATTTAGTACAAAAACACAATGTCTTTACAAACAGTGACGCTATGGGTCATAATTGTCTAAAAATCTCCCACTAGGCCTATAGCCAGTCACTCAAGCATCTAAAACCTGAACTATGTATATGTTTCTCAAACTTTTGCTGTGAAATAACTTTCGTCAACGGATCTGCAATGTTTTCATCTGATGAGACATTCTCGATCTTCAAATCGCCACGATGTATGATCTCACGTATCAGATGGAAACGTCGAAGAACAAGCTTGGATCGTTGATGAGACTGCGGTTCCTTAGCCTGCGCTATAGCCCCGTTATTGTCACAATACAATGGAACGGGGTCAGCTGCTAACGGAACTACTCCTAATCCAATTAGGAATTTTTGGATCCAAACTGCTTCCTTTGCTGCTTCGGTTGCAGCAATGTACTCCGCTTCTGTTGTTGAATCGGCAACAATATCTTGCTTGGAAGATTTCCAGCTCACTGCTCCGTTATTCAAACAAAATATGTACCCGGATTGCGACTTGTAGTCATCTTTATCGGTTTGGAAACTTGCATCGGTATACCCAGTTACCTTAAGTTCTCCATCTACATAGATTAAGAAAGCATCCTTAGTTCGTCTAATATACTTAAGGATGTTCTTAACTGCCATCCAGTGACCATCACCTGGATCGGCCTGATAACGACTACAAATGCTCAAAGCATACGAGACATCAGGTCGCGTACATATCATGGCATACATGATCGATTCGACTGCCGAGGTGAACGGTATCCAACTCATGTTGTTTCTCTCATCTTGAGTTTTAGGACACATGTCCTTAGATAGAGTGATGCCATGTGACACTGGTAACAGTCCCCTCTTGGACTGATCCATGTTGAATCTTTTCAACACTTTGTCAATGTACGTGCTCTGGGAGAGTCCAAGCAGCTTTCTAGATCTATCCCGGTAGATCTTTATTCCTAGAATATAGGCTGCTTCTCCCAGATCTTTCATGGAGAATTTTAATGAAAGCCAAGCCTTCACCGATGTTAACATGGAAATGTCATTGCCTATAAGCAATACATCGTCAACATAAAGGACAATTAAAGTAAGTGTTATCCCACTAACCTTCTTTTATACACAAGGATCATCTTCGTTTTGAATGAAATCATATTCTTTTATGATCTCATCAAAACGTTGGTTCCATGACCGCGATGCTTGCTTCAGTCCATAAATGGACCGATTTAACTTACAAACCTTGTTTGCAAGTTTAGGCACGATAAAACCGTCAGGCTGTTGCATATAAACATCCTCCAAAAGGTTTCCGTTAAGGAAAGCGGTTTTAACGTCCATCTGCCATATCTCATAATCGAAATATGCAGCAATAACAAGCATTATCCGAATGGATTTAATCATGGCAACGGGTGAGAAAGTTTCGTCGTAATCGACACCATGTCGTTGAAGATACCCCTTCACTACAAGCTTAGCTTTGTACGTTTATACGTTGCCATCCATGTCGGTCTTCTTCTTGAAGACCCATTTGCAACCAATAGGCATTACGCCTTCTGATGCATCAACCAGTGTCCAAACTTGGTTGGTGTACATGGAATCCATTTCAGACTTCATGGCTTCTTTCCATAAAGTGGAATCGATATCTTGTATCGCTTCCTCATACGTAGCCAGTTCAGTATCCTCAATGAGATTAATATCTACATGAGGTGAGATCAGAAACCCATACCTCTCAGGTTGTATCCTGACTCTCTCCGACCTACGCGGTCCTTGTGTGATAGAAGATTGTGGTACAGTCTCATCCCGGATGGACTGTTCTTGTTCCGTTGAGGATTCTATGCCAGGAACAGTATCACTCCGATTTTCATCAAGTTCTACTTTCCTCCCACTAACCACTGCATTTAGGAATTCCTTCTCAAGGAAAACTGCATGTAGAGCAACAAATACTTTGTTCTCTCGTGGGTGATAGAAGTAATATCATTTGGTTTCCCTAGGATATCCTACGAATAGGCATTTATCCGACTTGGGCTCAAGTTTGGTACCTTCCAAACGTTTAACGTATGCCCAGCATCCCCAAATCTTCAGGAATGAGAAACCCGGTTTCTTTCATGTCCATATCTCATATGGTGTCTGTTGTACAGAGTTTGACGGAAACTTATTCAAAATAAGAATTGTACTGTTTAATGCATATCCCCAGAAGGAAATAGGTAGCTCAGTGCGACTTATCATAGACCTTACCATGTCCAACAAAGTTCGGTTTCTCTGTTCGGACACACAGTTTAATTGCGGTGTTCCAGGAGGAGTCCACTGTGAAAGAATGCCATATTCTTTCAAGTAATCTAGAAACTCATTACTCAAGTATTCGCCACCACGGTCCGACCGTAATGTCTTTATACTCTTGCCGGTCTGTTTTTCAACTTCGTGTCGAAACTCTTTGAATTTCTCAAAAGTTTCCGACTTGTGTCTTATAAGATACATATAACCATAACGCGATGCATCATTCGTAAAGGTTACGAAGTATTCGTATCCACCTCTAGCCTGGCTAGACATGGGCCCACAAACGTCACTATGAACGAGGGCTAACAGTTCGGTGGTGCGTACACCTTTACCGCTAAAAGGTGATTTAGGCATTTTGCCTAATAAGCAAGATTCGCAGACGTCATATGAATTTGGATCAAATCCGTCCAAGTACCCACTCTTCGAAAGTGTGGATATGCGAGTCTTGTTTATGTGTCCCAGACGACAGTGCCACATATAAGTTTCATCTTTGTTACTTAGTTTGAGCCTTTTGTTTGTTACATTATATGTTTGAGATTGATTTATATTCAAAATATAAAGACCATTATTAGCATCAGCAGAACATATCTCAAAATCATCTTTATAAACAAAACACCAAGTGTTTCGGAATACAAAAGTGTACCCGCATTAGGTCAAACAAGATACAGAGATAATACTCCTAGTTAAACTAGGTACATAATAACAATCATTAAGTTCAAGTACATGCCCCGAGGGCAGCTCTAAAACAAAAGTGCCAACGGCCAAAACGGCGACTGGTGCCCCATTTCAACACGTAGATCAATCTCCCCTGAGGCCAGTCTCCTGCTAATCTACAGATCCTGCACATCAGTACATATATGAGTACCACAACCAGAATAAAAAATCCAATTTTTTAAACTAGAAGTAGTCATGTTTATCTCTATAACAAACATACCTAAAGCCGGTGCCTTGCCCGCTTTAATCTCCTTCTAGAGCGTCTTGTACTCGCGACAGTCACGCTTCCAGTGACCCCGCTTCCAGTGACCCCGCTTGCCGCACTGGAGGCAAACATCCTGAGATTTGTCCCTAGGCTTCCCAGAAGCCTTTGACGATTTGGCCTTGCCCTTTCCTTTATGCTTCTTCTTCTTCACACCTCCAGTCGTCTTGAGCCCAGCCCTCGGTGTATGAGATGTCGAAGTAAAGTGCGCCTCGCGCTTGTTGCCCTTAAGTAGCTCTTTCTCGGCTTCCTTGAGAACCGACAATAAGTCTCCAAGAGTATCATCAGTGTTCATCAAATTATAGTTTATGATGAACTGTCTCCAAGTGTCGGGGAGAGATTGCAGGACCATATCTATGGTAATCTCAGCCTCAAAGATTATCCCCATCTCAGCTAGCTCATCTATGTCAGCAATCATCTGTGCCACATGGGACTCAACAGACATGCCATCTGACAAACGTGAACAAAATAGCTTATTTACTAACTCATATCTCTGTGACCTACGGTTAGATCGGTGAAGATCTTGTAACCTTGCCAACATGTTATAGGGATCCAAGTCCATGTTCTGTCGACGGAAATGCTGAGTAATAGAAGCAAGCATAATAGACTGAGCAGTATCACAATCATCGCTGTGATTCTTCCAAAGCTCCAGCTCAAGTAGCTCATCAGGTTTGGGCTTAGGCCCAAGAGGTCTCTGTATAGTATATAGTAGCCTCTCGGCTCCAAGGACTATCCTTAGATTCATTTCCCAATCGGCAAAGTTCGTGCCCTTGAAGACATTTTCGCCCATGATAATGTCTCGGACATTTCCCTTTCCAGTCATCTTGGCTACGATAGTCCAACTATCTAGTCAACGATATTTGGGTACAGTCAAACTGTTGCAAGAAAAATAACATTGTATTAGTCCAACTAAAATAATTTTGACGAAATAATTTGAAAGCGCGTAAAGCTAAGTATCTGAATGAAATTACAAATTCAATACTAGCCTCCCACTATTTTTCGGCGAGTCTCTAACCCTCTGTCGAGTACTCGGGAAACCTAGTTTCCTAGTGGGCTAGGATCCCGTTAAATTCAATACTAGCCTCCCACTAATATCCATCCGATATACATTATTCATACAACACATCCATGTAATCATACAAAACATGTTATTCAATCAATCTAATCCAATTAATTAATCTTTGAATTAATGATCATCCAATGTTCAATCAACGATTTGATTTGCTCGAGTCAAACTCGTTTAAGAATAAATACTCAAAGTAAGTATTCTTGAATTATTTTGAACTACAACTTTAAATCCAATTTATTTGTATTCAATACTAATTCCCATTTAATTCCAAATTAAATATTTACACTTATTTATTTGCCTTAAAGACTTGGATTCCAAATCCAATCTTAATGGGTCTCAAAGGCCCAATAACATCCAATGTCATTTTAATTAAAGTCCAATGGCTTTTAATTGATTCTTAGGCATGGGCTTTGGCCATAATGGATCAAACCCAAAATGCCAAGGCCCAATAGGAATCACCCTATTGCCAACAAATCAATCGAGGCCCATTAGGCCCAATTAAATTCTTTAAAGGTCAAGTGATGTATTTGGACTTTATGGAATTCGTTTTGGGCCCAATTGGATCCAATCCAAAAGTCCAAAACCAAACTTGGTCAAACCAAGCCCATTAAGCCCAAATACACACTTTTAGCCCAATAAACTTTAAAGGCCAATTATTACAATTTTAATATTCCAATATTATAATTATTATAATTAAAGTGTATTAGTCATGATTAATTAATTAAACTCAATATTTCCAAAATACCAATTAACGTAATTAATCATGCTTAATCCAACAATTCATGCTCAACACAAATTGAGGCCAAAATACATCATTTCATGCTTAACACAAATTGAAGCCTGAATACATCATTTCATGCTCAACATGCTCTTTGATTTTAACATAAACATTATTGACTTTGATTCTAATCCAATCAAACCAAATATCAACATTTAAACATGAATTTAAACACATCATTTTAGGTTACAAAAAATCAAAAACTGCAGTTCACTGTACAGTCATGCATTCGGCCAACCTAATTTTTTTTTATTTTTGATTCAATCAATTTATTTCAAATGTAATAATGCATAACTCTAAGTTATCATATTCTAAACATGCTCAAATCATCAATTTGAAAAAATCATGTTCAAAACACAAAAGCCCCAAATTTTATGCTCAAGAACCCTAAAATTTTTCATGCTTAAAATGGGCTCTCTGATGTCATTGTTAGTGTTCCTAGAACATGCCAAGGATCTAATAAGCATGAAAACAAGTGATTAAGATCATTATAAGTTGCGGAAATACTTACAAATTTGGATTTAAGCTTTTAAAAATTTGAGAAGAGAACTCCAAGTTCCAAGCAAAGTGTTGATTCCAACTCTTGAAGATGTTTCCCTATCACCTTTGTTGACTTGATTAAGTGCTAGCTTTTGATTTGAAGAACAAAATCCAAGTGAAGAAGAGAAAGAGACTCACGTCCAAGGGAGAGTGTGTGCTAGGTTTTCTTTTGTTCAACTTGTGTAAATGATGTGTAGAGATTTGCTTTTGGTAAAACCCTTTTACCCTTTTCACCAAAACTTGGTAGTTGAGTAAATGGTTTTACCAAAACCATTACAAGGTGGTTGGGTGGTTGGTGGCTTGGCATAAATGCCAACTACCACCACCTACCACACATGTGAAGTGGGCCCCACTATTTGAATTCAAAATTCAAATATCTCTATGAACATTCAACGCGGCTCAGTTCCGTTTAATCCGATTAAATGAACTTTCGTCGCTAAATAATTAAATCTAATTTAATTAAATAACGATGCCTCGCAAATATATTACGAACGTCGATTACGAATTAATTCTAAATTAATTCATTTGTTCGTATTAAAGTCCGACTTTAATTTCGTAATGAAATCTAATTCATATTAATATATCTGATATATTATTTTAGCCCATTCGAATAAATTAAATAGAAAAATCAAATTTAACTATTAAATTTATTTTACCGATTAATTTCAAATTAATCGTGTTCTCTCTCTACCGAACACATTTAATCCCAGATTAAATAAAGCCCCAATTAATCCCAGATTAATTTTCTCTCTCTAAATTAATCCCAGATTAATTCTAATTTAAGTCAACTATCATCGGTGAATCTTTGGAAGCGACCTAAGAGATCTCTGGATATGTTGGCAGTAAATCAGATTATTGGACTATCTGATAAAGTAAGTACCTCGTACCGCGTGCTTACCGATTTACAAGACATGGTTGGCTTCTAGCAAAGCACCGTGCCTACCCAATTCTCCAGAAAAATTCTTACTGGAATATATAATCTATGTCAGGCGTAGTATACGTCGTATTGCGTATCGCGATCCAGTATCTGATGTCACATGCAAGGCCTGGGGCTGGAATAGTGTCTGACTCGTACGAAGCACATATCGGATATCAAGCAACTAGTCTCTTTGAATCGGATAATCATGACCTTGTCATATTATCTCGATGGTTGCAACACTATAGAGAACTAGTTCTGAATCCCAGCATGATCATCATCTCCATATGTCTGAAGTGATACTTCCATCTTGACATCACATCCAATACACTACGATTCTCAATAAACCTAGAAGAGGCACACACAACCTGTTAAAGCCTTGGACGACCAGAACGAAAGTTTACAGGTTGTCGCAAGTACTAGCGATGTAAGTCTCAAGTTAAGACCAAATACACCTACCCTGAAGCGGACTCCCATAAACACATATACATACTACCAATGGGATTCCACGGGGTCTATCCAGAGCGAAGTTGTTTTCCGTACCATCGGTAAAACACAACCTCCTATCGCACTTGCATAAGTATCCAATACTTAAACATATGAGAACTGTGCTGTTATGCCCTCACAACGCGCACAAGTGCAATACTAGTCTATTCCGCATTATCGATGTCCAGTCTCGATAATACTACGACTAGGGATATTTAATGATTAAACCTTTATGGATTGATACTGTCTCATATCATCTCAATCCGGAACTAATCATAAGGACTTCTACCATTTCTATATCAAAGTAAATAAATTAAAAAATGGTAAAAGGCAATTTCATCACTACATAGTTAATTTAGTACAAAAACACAATGTCTTTTACAAACAGTGACGCTATGGGTCATAATTGTCTAACAGCCTAGCACGTGATCATCTGATACTGGACAGAAATACTCAATACTACGTATACTACGCCTGATATAGATCCTTTATTCCTGTAAGGATATTTCCGGAGAATTAGGTAGGCATGACGCTTTGTTAGAAGCCAACATTGTCTTGTAAATTGGTAAAACGTAGTACTTGGTACTTACGTGTTCGGATAGTCCGACGACTGAATTTACTGCCAACGTATCCGGGGATCTCATGGGTCGCTTCCCAAAGATTCACCGATGACGTATGACTCACACTCTAAATTAATCTGGGATTAATTAGAAGAGAGAGAAAATTAATCTGTGATTAATTCCAGAGATATTTTATCTGGGAAAAAATATCAATTAAAGAGAGATGACGATTAATTTGGAATTAATCGATTAAATTAATATATTTGATATATTAAACGAAATTAGATTTTGACGCGAAATTAAAATTAGATCTCAATTCGGGCGAACGAATTAATTTAGAATTAATTCGTTAGTGACATGAATAGTAATTATGCTAGGCATGATTATTTAATTAAATTAGATTTAATTACGACGCAACGGAAAATTCTTTAATTTGGAATTAGCGAACCCGAGCCCGAGATTATTTGCGAGCGCATTCGCATTTCGAATTCGAGTGCGGCACGCAATTCAAATCAAGCGTCAAATCGCTAGTCGCATCTAGCGTCACATCATTCGTCAATCAAGTGATAGATGTCTTTCACTTTGAGTGATTGACACAAGTCACTATTCATGATTGATGGATTGATGTGAGATGATGGAGGTGGTTGGAGCCATTTATGGCTTGACTTTTGAAAGAGAAAAATTAGTATATGTTTATTTGTTTTTAGAAAAAAAATAATAATACACATTTTCCTCTCTCTCTCTCTCATCTCCTCTCTTTTTCTTTCTTCTCAAACACGCCCAAGGGTCTGTGTTCTTCACTGGTTTGGTTACTGCCAAGCAGTGAAGGGAAGCCAAGAGTCGCGATTTTGTGGCAAAATCGGGAGTGCTAGCACACTACGAAGTCATGCAAAGGTAATAGGGAAGTCCACCCATGAGCCGGGAATCATTTGACGAAGCTTGGAGCTTGGAAGATGATCCAAAAACCGAAAATGGTGGAGCTCAAAAACTGCACTGCCGAGCATAAATCAATTTTTTTTGCTTGCCGCGTCGCTCAACCGATCGATGTAAGTATTTCGCAACTTCGTTGATTTGTATTCGCACATATTTCATGCTTGTTTATGATCTTGGGACCTTAATAGAAACCAACAATGGCATCTAGAGCAAGGTTTGAGCATGAAAAAGTTTAGGGCTTAAAATTTGGGTAAACTTGATTTTGAGCATGATTAATGAAATTGGATGAATTAGTTTGCTTAAATGTGTTTGAATTAAGGATTGATTGGATCAATTTGTTGAAAAAAAATTTGGAACATTTTTCCCCCAAATTTCATGTTGGCCGAATGTATTAGAGCCCTAAATGTCTTGGTAATTTTTGATTTTTGATCATTGGATGTATTGGAAATCATTTGGGGATATTGATTTAATGTTGAATTGAATTTAATTGGATTGAATTTGATTTGGACAAAATAATTCCCCATTGCCGAGAGCTTTAGCATGTAAAATTGGGTTTGATTTTTGATGAAATGTGTTGGACATGTTTTTTTGTAGATGAGCATGATTAATTGTGTATATTGATGTTTTAGAAATGTTAATTTGGGTGATTAATCATGCTATACACTTTAGTTTAATTAAATGTGAAATTGAATTTTCTAATTTAATTAAATTGGGCTTATTTTATAAATTTGGGCTTGTTGTGTTGTAATTGGGCTTATTGGGCTTGGTTGTTCCAATATGGGTTTAGGCTAAATTGGTTGGATCCAATTGGGCCCAAATCCGCATCCATAAAGCCCAAATGCGACTTAATGGACCTTTAAAGTTTAATGGGCCTAAATTGATTTATGGGCTTATGGGGTAATTCCCGGATTGGATTTTGGTTATTCGGTTTGACCCGAGTTGACCAAAAGTCCACGCCTTAAGAAATTAATTAAAAGCCCATTGGACTTTAATTAAATTGATGTTGGATGTTAATCGGGCTTTGAGACCCGTAACGATTAAATTTGGAATTTAAGTCGTAATAGGTTCGTTAATAAAGTGTAGTATTTAATTTGGAATTAATAGAGAATTATTATTGAATGCATATTAAATTGGATTTAATGATGTAGTTTAATTTAATTCAAGAATTCGTACTTTGAGTACTTATTCTCAAAACGAGTTTGACTCGAGCAAAATCAAATCGTTGATTGAACGTTGGATGATCACTAATTATCAGATTAATTAATTTGATTAGATTGATTGATAACATGCTTGTGTGAATACATGGTTGCGATGCATGAATAATGTATATCGGATGGATATTAGATGGGTGGAACAATTTTAGAAATTGTTGTAATAAATTTGATTTATTAATTGGACATGCGTGTCCAACCTTATACCTTCATATTCTTTGTATTCTCTTCTCACCTATTCCCCTCAATGTAAATGAGGTTTCTTTAGAAGTGTAGTGTAACGGGTAGAAGTAATACATGTGCTAGCGGGATCAATGTAAAGTATCCATCTGCATATCATTATTATTTTATTTATACGTTCTTTATTATGTGTTTAGAATGCATGTTTAAGGGTGTATGATGATTAGACCTTAACAAAGATAATAAATTGGTTGTCAATTTACACTCGAAAAACCCTCGTAAAATATTAAGCGTCTTTCCTTCCATTGAGTGATTCTCACTCAAGATCCGAGACTGGCATTGGCTTTTTGGCCAAAGTCAAGGCCTTTGTCCGTCGAGGATGTGTTTGAGTCACGGAGGCTTTGTTCCATGTCAGTGTCTTGTCCAAGTTGTGGTTTGTTGGCCAAAGTCAAGACCACTTCTTGTCCATCGACATTGATTACGAAGCTTTCCAAGGTCAATGGGTCGTGCTTAACTGGGATCACTAAGTTTGTTGTGCAAAAGCCAAGGCTTAGTAGATTCAGAGGAAAAAGGTTAGGTAATATATTGGATGTATTGGCATATATAAGATATATGTTTCGGACTTGGAAGTCCCTCTACCGGATCTAGGAATTGGATTGGATCCAATCGATCTTAGAGATCTACCTAGTTAATTATCATACAATTTGTTGGCCAAAGTCAAGATTGTGTGATATTTAACGGGATCCTAGCCCACTAGGAAACACGGTTTCCTGAGTACTCGACAGAGGGTTAGAGGCTCGCCGAAAAATAGTGGGAGACAAGAATTGAATTTGTAATATTCGTTTAATTACTTGCCATACGCGCTCAAAAAAATATCATTCGTCAAAAATTAAATGTTAGTTGGACTAATATTTAAATCGTTGTTTTAATTAACAGTTGGACTGTATTCAAACTATTCATTTATAGTTGATTTTATAATTGGATTATAGTAATCAATATAATTGATTTTAATCTATTAAATTATAGTTGATTACATAGTTGGACTATTGTAATCATTATAATAAATAGTACCTAAATCGTTGATTAAAATAGTTGGACTATTAAATCAAGATAAAATTGAAAGATTAACATTTAAAACATGATCCTAGGGAAAATGTATTTAAATGGTTTAATTTTCAAATTGGGAATAAATTTCAGGATGGTCCTGGAAAAATAATAAGTTACTTTATTGGATAAAATAACATATTAAGCCTAAGCCTGGAGTTAAGCAAATAGTAGAGCATAATCTTTGGAAGATTTATGTGATGATAACTTTAGTGCTTAATCCATTAAGCTTGTCGCAGTAGACTCATTAATTTCTGAATCAGAACTAAGGATTAGATCCTTAAAGTATGATACTGAAATTGAAGGATCTTCATAAATCTATACTTAGACTTTAGAAGTACTAAATTACAATAAATAACTCTTGGAGAGTTAATGACTATTCTCAAGGAGATAAAGTCAAAGTTTGCAATTAGGTAAGTAGCGCAAGACGCACCTTACTTCGACATTCTAGAAACCCGAAGCTTGGGCAAAGGCTTCTGGAATATGAAAAGGGCAAAGGAAAAATCATTATAATCTTCTGGAAAGATAAAGGACATATCCTAAAATGTCTGCCTAAATATGGAAAACGGGATCGCGGAAGCGTGACTGTCGTTTGGACAAAGCAGACATGAAGGAATTGAAGACGAGCAAGGCTCTGACTTCAAATATGTTTGTCAAATTATGTTCACTATTAGTATTAAAATTAGATTTCAAATACTTAGTGTGGTACATAAATATAAACTGATGTTCAGAATCTGCTATGAGCAGGATAATGACATTAATTGAGATTTATCTGCGAATTAGAAACAAGATGAAAATCGCTGTTTCAATCGTAGATACCTAAGTTTAGGAACTACCTTTAGGTGTGTACCTAAGTTTGGAAACTGTTATAATGTAACTAGTTTGACTAGAAACATTATCTCTATATCAGTGTTTAACCCGTTGCGGGTGAACCTTTATATTCTAGAACACTAAAGTATTTTATTATATAAAGATGATATTGAGAAAAACACATTAGATGTGAATGACAGAATTTATATTTTGAATATAAATATATCTCAAATGTATATATGACAAACAAATAGCTCAAACTGATTTGATCAGAAGAAACTAATTTGTGGCATTGTTGTCTGGGACACAATTAAACAAGACTCGTATATCCACACTTTTGAAGAGTGGGTACTCGGACTAATTTGATCCTATTCAAATAAATTCTACGAATCTAATTTAATGGCAAAGTGCCTAAAACACCTTTACTTGGTAAAAGTGTAAATGCCACTGATCTGTTAACCCTAGTTCATAGTGAAGCAAGCGGGCCCATGTCTAGCTAGTCTAGATGTGGATATGAATATTTTGTGACCTTACGGATGTGGCATCGCGTTATGGTTATGTGTTCCTTTCGGAACACAAATCAGAAACTTTTAATGTTTCGACACGAAGTAGACAAACAGACCGGCTAAAGTATTAAACCGTCACGGTGAGACCGTAATGGAAAATACTTAAGCAATAAGTTTCTAATATACTTGAAAGAGTATAGTATTCTTTAAATGAGGTCTCCTCTCGGAACACGTCAGTTTGACGGTGTGTCCGAACGGATAAATCGAATTTTGTTAGACATGATAAGGTTAATCATGAGTCGCTCTGAGCTACCATTTCCTTCAACGGATAAGCTTTAAACAGTGCAAGAACTTATTTAGAATAAGGTTCCATTAAAATCTGTTTGACAGATATCATATTAGATATGAATGGGAAAGAAACCGGGTTTCTCATTCCTGAATATTTGGGTATGCTAGGCATATGTTTGGATGATACCAAACTAAAACCCAAGTTGGATAAGTGCCAATTGTAGGTTATCCTAGGGATACATAAGTATAGTACTTATACGTCTCACTAGAGAACAATTAGATTGTTGCTCACCATGTGGTTTTCCTAAGAGGAATACCGATATGCAGTGGTAAGTGGGAGGATTGTAAAACTCGATGAAAATCGGAGTAATACTATTCAAGACACCCATTCCTTAATGGAACATGAATAGTTCATCAAGGATGAAACTATTCCAATAATCTTCGAATACACAAGAACCACGTAAGTCGGAGAGAGTCAGAAAACAACCTGGGGTATGGGTTTCTGATCTCACCTCATAAAGATGTCTATCTTATTGAGGCATACCAACTGACTACGTATGAGGAAGTGATACAAGGTATCGACTCCCTATTATGACAAAGTGTCATAAATCCGAAATGGATTCCATGTATATCAATTATGTTTTGATACTAGTTGATGTACTGTAAGCCATTGTGCCTATTGGTACTTTATCAGTCTTCAAGGAAGACATACATGGATGGCAACATACCAACGTATAAAGCTAGGCTTGTAGCGGAAAGGTATCGTTATCAACATTGTGTCGATTACGATTCAACTTTTTACCTGTTGCAATGGTAAATCAATTTGGATAATGCTTGCTAATACTGCATGTTTCATTTATGAAATATGTCAGCTAAACAGGAAAATCGCTTTCCTGAAAAGGAAACCTTTCGGAGGATTTTTACAACATCCTACCGGTTTTGTCATACCAAAACTAGCAAACAAGGTTTGCAGTTTATTCGATCCATGTTTGGATTGAAACAAGCATTAGGTTATTGGAATTGTCGTTTTGATGTGATCATAATGGTTTATGATTCTTGTCTAAAGATTCCAAACTGAGCACCGAGTAGACCCGGCCACGGTTCCGGTTCGGAACCGGAACCGAACCGGTTGGAACCGGAAGGTTCCGGTTCCAACCGGTTCCGGTTCCGGTTCCGGAACCGAACCGGAATGGGACCGGTTCGGTTGGGGTTCCACCCCAACTCGAACCGGTCCGAACCGGTGGAACCGTACGGTTCCACCGGTTCGGACGGTTCCAACCGGAACCGTTCGGTTCCGGTTGGAACCGTCGGGTTCCTGTTGGAACCGTAGGGTTCCAACAGGAACCCTAAGGCCCCCAACGGCTAGTAGCCGTTGGGGGCCTTATTAGTTATTCCCCCAACGGCTACTGCCGTTGGGGGATGCAGGGAGCCGTTTGGCTCCCTGCCAAACGGCTCCCTGCCAAAAAATAAAAATAAATAAAATTATAAATTTTTTTTTATTATATAAAATAAAAATTACTAATGTACCCCTAATAACGGTAATAAAACGGTTATATTTAGGGGCATTTTTGGTATCAAAAAAATTCTAAAATTCTATAAATAGGATTCATTTTTCATAATTTCATCACACCAATTTCTCAACTCTCTCATTTTCTATAAATCTCTTATTCTCAATCTTACTTCAATACAATTCTCTTATTTTAGTTGTTAATTAATTTGTTATCACATTCGGCATTCGCATCGCAATTATTCAAATGGCAAGCTCATCCGAGAACATAATGTCAAATATGCCAACCCAAGAGAGCGGCCCTAGTGTCAGTGCACAATCACGGAGAAGAGAAGTTAAGGCTCGGTCCTCGGATATTTTCAAAATTCATTTTAATTTGGAACGCCTAGAAGATGATTCACAACGAGCAGTTTGCAACTATTGTGGGGTTATCTACAAATTTTCAGGTGGATATGGCAATATGATCAAGCACATGGAAAAACATCATCCGGTTGAATTTGGCATTGATACGACGCAAACTCAAATGGCCAGGTACGCATCATCAAGTAGAGGTACGAGTGCTTTAGATTTATTTAAATATTCTGATGCAAAAAATAGAGAGGAATTTGCGAAATTAACTTGTATGGCACATCTTTCTTTAAGCTTTGGTGAAAAACTTCATTTTACTAATTACGTGCATAATGCTTTAAACCCTTCTGCATGTAGAATGACTCGAAACACAACAAAACGTCATATTTTTAAATTATACAAAGATGGTAAAATTATTTTAAATGAAATATTTAAAGAGATGAAAGGTCGTATTTCTGTATGTTCTGATATTTGGAGTGATCATTGGCAAACACATTCATACATGGGTGTGACTTGTCATTGGATTGATGCATCATTTACCATGCAAAAACGACTAATTGCATTTAGAGTTTTTGATGACCAACATACTGCACATAATATTTATAGAATGATGAAGGTAATTTTTGATGAATATGGTTTAGGAGAAAAAATTTTAACAATTGGATTTGATAATGCATCTGCAAATACTGCATCCATCAATGATTTAAAAGAAATATGTCAACCAAATTTAGGGGGTCGGTTTTTTCATATTCGTTGTACATGTCATGTCCTCAACTTATGTGTGCAAGACGGTCTAAAATTATTATCACCTTTCCTTGATCCAATTAAAACGGCACTTAACTGTATTTGGTCATATTCTCAAATTAGGAGAGAATGGACCAAGTTTTGTAAAATAAATGGTATTAAACCGATTAAATTTTCAAGAGATGTTCCAACACGTTGGAATTCTACTTATTTTCTTTTATGTCAAGCATTTCAATACAAAGATGCATTATGTAGTTTTTTTTTCTCAACATGTTCAAAATATCACACTTTATCCTAGTCAATGGGATATTTGTGAAAAAATTTTAGATATTTTAAAAGTTTTTAATGATGCTACTTTAGTTTTTAGCGGCGTTTATTATCCTACAGCACATTTATTTCTTCTTGAGAGTTTAAATATTGTTGGCACTCTCGATGAGCATGTTGACAGTAGCGATCCTAATGATATTGTTTTGTTAGAAGCCATTACTGTTATGAAGGTAAAATGGTTAAACTATTTTAGAGAAATTCCTTTACTTTATCTTATTGCTGCTGTTTTTGATCCTAGATTTAAATTAGAAGGTTTGAGTGGTGCTTTACAAGCTTATTATGGTTATTTAGGAATATTAGATGAAATTGACATTACTAGATTAATGACGAAATTAAGAAATGATTTAATTGAGTTATTTAATGATTATATTGTAAGATATAACTTAGGAACATTAGGTCAATCTAGTAGTAGCGAACCGGTAATTCAAACAAGACTTAGCGCAGGGGATCGTTGGTTATTGCAACGAAATAAAAAAGCTAGGGATACGACAACTAATAACCCTGAATTAGATAATTATTTATCTACAAATTTTGAGTTTTCTAATGAAAGTTTATGCAGTAAAAATTTTAAAATCCTTGAATGGTGGAACCGGCATCAAAATATATATCCTGTTTTATCTATTATTGCTAAAGAGATCTTGGCAGCACCTATTTCCACCGTTGCGGTTGAGCAAGCCTTCAGCTTGGGAGGTAATATATTGGAAGCTAGGCGATCTTCATTACATCCAAGCACTCTAGAAGCAACAGCTTGTGTGGATGATTGGACTCGAGCTGATCTGAGACAACAAGAAGATGCCCCCGATGATTGTGAAGATTTGTTCGATAATGCTTCTGCAACAAGTGCAAGCGGAACCGGAGCCGAAGGATCAACCGATAATGATGATTGATAATTGTAAAATTATAATTTACAAAAGGGGATATGTCTAAAAGACTAAAACTTGTAATGGAACTACGTGAGCTTTGATTCCTCTCACCCTTGGAGGATACGTAGGCAACTTAAATATTTAAAAATTTAAGCTCAAGCTCTTCAATGTAATAAATTTTTTTTTTTTTTAAATTTAATCTCATTTTTTTTTATTTAAATTAATCAAAAAAAAAAAAAAATATTTAACCGAACCGAACCGGAACCGAAAGGTTCGGTTCCGGTTCGGTTTTCGGTTCCGGTTCCACTTAAGTGTGGAACCGGAACCGAACCGGATTTAACCGGTTCGGTTCCGGTTCCACACTTGTGGAACCGGTAACCGGCCGGTTCGGTTCGGTTCCGAACCGGAACCGAACCGCCGGCCGGGTCTATATAAGGAGGTTAGTGGGAGCGCACTGACAATAAATGTCCTATAAATAATGATTATATGTCATTTCTTAGAAATGATATTCCCATAATTATGATCGGTGAAAGCTTGGATTTCAAGAAAACTCTCCGTGAAATCGTACATTGAAAAATGTACGTGACCTGATGTCTCATACACTTTGAGCATATGGATTCACAAACAGGCCAATCCAAGTGATAGTCACTGGATTGATGTTAAGAACATTCGTTAGTATCTTAGAGAACTAAGGATGCTGTCTTAGTCAATGGAGATGGAGAACTTGAAGTGACTGGGATCACTGTAGCAAGTTTCCTAAACAGATAAAACGACTAAAAGTCGCAAATGGTAGTATACATTTTGAATAACGGAACAGTGAGTTGGAAATCTTCCAAGCAAGATACTGTTACCGTATAAACAATAAATGCGGGTTAATTACTACAGCTGATGCGGCAATAAAAGCCATTTGGGTTGATAATAAATCTAATTAGATTAGATATAATTATGTTAGCAGCTGAGCTAGGCGTTAGCACAGGCTAAAGAATTAATGGTCTCATCAACGATCCAGATATATACTTCGATATTCATCTGATTCGTTCGGATCATACATCGTGGCAATGTGATGATTGAATAAATCGCATCAGATGATAATCATGCAAATCCGCTGACGAAAGCCTTTTCTCATCATTTTGAGCCAACCGTACATAGTTCGGGTGTAAGACACTCGAGTGACTGGCTATAGGCCAAGTGGGAGATTGTTGGACAATTATGACCTATATCGTCACTATTTGTACAGATCATTGTGTTGTTGTACAAATTAACTATGTGACAAAGGAGATTGCACTCTTATCATTTGTGATTAGATCACCTAGTTGTATAAATAATTAGAGGTCCTTGTGATTTGTTCCTGGACGGAGAATGATATGAGATAGTATCAGTCCATGTAGGATAAATCATTAAATATCCCTAGTCAGAGTATTATTGAGATTGGACATTGATAAATACATAAAAGACTAGTGTTACACTTGTGCGCGTTATGAGGGCACAACGACATAGTTCTCATAAATTTGGGTATAGGATACTCATGCAAGTGTAATAGGAGGTTGTGTTTTACCGATGGTACCGGAAATAGCTTCGCTCTGGATAGACCCCCTCGGAATTCCATTAGTAGTATGACTATGTGTCTATGGAAGTCCGAAATCAGGGTAGGTGTATTTGGTCTTAACCTGAGAGTTGCACCGCTAATACTTGTGACAATTAATATACTTTGGTTGCGGTCGTCCAGGGCTTTAACAGGTTATATGTACGCCAATGCTGGGTATATTGAGAATCGTAGTGTGTTGGGTGTGATGTCAAGACAGAAGTGTCACTCCAGTCATATGGAGATGATGGTCACGTAGGATACGGTGCTAGTACTCTTAAGTACTGCAGTCATCGGGATAAAATGACAAGGTCATGTTTATCCGATTATATAGACTAGTTACCAGATATCTGACATGTGTTTCGTACGGGGCAGACATAATTCCAGCCCCAGACCTAGCACGTGATCATCCGATACTGGACAGAAATACGCAATACTACATATACTACGCCTGATATAGATCCTTTATTCCTGTAAGGATATTTCCGGAGAATTGGGTAGGCATGGCGCTTTGCTAGAAGCCAACCTTGTCTTGTAAATCGGTAAAACGTAGTACTTGGTACTTACGTGTTCGGATAGTCCGACGACCGAATTTATTGCCAACATATATGGGCATCTCATGGGTCGCTTCCCAAAGATTCACCGATGACGTATGACTCGCACTCTAAATTAATCTGGGATTAATTAGAAGAGAGAGAAAATTAATCTGGGATTAATTACGGAGATATTTTATCTGGGATAAAATATCAATTAAAGAGAGATAACGATTAATTTGGAATTAATCGATTAATTAATATATTCGATATATTAAACGAAATTAGATTTTGATGCGGAATTAAAATTAGATTTTAATTCGGGCGAACAAATTAATTTAGAATTAATTCGTTAGCGACGTGAATAGTAATTATGCTAGGCATGATTATTTAATTAAATTAGATTTAATTACGATGCAACGGAAAATTCGTTAATTTGGAATTAGCGAACCTGAGCCCGAGATTATTTGCGAGCGCATTCGCATTTCGAATTCGAGTGCGGCACACAAGTCAAATCAAACGTCAAATCGCTAGTCGCATCTAACGTCACATCATTCGTCAATCAAGTGATAGATGTCTTTCACTTTGAGTGATTGACACAAGTCACTATTCATGATTGATGGATTGATGTGAGATGATGGATGTGGTTGGAGCCATTTATGGCTTGACTTTTGAAAGAGAAATTAGTATATGTTTATTTGTTTTTAGAAAACAAAAAAAAATAATACACTTTTTCTTCTCTCTCTCTCTCTCATCTCCTCTCTTTTTCTTTCTTCTCAAACACGCCCAAGGGGCTGTGTTCTTCACTGGTTTGGTTACTGCTGAGCAGTGAAGGGAAGCCAATAGTCTCGATTTTTTGTCAAAATCAGGAGTGCTAGCACACTACGAAGTCATGCGAATGTGATAGGGAAGTCCACCCATGAGCCAGGAATTGTTTGACGAAGCTTGGAGCTTGGAAGATGATCCAAAAACCGAAAATGGTGGAGCTCAAAAACTGCACTGCCGAGCAGAAATCAATTTTTGTTGCTTGCCGCGTCGCTCAACCGATCGATGTAAGTATTCGCAACTTCGTTGATTTGTATTCGCACATATTTCATGCTTGTTTATGATCTTGGGACCTTAATAGAAACCAACAAAACATAGCTCGAAATTAAATTACGTTTCTTAATCTAGTTAAAATATCCCATCTACATGTTGTGCATAAGTGTTTTAATCTTGATACAGATCCCTTGGGATGTCATCTATCAATTTGAATGAAGTATGGAAAACTAAAAAAAAAATTCAATAAAAAGGGTCACGTACCGTGAATCGCGTCGCGACGTGCATGTGCGTCACAACTCTAGGAGGCACGCGTCGTGACTTCGATAAAACAGAGGCTCTGATTTTGATGCGCGTCGCGACATCGGCCCAATTGCGTCGCGATGCGAACTTATCAGGTCCAAATCCGAGGTTTTTCCTTTTCGTTGCGTGTCACGACGTGAGGCTACCAGCATCGCGACGCGAGGCCATTTCCAGGACCAAACTTTACCTCTTCAGTCATCAACTTACAACCTCCATTGGTACACTATCAAAAACAACTTCATGCACTCAATTCACCACCAAACTAAGTTCTTTACTTTCCAACACCATCAAATTCTATAAATCTTTACTAGATCAATCAACTAGGGTAACATACTTAGGATTGCCCAAACACCAACTCCTTAACACAAAATCATCCCAAACTTCATCATTTTTCAAGTCAACAACACACTACAATCATCAAACCATCAAAACTATCAAAGCTTGGGTCAAGCAACCTTACCTTATTTCAATGTCTTCTTCACCAAAGAAATCTCAAAGCTTCTTTCCCCCTACTTGGACTTAGATTGCGATAATGGAACTAACTAATCTTTGAGGTTGAAGACAAAGGAAATAATTTTTTTTCCTCCCTTGTTTTTTCTAGGGTTGATCGTGATAGAGGGAGAGAAGGAGAAATAATGGGTTTTTTCATTTTCTTGATTTTTTGTTTCTTTAATTATTCTTCCAAGCCATAGCATTTTCTAGAAAAATTAATAAGAAATGGGCTATCATTTATACTATTCATTGGGCCTATATTTGGGTTAGGCTTGTTTAATTCCCCTTTTAGCCCAACATTTACTTAGGGTTAATTTTAATTGGTTTAAAATTGACCCACCATGTCGTCTCTAGAATTTCGGCTAACCCTCGGAAAAATTTTATCTAAATCGTCTAGTTACCTCATTTAGTTTTGTTATAAAGTTTCGGATCATTATAAATTCTCCCCCTTAAAATAATTCGTCCTCGAATCAAAATACTTAAGAATATAGAGTGTACCTTCATCCGCGAAGAGGTGTGGATATTGCTCTCTTATAGTTTCTTCTGTTCCCATGTAGCTTCATGTTCCTTGTGATATTACCAAATCACTGTAATTGAGGGAATCCATCGAGATCGTAACTTTCTTGTCTTTCATTCATTCTCATAGAAATCCACCTCTCTCTTTATTTTTCATGAATGTTAATTTGACTGTTGAACAGATTGTGAGATCAATTGATGACTTTGAGTGATTTGCAATCAATCAGTTATTGCCTATCAGCAGTTTCGAATCAAGCCTAAAAACACACAGAGAGGTAATCAAACGGAAGCATGGGTGTGCATACAAAATGATCAGATTGGCTTTGAGTAAGTGAATCATTGAGAAACCAGACAATTCAATTTCAGCTTCTCTTCTTCTCCTCCACACCACTGACTCCGATAAATCTTCGCTCAACTCCAACACTAATGTCAGCCTCATCATCAACACTGAACTCAGTTCAACAACAAGATGGACATAATGGGTCCAGAATTGTAGGTTGTTAATAAGATTGAGAAGTCCACACGCCAATTGAAATTGGTGTGATGTATTCCAGTTTATGTAAGAATAAACTTAATATATATAAATAAATTCCGACCATGAATTAGTTGTGAAAAATTTGTATATTGCTTTAGAATAAAATACAAATTTCACAAATAATTTGCCTTTAAGGCAAAACAGTGCTACATAAAACCTATTAAGGCTATTTTTCAAAATATTTCCTAACATCCAACTCGGAAGCCATTTGTTGACCTTTGTTTTTTTGTTCCAAGGGAAAATAAGGGAATTCATCCCTCGAACAAACCTCTTTCAAACAGTGAATTTATTTGGTTAGTAGAGATCCACACAAATTTAGCAAGCAGATTGGATAAACATAGAGTTTACCTGGTTCGGCAGAGAGTGATTCCAACCTATATCCACGGGAGAAAGATGAATGTTTTATTGGCCTCTGGTGATGACCGTCATGAGGTGATAAATATGGATAAACAACATAAAATATAGTCGGGTCATGACTAGCTCGAGCTACCTCCCTCAGAGTGATCGGGTACATAACTCAATTTCTCTCTCTATCACTAGTTTGCTCTCAAAATACAAGAGTTGTGAATACAATTCCAAAAAATCCTCATTTTCTCAAATGGCTTCATCTCCTTTATATAGTCTCTCAGAACCACTATTACAACCGACCTTGACGTCATTCTATGTCACTTAATCATCATTGCTACCCTTGAGTTATTGCTTCATGTGGACCATTACTTTATCAGCTTTATTATTAGCCTTCTAGATGCACCATTTTCCAGGTAGCTATATCAATAGGGAATAAGACTTTAAAAATGTGTTAGTCATGAGGACATTTGTTATTGATTTAAAATGAGTTAGCACTCTTGTATAAGGAACTCCAAATAAGCTTCTTCGAGCTAATGGAAGCTGGGTTAGGTGTGCAATTTATTTATATTTAAATGATCACGTTCTCATAGTTTTGTTAAAATTTGTAATTGGTCTTTCTATTGATATACTCTTATGTGATTCATGTCTAAAAGCAAACTGAGACAGTCTTACTAAATTATTGAGAATAATGTAAGTGTTCATTGAACATGCCAAGATCGTCTAAGAGTGATTTGTGTGTGAATTAATCAAAGGGAGTTGCGGAATACTCACATTGATCGGATTGAGTTCAAAACTTTTCCTTCTTTGTTGGATGTGTTGGAAGCTTCGGAGCTTGAGATCGAGTTCCAAACTCTCGGGTGAGTTTTCCTATCCCATCTTTTGACTCTTTATGTGCTAGCAAGAAAAATTTTTGCAACAAAAACTTTAAGAGAGGGAGAAGCTCTCGGCCATGAGAGAGCAAAAGAGAGAGAAGAGTTTTGTGTTTTAATTTTCAAAAAAATAAAATACCAAAATTCTTTTCCAAAAAGTGTATATTCTTTCCAAAAGTCAAAGTGTGTTAAGCAAGTTTCCATAATTGCTCTCAACTACTTCCATCAATTAGATTGACTAGTGATGTAAGTTGATGGGTCTCACACTTTAATTCAAAATTCAAGTTGAGTGAGACTACACACACTTCAGGCTTGGGTTCGTTTAATCCGATTAAACGAATTTTGCGCCGCGACGTAATTAAATCTAATTTAATTAAATAATAATGCCTAGCAAAATTATTGTAGAAGTCGCTTATGAATTAATTCCAAATTAATTCATTCGCTTGAATTAAAATCCAATTTTAATTCTGTGTTGAAATCCGATTTCAATTAATATATATAATATATTATTTTAGCCCAATTAAATAAATTAAATAGTAAAATCTAGTTTAACTATTAAATTTATTTTACCGATTAATTCCAAATTAATCACGTTATCTCTTCTTGTCGAATTAAAACCAGATTAATTCTTGACGCAATTAATACCAGATTAATTCTTTATATTATAATTAATCCCAGATTAATTTATTACCGTAATTAATCTCAGATTAATTTTCTCTCTCATCATTAATCCCGATTAATTTTCTGTTCGAGTCAAATCTCATCGGTTAATCTTTGGGAGGCGACCCAAGAGATCTCTGGATATGTTGGCAGTAAATACGGTTATCCTGTTGGACAATTATGACCCATATCATCACTATTTGAACAGATCATTGTGTTGTTGTACAAATTAACTATGTGACAAAGGAAATTGCTCTTTTATCATTTGTAATTAGATTACCAAGATGTATAAATGATAAAAGGTCCATATGATTAGTTCTGGATTGAGATGATACGAGACAGTATCAATCCATGAAGGTTTAATCATTAAATATCCCTAGTCGTATTATTATCGAGATTGGATATCGATAATGCGGAATAGACTAGTATTACACTTGTGCGCATTGTGGGAGCATAACATCATAGTTCTCATATATTTGGGTATAGGATACTCATGCAAGTGTAATAGGATGGTGTGTTTACCGATGGTACGGAAACAGCTTCTCTCTGGATAGACCCCTCAGAATTCCATTGGTAGTATGACTATGTGTCTATGGAAGTCCGAATCAGGGTAGGTGTATTTGGTCTGAACTTGAGACTTGCACCGCTAATACTTGCGACAATCAATATACTTTGGTTTTGGTCGTCCAGGACTTTAACAGGTTCTGTGTACGTCTCTTCTGGGTATATTGAGAATCGTAGTGTATTGGTTGTGATGTCAAGACGGAAGTATCACTCCAGTCATAGTGGAGATGATGATCACGTAGGATACGGAACTGGTTCTCTTTTATGCTGCAGCTATCGGGATAAAATGACTAGGTCATGTTTATCCGATTATAGAGACTAGTTACCAGAGATCCGATATGTGTTTCGTACGGGGCAGACACAATTCCAGCCCCAGGCCTTACACGTGACATCCGATACTGGATCGTAATATGCAATACTATGTATACTAAGCCTGATATAGATCACATATTCCTATAAGAATATTTCTAGAGAATTGGGTAGGCACGGTGCTTTGCTAGAAGCCAACCATGTCTTGTAAATGGTAAAAATGTAGTACTAGGTTCGTACGTGTTCGGATAGTCCGACGACCGGATTCACTACCAACATATCCGGGGATCTCATGGGTCGCTTCCCGAAGATTCACCACTGATGACGTATGACTCGCACTTTATTAATCTGGGATTAATTATAAGAGAGAGAAAATTAATCTAAGATTAATTACAGAGATATTTTATCGGATAAAATATTATTTAAAGAGAGAGAACGATTAATTTGGAATTAATCGATAAAATAATATATTCGATATATTAAACGAAATTGGATTTCGACGCGGAATTAAAATTAGATTTTAATTCGGGCGAATGAGTTAATTTAGAATTAATTCGTTAGCGACGTGAATAGTAATTTTGCTAGGTATTATTATTTAATTAAATTTGATTTAATTACGTCGCAACAGAAAATTCGTTGATTCAGAATTAGCGAACCCGAGCCCGGGAGTGTTTGTGGGCCCACTCGCATTTCGAATCAAGTGCGGCCCACAAGTCACATCACACGTCACATCACATCGCACATCATTCAAGTGATGGATGTGTTGTCACTTTGAGTGATTGACAACCAGTCACTATTCATGAGCTATGTGAGTTGTTGGAATGCATTTATTGCAATTTTGCCTCCAAAATTGTCTAAGCCTCTTGGAAAAGCTTTGACTAATTTTTGGTATATGATTTTATTAGGTTTTAGAAACCAAATAACCAACACAACTATCCCTCTCTCTTCTCCCACAAGATTCGGCCAAGGGCCAAATTTCTCATTTCTCCATTTTTCTTGCTAGGTCGAGAACTACATGAAGAAAATGGAAGATTTGTGGCAAATCTTTCCAATGCTAGTACATGAAGAGTCATCCAAGGTGATAGGGAAACAAACCCATGAGCATGGAATCACAACACAAAGCTTGGAGCTTGGAGTTTGGAGATCCATCCATGGAGTTGACCGAAAATCACAAGGAACACAAAGAGCACCATTGTCGAGAGCTTCAAGGAGTTTTGTTGTTCCTCGCATCGCAAAAGCCGATCAATGTAAGTATGATTCCGCCATACCTCTTTGAGTATTCACACATGTTTCATTGCTTAAATTGATCCCGAGACTATAGTAGAAACCCAACAATGGTATCTTGAGCCATTTTGAGCATGAAATTGAAATTATGGTAAAATTGGGCAAACTTGATTTGAGCATGTTTGAGTGAAATTGATTGTTTGGATATGCTTGAATTATGATAACATAATGTTATGCATGATCAATTTGATGAAAATTGGATTGGATCAAATTTTCCCCAAAATTTTGGCTTGGCCGAATACTTGATGCCCTAAATGTCATGGTGATTTTTTTTGTTTTTGATCATTGGATGAGTTGAAATCATTTGGGTAATGTTGATTTAGGATTTAATTGGATTAAAACCGAATCGAACAAAGAAATCCCCAAATTGTCGTGACATTGAAGCATGTAAAATGATATGATTTTTGATTCAAATGTGTTGGACATGTGTTGATGATAATTAGCATAATTAATTGAGTAAATTGGTGTTTTGGAAATATTAATTTGGTTAATTAATTATGGCATACACTTTAGGTTAATTAAATTATGAAATTTGGAATTTTGGTAATTTAATTAATTGGGCCAAATTTGAATTGGGCTTGTAAAGTTGTAATTGGGCTTAATGGGCTTGGTTGGGCCAAGTTTGGTTTATGCTAAATTGGTTGGATCCAATTGGGCCTAAAACCATATCCATAAAGTCCAAATATGACTAATGGACCTTTAATATATTAATTGGGCCTAATGGCCTAAATTGGTTTATTGGCAAATAAGGGTGATTCCTTACATGGGCATTGGTATTTGGGTTTGACCCATATTGACCAAAAGTCATGCCTTATGAAATTAATTAAAAGCTCATTGGACTTTAATTAAATTAACATTGGATGTTAATCGGGCTTTGAGACCGGAACGATTAGATTTAGAATCTAAGTCGTAAAGGTACATTATAAAGTGTAATATTTAATTTGGAATTAAATATAGAATTAGTATTAAATGAAAATTAAATTGGATTTAATATTGTAGTTTAATAATTCAAGAATTCGTACTTTGAGTACTTATTCTTAAAACGAGTCGGACTCGCGCAAAATCAAATCGTTGTTTGAACATTGGATGGTCATTAATTTCAGATTAATTAATTGGATTAGATTGATTGATAACATGCCTTGTGTGAATACATGGATGCGATGCATGAATAATGCATATCAGATGGATATTAGATGGGTGAGGGCAATTTTGGAAATTGTTGTAATAAATTTAGAATTTATTAAATTGGACCTGCGAGTCTAGCCTATTACCTCTTGACTCTTTGTTTTCTCTTCTCACCTATTCCCCTCAATGTAATGAGGTTTCTTTAGAAGTGTTATGTAATCGGGTAGAAGTAATACTTGTGCTAGCGGGAGAGATGAAAGGTGAGATTTGTTCTAGGAACAATGTGTTTAAATATCCATCCGCATATCATTATTATATTTATTTATACGTGCCTTATTATGTATTTAGAATGCATGTTTAAGTGTGTATGATGATGAGACCTTAACAAAGATAATTAATTGGTTGCCAATTACGCGAAAAACTCTCACTACATATTAAGCGTTTTTCCTTCCATTGAGTGATTCTTACTCAAGATCCAAGATTGGCACTGGTTTGTTGGCCAAAGTCAAGACCTTTATCCATCACGGATGTGTTTGAATCATGAAGGATTTGTTCCATATCGGTGTCTTGTCCAAGTTGTGATTTGTTGGCCAAAGTCAAGATCACTTCTTGTCCATCAACATCAATTACGAATCTTTCCAAGGTCAATGGGTTCCGCTTAACTGGGATCATTAAGTTTTTTGTGCCAAAGCCAAGGCTTAGTTGATTCAGAGGAAAAAGGTTAGGGAATATATTGGATATATTGGCATATATAAGATGTATGTTTCGGACTTGGATGTCCACCTACTGGATCTAGGAATTGGATGAGATCGAATTGATCTTAGAGATCTACCTAGTTAATTATCATACAATTTGTTGGCCAAAGTCAAGATTGTGTGTTATTTAACGAGATCCTAGCCCACTAGGAAACAAGGTTTCCCGAGTACTCACAGAGGGTTAGAGGCTCGCCGAAAAATAGTGGGAGGCAAGTATTAAATTTGCAATATTCGTTTAGTTACTTGCCAATACGCGCTCATTTCAATTTTTTGTCGTTAAATTAATATATTAGTTGGACTAATATTTAATGTTGTTTTAAATTAAACAGTTGGACTGTATTCAAACTATTTCAATTAATAGTTGATTTTATAAATGGATTATAGTAATCAATATAATTGAATTTAACCAATTAAATTATAGTTGATTATATAATTAGACTATAGTTTTCATTATAATGAATAGTTCAAAAAATCGTTGATTGGATAGTTGGACTATAGCAATCAATATAATTGAAAGATTAGCATTTAAAATATAAACCTGGGTGAAAATATTTTAAACGGCTTTAATTTTCAATTAGGAATAAAAATCTCGGGATAGTCCTGAGGACCGAGAAGTTATTTTATTTGATAGAGTGACGTCTCGAGCCTAAGCCCGGAGTTGAGCAAATAGTAGAACATGATTTTGAATATTCATGTGATGATAACTTTAGTGCTTAATCCATTAGCTTTTCGCATAGACTCCTTAATTTCTTAGTCAGAACTAAGGATTAGATCCTTATAGTATGATAATGAAATTGAAGGATCTTCATAGATCTATTCTTAGATCTTAGAAGTACCAAATTGCAATAGAAAACTCTTAAAGAGTTAATGGCTATACTCAAGGATACAAAGCCAGAGTTTGCAATAGGGTAAGAAGCGCAAGACGCATCTTACTTCGACATCCCAAAAGGCCAAGGCTTGGCCTTCTGGGAAGACAAAAAACATATCCCAAAATGTCTACCTAAACTGTGGCAAACGTGGTCACTGAAGCATGACTGCCGTATGGACAAAGCAGACATGAAGGAATTGAAGACGGGCAAATCTCTGACTTCAAATATAGTTTGTCATAAACGTGTTCACTGCTAGTATTAAAATTGGATTTTAGATACTAAATATGGTACATAAATATGTACTGGTGTGCAGAATCTGCTGATAAGCATGATACTGACTTCAGTTGAGATTTACCTACAAATTGGAAACGGGATGAAAGTCGCTGTTTTAACCGTAGATACCTAAGTTTAGGAACTACCCTTCGGGTATGTACTTAAATTAGGAAACTGTTAAATGTAACTAGTTTGACTAGGAAAATTATCTCTATATTAGGGTTTAACCCGTTGCGGGTATACCTTTATATTCTAGAACACTAAAGTTTTTATTTATAAAGATGATATTGAGATAAACACATTAGATGTGAATAACAATATTTATATTTTGAATATAAATAAATCTCAAACGTATAACATGACAAACAAATAGCTCAAACTGAATTAATCAGTTGAGACTTAATTGTGGCATTGATGTCTGGGACACAATTAACAAGACTCGTATATCCACACTTTTGAAGAATGGATACTAGGACGGATTTGATTCTATTCAAATGATGTCTACGAATTTAGTTTATTAGGTAAAGTGCCTAAAACAACTTTTACTTGGTAAAAGTGCAAGTGCCACCGATCTGTTAGCCCTTGTTCATAGTGACATAAGTGGGCCCATGTCTAGCTAGGCTAGAGGTGGATATGAATGTTTCATGACCTTTACGGATGTGGCATCGCGTTATGGTTATGTGTTTCCTGTGAAACATAAATCGGAAACTTTTAGAGTTTCGACACGAAATAGAAAAACAGATCGGCTAAAGTATTAATACCATCACGGTTAGACCATGATGGAAAATACTTAAGCAATAAGTTTCTCAAATACTTGAAAGAGTATAGTATTCTTTCCATGAGGACTCCTCCCAGAACACGTCAACTTGATGGTGTGTCTGAACGGAGAAACCGGATTTTGTTGGACATGATAAGGTTAATCATGAGTCGCTCTGAGCTACCATTTCCTTCAACGGATACGCATAAACAGTGCAAGACTTATTTTGAATAAGGTTCCATAAAAATCTATTTGACAAATATCATATTAGATATGAACATGATAGAAACCGGGTTTTCTCATTCATGACGATTTGGGAATGCTAGGCATATGTTTGGATGATACCAAACTATAACCCAAATTGGATAAGTGCCTAAATTGTAGGTTATCATAGGGAAACCAAAGTATAGTACTTATACAACTCACAAGAGAACAATGTAATTGTTGCTCTCCATGCGGTTTTCCTAAGAGGAATACCTATATGCAGTGGTAAGTGGGAGGAAAGTAAAACTCGATGAAAATCAGAGTAATACTTTTCAAGGCACCGATTCCTTAATGGAACACAAAGAGTTCATCAAGGATGAAACTATACCACAATCTTTGATTACACAAGAACCACGTAAGTCGGAGGGAGTCAGAAAACAACATGGGGTATGGGTTTCTGATCTCACATCGAAAAGATGTCAATCTTATTGAGGAATATGAACTGACTACGAATAAGGAAGTGATACAAGGTATCGACTCCCTATTATGGCAAAGTGTCATGATGTCCGAAATGGATTCCATGTATACCAACCAAGTATGGACACTGTTGTTGTACCGGAAGGCATTATGCCTATTGGTACTATATAAGTCTTCAAGGAAGACATACATAGAAGGCAACATACCAACGTACTAAGCTGGGCTTGTAACGAAAAGGTATCGTTATCAACATTGTGTCGATTACAACGAAACCTTTTACCTGTTGCCTTGATTAAATCCATTTGGATAATGCTTGCTGATGCTGCATGTCAGTTGAACGTCAAAATCGCTTTCCTAAAAAGGAAACCTTTTGGAGGATGTTTATAACATCCTAATGGTTTTATCGTACCAAAACAAGCAAACAAGGTTTGTAAGTTAATTCGATCCATAGATGGATTGAAGCAATCATAGGGTTCTTGGAACTATCGCTTTGATGTAATCATAATGGTATATGATTTAATTCAAAATGAAAATAATTCTTGTGTATATAAGGAGGTTAGTGGGAGCGCACTGACAGTGAATATCCTATACAATGATAATATACCATTTCTTTGAAATGACATTCCCATAATACAATCGGTGAAAGCTCGGCTTTCATGAAAATTATCCGTAGAATTCTTGGGAGAAACAACATTTATTCTAGGAATAAAGATCTACTGGGAAAGATCTAAAGGTCGTTGACACTCTCTGAGAAATTGTACATTGAAATAAATGTACGCGACCTGGTGTCGCATACGCTTTGAGTATATGGAGTCACAATCAGGCCAATCCAAGTGATAGTCACTGGATTGATGTTAAGAACATCCTTAAGTATCTTAGATGAACTAAGGATGCTGTCTTATACTATGGAGAATGAGAACTTGAAGTGACTGGGATCACCGTTGCAAGTTTCCAAACCGATAAGACGACTTTAAGTCGCGTTAAACGGTACTATAAAGTTTGAATAACGGAACAGTGAGCTGGAAATCTTCCATGCAAGATACTGTTGCCGAATAAACAACTAAAGCGGGTTATTGCTGCAGCTGAGGCAGCAATAGAAGCCTTCTGGATTGATAATAATCCTAATCAGATTAGGAGTAGTTCTGTTAGCAGCTGAGCTAGGCTTCAGCACAGGCTAAAGAATTAAAGGTCTCATCAACGATCCAAATATATACTTCAATTGTTCATCTGATTCGTTCGGATCATACATCGTGGCGATGTGATGATTGAATAAATCGCATCAGATGATAACCTTGTAAATCCGCTGACGAAAGCCTTTTCTCAGCAGAAGTTTGAGCGAATCATACATAGTTCGGCTGTAAGACACTTGAGTGATTGGCTAAAGGCCAAATGGGAGATTTGTACAATTATGACCCATAGCATCACTATTTGTACAAATCATGGTGTTGTTGTACAAAATAACTATGTGACAAAGGAAATTTCTATTTTATCATTTGTAGTTAGATTACCAAGATGTATAAATGATAAAAGGTCCATATGATTAGTTCCAGATTGAGATGATATGAGACAATATCAATCCACGAAGGTTTAATCATTAAATATCCCTAGTCGTAGTATTATCGAGATTGGATATCGATAATGCGGAATAGACTAGTATTACACTTGTGCGTATTGTGGGAACATAACATCATAGTTCTCATATATTTGGGTATAGGATACTCATGCAAGTGTAATAGGATGTTGTGTTTACCGATGGTACGGAAACAGCTTCTCTCTGGATAGAACCCTCGGAATTCCATTGGTAGTATGACTATGTGTCTATGGAAGTTCGAATCAGGGTAGGTGTATTTGGTCTTAACCTGAGACTTGCACCGCTAATACTTGCGACAATCAATATACTTTGGTTTTGGTCCTCCAGGACTTTAACAGGTTCTGTGTATGTCTCTTCTGGGTATATTGAGAATCGAAGTGTATTGGTTGTGATGTCAAGACGGAAGTATCACTCCAGTCATAGTGGAGATGATGATCACGTAGGATACAGAACTGGTTCTCTTTTATGCTGCAGCTATCGGGATAAAATGACTAGGTCATGTTTATCCGATTATAGAGACTAGTTACCAGAGATCCGATATGTGTTTCGTTCGGGGCAGACACAATTCCAGCCCTAGGCCTTGCACGTGACATCCGATACTGGATCGTAATATGCAATACTACGTATACTACGCCTATAGATCACATATTCCTATAAGAATATTTCTAGAGAATTGGGTAGGCACGATGCTTTGCTAGAAGCGAACCATGTCTTGTAAATCGGTAAAAATGTAGTACTAGGTACGTACGTGTTCGGATAGTCCGACGACCGGATTTACTGCCAACATATCCGAGGATTCTCATGGGTCGCTTCCCGAAGATATTCCGATGACGTATGACTCGCACTTTAATCATCTGAGATTATTTATAAGAGAGAGAAATTAATCTGAGATTAATTACATATATATTTTATCTAGGATAAAATATTATTTAAAGAGGAGAAACGATTAATTTGGAATTAATCGATAAAATAATATATTCGATATATTAAACGAAATTGGATTTCGACACGGAATTAAATTAGATTTTAATTCGGGCGAACGAGTTAATTTAGAATTAATTCGTTAGCGATGTGAATAGTAATTTTGCTAGGCATTATTATTTAATTAAATTTGATTTGATTTAATTACGTCGCAACAGAAAATTCGTTAATTCGGAATTAGCGAACCCGAGCCCAGGAGTGTTTACGGGCCCACTCGCATTTCGAATCAAGTGCGGCCCACAAGTCACATCACACGTCACATCACATCACACATCATTCAAGTGATGGATGTCTTGTCACTTTGAATGATTGACAACCAGTCACTATTCATGAGTGATGTGAGTTGTTGGAATACATTTATTGCAATTTTGCCTCCAAAATTGTCTAAGCCTTTTGGAAAAGCTTTGAATATTTTTTGGTATATGATTTTATTAGGTTTTAGAACCAATAACCAACACAACTCTTCCTCTCTCTTCTCCCACAAGATTCGGCCAAGGGCCAAATTTCTTATTTCTCCATTTTTCTTGCTAGGCTGAGAATTACATAAAGAAAATGGAAGATTTGTGGCAAATCTTTCTAATGCTAGCACATGAAGAGTCATCCAAGGTGATAGGGAAACAAACCCATGAGCATGGAATCACAACACAAAGCTTGGAGCTTGGAGATCCATCCATGGAGTTGACCGAAAATCACAAGGAACACAAAGAGCACCATTACCGAGAGCTTCAAGGAGTTTTGTTGTTCCTCGCATCGCAAAAGCCGATCAATGTAAGTATGATTCTGCCATACCTCTTTGAGTATTCACACATGTTTCATTGCTTAATTGATCCCGAGACTATAGTAGAAACCCAATATATCGGACTATCCAAATACGTGCGTACCCGGTACCTATTTACAAGACATGGTTGGCTTCTAGCAAAGCATTATGCCTACCCAATTCTCCAGAAATATTCTTTAAAGGAATATGTAATCTTTTTCAGGCGTAGCATATACGTAGTATTGCGTATTACAATCCAGTATCGATATTCACATGCTAGGTCTGGGCTGGAATTGTGTCTGCCCCGTACGAAACATATATCGGATCTCTGGTAACTAGTCTCTATAATCGGATAATCATGACCTAGTCATATTATCCCGATGACTGCAGTACTAAAGAGTACTAGTTTCGTATCCTGCGTGATCATCATCTCCATATGACTGAAGTGATACTTCCATCTTGACAACACACTCAATACATTACGATTCTCAATATACCCAGAAGAGGCGTACACAGAACCTGTTAAAGCCCCGAACGACCAAAACCAAAGTATACTAATTGTCACAAGTATTAGCGATGCAAGTCTCAGGTTAAGACCAAATACACCTACCCTGATTCGGATTCCCATAGACACATAGTCATACTACCAATGGGATTCCGAGGGGTCTATCCAGAGCGAAGCTGTTTCCGTACCATCGGTAAACAGAACCTCATATTACACTTGCATGAGTATCCAATATCCAAATATATGATAACTATGCCGTTACGCTTCCATAACACGCACAAATGTAATACTAGCCTATTCCATATTATCGATGTCCAGTCTCGATAATACTACGACTAGGGATATTTAATGATTAAACCTTACGTGGATTAATATTGTCTCATATCTTATTAATCTGGTACTAATCATATGGACTTTTATCATTTATATATATCCCGGTAATTCCAATTACAAATGATAAAAGAGCAATTTCTTTGTCACATAGTTAATTTATACAACAACACCATGTTTTGTACAAATAGTGATGCTATGGGTCATAATTTTCCAACAAATAACTTGATTGATTCAGATTACTTCAAGTAGCCATATATTATAGTGACAAAATACATGATACGAGGTTCCCAAAGGCATCCCTTCAACCTAATAAATAGGGCCATAGAACTTGAAGAACACATGGTTTCTGGGTTGACTGTATTTCTGAAACCTATTAAACTCTTATTTGGTTTAAAGTGACATTCAAACTAACTAAACCTATTTGGCTTGCACATTTAGATAGATTCTGGTAGTTGGGTGGTTTTGAAGTTAAATTGCCTCCTTGAAAATTACAATTGCTAATGAAAATGGAGAATGAACAACTTAATAACATGTGTTGAATCCACGCCTAAGGGAAAATGGATCCAAGCCTGTTTTCTTGAAGCAGAGGTATGCAAGCATCCTCATGCAAATAGAGCAGTCAATACTGTAATTATTTTCTTGGTTAGTAAGCTCTTAATCATTTAATTTTAATAATATGTGAACAACTATAATGGAGGAGAATTCAGTGACTGGTCTTGCTTATATAATTTTGCTTATGTAATAATATTTACAATCATTTCATTTGTCTTCGTTAGTAAAACATATTGGAATATGAAAACTTTTTTTGAAACATTGGAAATTCGTCACTAAATCACCTGACTCAGGCTTAAGCGGAGCAGATAAAACTCTCGGTTGTCCCAAACTCTTATAAAAAGTGCACCCCTGAATTCAAACTTAGGACATGGATAACCAAATATTAAGTCTTATGCCACCAAAACACGTTCCTTGGGGGGTCATAATATGGCTACTTAAATATGGTTCCCATCTTTTCTCTTGCAGTGCCCTTTGTTTTATATTTAGTATTTACCATGATTGCCAGTGGTAATTTAATATTCCTGACCAAGATAAATATGATTTTATTACCTTAATTACACTATTTTTATTACATAAGAATGTGAAAATGATGTAGTGGAATAACTTTGCTTATTCTTACTCTCACTATCTAGGAATGGTTTTAACATTCATTATTGGATAATACTAAATAATATTGGGATTTTTTGATTACTAAGAGTGTTTATAAGGAAAAACTGACTTTTATTACTATAAGAACATAATTTACAAGTGTTTGAAACTCTACAAAAAATAACCCCACTCTTTAAACTCTCTCTAAGCTTTTTTTTTTTTACATGAAACTTAATTGATGAGATGAATTTAGCTCTCAAATGAGCTCTCAAGTTATAGCCAAAGCATAACTCAAATTGTCAACAAAGGAATAGTGCCCACATAAAGTTGTTTGTAGTTTTGCACTAAATTTTCAAACTCCACCTAAAGGTGGTTTGAAGGCTTGCAATGGTGGGTTGGCAATGCATGCCACCATGTATGCAGCTGGATCCTTCAATTCTCCCATTCCAGTTGCATCCGAAATGATTGTCATCTTACAGCTATCTCGGCTATGTCTTTGTACAGCTCTAACTTGTCCCGAGTAACAACCTTTGTTAACATGTCGGTTGGATTCTTATTTATATGGATCTTTACTAGTCTCAGTAGTTTTTAAATCATCAACTCGTGTATCCAATGATAAAAAATATCGATATTCCCGGGAATGATATTTGAGTTCTTGCTCAAGTCCAGAGCACGTTGACTATCATAATATATCTAGTATTCTGTTTGCTTGATCCATAATTCTTGGAGAAAATGTTTTAACCATAATATTTCTTTTCCTGCTTCTGCTGCTGTAATATACTCAACTTCTATTATGGATGATGCAATACACCTCTGTAATATTGACTGCCATGACACACCTCCCCCTACAAAAGTGTAGAGAAAACATGATGTAGATTTTCTACCATCAAGATCTTCTGCCAAATCTGAATTTGTATAGCCTTCTAAGATTGGATAAGCTCCCCTGTAATACGTATATAACTTTGATATACCCTTAAGGTATATGAGAATCCATTTGAACGCTTCTCATTATTATTTTCCTAGATTAGAGAGACAACAGCTCACTATATTCATTGCGTGAGAAATATCTATCCTGATACATACCATAGCATACATTAGGCTTCCAACTGCTAAAGAATATGGTATTTATGACATCTCTTCTATCTCTTTCTTGGATTAGGGGCACAAACTCGTGCTCAGGTTGAAGTGGTGCGCTAGCGGAATGCTGACAGGTTTGACATTCTGTATTTCAAATCTTATGATCACCCATTCAATATAATTCTCCTGTGAAAGCCACAACCTTTTTCTCTGTCTGTCTCGAACTATTTGCATTCCCAAAATCTGTTAAGCTACTCCTAAGTCTCATGTGAAAAGACTTAAAGAGTTCATTCTTCAGCTGGCTGATCTTTGTTGCATCTTATCCAACAACCAACATGTCGTCTACATATAATAAAATAACAACAAAATTTTCATATGGAAACCTTTGAATGTAAACACACTGGTCTACTGCATTTATTTTGTAGCCTTGACACACCATAAATGAGTCAAACATCCTGTATAATTTCCTTGGTGCTTACTTAAGACTGTACAAGCTCCTCTTCAACTTACAAACAAGATTCTATTATCCTGAAACATTGAAACCTTATGACTGCTCCATGTAGATTTCTTCATGTAGATCGCCATATTTTCGCTGCCATCTTTCTTCAGCTTGAACAACCATTTGTTCTTCATTGCCTTCTTACTTTGCGGGAGCTTGACTATCTTATAAGTATGATTCTTATACAGAGATTCCATTTCATCATGCATTGCGTGCAACCATTTTCCTTTGTCTTTATGAGATACAACTTCATTGAAATTTTTTAGCCCCCCTCTTCAGTAAGTAGGGGTGGGCAAAAAAACCGACCGAACCGAACCAAACCGCAAACCGAACCGAATTTACGGTTTTTTTCTAACGGTTCGGTTTGCGGTTCGGATTGGTTCACCCCAAACGGTTTACGGTTCGGTTCATGAGCTAATCCGAACCGCATCTGTTAAACCGAACTGAACCGTTATAATTAAAAAAATTATATATTTTTATAAAAAAAAAATTTGTATTTGTATTTTTCTTTTAATTTTATTCTATGTTTTCTTTTTATTAGTATGTTAATACTTTTATTCTTAAATTTTTTGTTTATTTATTTATTTGTTAATACTTTTATTCTTCAATTTATTCGTTAATACTTTTATTCTTAAATTTTTTGTTTTATGGTAGCATCATTATTCTGAAAGTAAGATGTTGGATTTGTCTCTTAATTAGAATGATTGTAACATCATTATTCGAGGTAATTTTTAAAAAATACAATAATTAATTGTGCCTAATTTTTCAATCCTTTATGGAGTGCATGTGTTCCCTAGAGACACAGCTTATACCCTAGCACTTCATACTATTTGTTTGATAGACTAGTTTTTTTTTTTTTTTTTTGTCTTCACTTAAGTGGATGAAAATTTGTTTTAAATATAATAATCTGTAAACCGAACCGAACCAATCCGTAAACCGCTGGTTTAAAAAATTTTCAATCCGAACCAATCCGTTATTTAATGGTTTGGTTTGAGAAGTAAAAAATCTGAACCGTAAATATGGTTTGGTTCGGTTTTTAGAAAAAACCGAATCAAACCGAATCGCGTCCACCCCTATCAGTAAGCAGAATATAGTAAAATCCTAAATATCCGGTTGATAGAATCCAGCCTTGCTCAGATCTTCATACTTGATGTTCATTGGTTTTTGGAGGTCTGTCATCATCCAGATATACGGATGATCATATAGTCTCTGATGGAGCGAGTTGTAGCTCCCCCTGCTCATCACTCTCTTCTTCCTCATATGGTTCTACTTCTGACATATTATGCACCCCCTCATTATCTATGGCCACTCGTGTTGGTGTTGGGTTTATATCTAGATTTGAATCATTTTTATCGGCACTGGAATTAGAAGACATATTAGGCTTTTCAATGACTTTTATTATATGTTCTTCAAAAAACACTATATCCCTACTCCTGATAACCTTCTTTTCCTTCGGGTCCCATAGCATGTATCTGAATTCCTCGTCTCCATAGCCTATTAAAATGCATGAAGTAGTCATTGTATCGAGCTCCTATATGAGCTCATTGGATACATGTGCAAAGGCTAAACAACCGAAAGTTCTAAGGTGAGAGTAAAAAAGCCTTATTACCATACCATACTTTCCCCGGAACCTCAAAATTCAACGGTATATATGGTGATATGTTGATCAGGTAGCATGGGACACGAATAACTTCTCCCAAAATGGCTTTGATAGTTTAGCCATGTTGATCATGCTTCTGAATTTCTCCATAATGGTGCAGTTCATTCTTTCAGTAACATCAATATAATGTGGGGTGTGTGGAACCGTATTTTCATGTTGAATGTCATGTCTTTCACAATAGGCATCGAATTATCCAGAAATGTACTCGCCTTCATTATCTGTGTGAAGGCACTTCAGTTTCTTCCATGTTTCATGCTCTATTATTGCATGGAACAATTTGAAATGATCCAAGACCTGGTCCTATGTCTTTAAGAAATATACTCATACTTTTCGAGAAGCATCGTCAATGAAAGTCTCAAAGTACTTGTTATCGCCTAGTGAATTAACCTCCAATGTACCACAAATATTTGAGTGTACCAGATTGAGAACTCTGATCTTTTCGTAGAGGAGAAGTTAAATGAGACTATATGTTGTTTATCAGATAGACAGTGATTACAAGGATCTAGAGCAGCATTCTTGTAGACAGAAATTAGATCATTATCTGTCAAGGTAGACAATTTTTTTCACTCATGTGACCGAGTTTCTAGTGCCACAGATTTTGAGAAGCCTCTCGTTTAGCTACATTGAGGCTCTCTGCACACATCTTCACATAAGTCTTATATAAAGTACCGCAAATATGTCATCGGGCGACGACCATGACACTTTTTATCATTCTCCATATGTCATTGTTAAACTGGCTAGCATAGCTGTATTTGTCAAGGGCTACCCCCGATGGTAGATTGAGCCGAAGTTCTGGAACATGTCTAACATCCTTCAGGGTTATTGTACACCCTATATTTGTCTGCATATGAATATCATCAATTCCCACTATTTGAGAGGAACTGGTATTTCCCATTTTCACTACACCAAAGTCTTATGTTTTTTATGTTGTGAAGAAATTCATGTGAGGGTGATGTGGTAGGATGTTGTTGTATCTACTACCCACTCAACATCTAGGGTTGCGGTGTGAAGACATGTCTCTTCATGTATGAAGTAAATAGCTACATCTCCTTGGACAACTACTAGTGTCTCCGCATAATTATTCTTTGGCTGGGAATTACCTTGACCCTGCTCTTGTTGTAGTTTTCTGCATTTATTCTTTAAGTGGCCTTTTATGCCACGATAGTAGCATTTGTAAGTAGGTTTTCTTCCGTTTGTGGATTTACCTCTACTTTCTCGATTTTTATCTCGTTGTCTTCCTAGATTCTTCGTGACGAGGGCTTATGTCTGATCTGTGCCCACATTTTTTCATATGGCCTCCCTATTTGACAGATCATCTTTTGCCATAGGCATGATAAGTTTACCTCCTGGAGTCGAATTTTTGAGAGTAACTACCAATGTCTCTCAGCTATCAAGAAGAGAACTGATTAGTAGGATGACTTGTTTTTCGTCTCCCAATTGCATGTCTACTGCAGACAACTAGTTCACCATGCTCTGGACCTCATTGGTGTGCTCTGCTACTAAAGTTTCACTCTTTAACTTCACGTTCACCAAACATCTCATTATTAAGGCTTTATTACAAGCTGTCTTAGCCTGTTACATGCCTTCCAACTTCATCCAAATTTTATAAGCATATCTATCATGTGCTACATGGTGGAAGATGTTGTGACCAATCCACTGCCTAATCTGACCCAGATTTCTGTTGTTGAGCTTGTTCCAATCACTCTCTTTGAAAGAATATGATTTCACTCCTTCTATCTCGATCACATCGTATATATATTTATAATGCAAATAATCTATAATTCGCGACCTCTAGAGAGAGTAATTGGTTATCGTCAGCTTAAGTATTACACCATAATGCAGATCTTCCATTTACATTATAAGTTTAAGATTTAAAATGAAAATAGTATAAAATCAGTGATAATTTTCACAAATCAAAAGTCATTGTTGCGTCCGGAACGGTCGAAAATAGTGAATTTGACTATTAGTTGGTCCAAATCTGACTCATGGGCTTATTTGTAAATTTTAAAAAATTACTGGCGTCAAATTATAAATTTTAGAGACTTTTGGGGGCTCAATGAAATTTACCAAGCATTATTGTGTGTCGACACACAATGTTAATGTGTCTGATGACTGGACGCTGACGTGGCGGACACGTGTATCGTCTTCAACCTCTGGATCGCGTGGGCAGTCCTCTAGAAGGCGCGTGCGGCGCGTGTGAAGTCTCTGTTGCTCCATTTGATTACCGAAAAATATCATCGTGCTCGTATCGATGTGAACAAGCTGATGGTATGCTCAAAATTGATTTTTGATAACTTTTCCGAAACTTGAGTTTTTCAAATCAAGTTCCGTTCTTCGGTTTTACGACTTCCGATGTATAACTAAAGCTCTTATACTACTTGTTGTGATTCTCTGATCACTGAATAGTATTTATGAGGAAAAATCAAATTTTATTACTACAAGAACAGAATTTACAAGTGTTTGAAACTCTACAAAAAAAAAAAAAAAAAAAAAAACACTTCACTTTTTACACTCTCTAAGCATCTTTACATGAAGCTTAATTGTTGGGATAAATTTAGCTCTCAAATGAGCTCTGAATTTATAGCTAAAGCATGACTCAAACTGTCAATAAATAAATAGTGCCCACGTAAAATTATTTATAGTTTTGCACCAAATATTCAAAGTCTACCTAAAGATGGTTTGGAGGCTTGCAATTATAGTTGACAATGCATGCTACCATGCATGCAGCTGGATCCTTCAAATAATGGGAAATGCTCAGGGCTCCTTTCTACTTTAAATTAGGGGTGGCAATTTGGATTATGATTCGTTTATTTGTTCGATTCGATTCGCTTTAAAGCTAATATGAGTTTGAAAAAATATATATGTTTAATAAATGGGTCAATTCGTTTCGATTCGATTATTAAACGAATCGAATACGAATTTAAGCTTATTGATTCGTTTATTCGTTTAAAATTCGTTTTATTATTTTCTTTTACTAGTTTTTGTGCATTTTCAATTAAGATTCGAGAATTTATGGTTAATTACTATTAAAAAAATAATATTATCAATATTTGGTGAATTATTTTTAATAAATTTATTAATTACATATTTCATATGTATATATTTATGAAAAATAAATGTAAATAAATTATGAAAAATTATGTTTTTGAATAATATCATGACTAAATGAATATTTGTATTCGATTCGTTTAATAAATGAATCGAATATGAATCAATCATATTTTGATTCAATTCGTTTAGGATCCAATACAAATTTGATTCGTTTTGTCACCCGTATTTTAAATTATAACATTGCTTTCACAGACTTGAATGAAACTATAAAAAGTTATGTTTAGCACTTGGTTGTAAAGTTATATTACTATTTGTTAATATACTAGATTTTTATTACATTTTTTGTGTTCTTCTCAAGATTGTCATTTGGAAAATATATTATATTTTCTTCTATAATTCATAGAAATATACATTTTGTTATATAGTTTTATCAAATATAAAAAAAAATGACGGAAGAGAAAGCTTTATGTGAATTGTTGGATCAATGAGGAAAGGAGAGCTTGGAAGTGGGTGTTTGCATGGAGGCATCAGACAAGTCTCCAAGGGCTTTCTGGACATATCGTCGAGCGGATTATGTGCAATTGCATCACCAGAAATGACCATAATTTGTCCAAAATCTTCAACACACCACACATGGCTATCCTAACTGTTAGGAGATGGTGGACTGAAACTGACACGTAAGTAAAGTGAAATTGAGAATAATTGTTAGTTCAGGAGGCATTATCTACCATATAACAAATAATTAGGAGGTTTAACTTACCATATAACAATACAATAATAATTAGGAGACTTAGCCTACCATAAATATTATCAATAAAATAAAGCAATGAGACACAGATTTAACGTGGTAAAATCCTCAATGTGAGGGAAACATCCATGGGCAAAAGTAGAATGATTTTATTATGGTAGAAAGAATTTTACAATCTCTCTCTAAACTCAAGAAGTGAACAATCTCACACTCTCTTAGAATAAGAGAACTACAACTCTCTCACAAACTCTTAAGAATAAACTATATTTTCTCTCTTAGAATACATATGATTTGGTTGAGAATGAGATGAAGAAAATAATGAAATGAAGTCTTTATTTATAGACATGAAATTCACTGTGTAATTAGTAAATTCTAATTTTTTATTATTATCTTTTTAAACATGTGGGACCCACCTCATATTTTTAATTTTTTCTTCCATCATGTTTTCGGTGTATGATTGCCTTGACTTTTAACACTAACCTCTCCTCATCTCTGGGAACTATCATAGATCATAAATTTTGGAAACTAGTCACAAGTATATGTTACCATTTATGATTGATCATAAATTTTTGTCACTAGGCATAAGCATTTATTACGTTCACAAACTAATATTTTAGCTGGAAGAGCATTAATGCTGGTGTTTTAATGTTTCACTAAACGTTAGTATTAACGCTCGCAAAATCATAATATTACATCATGAGATTATTTATTGACATTAACTTAACATTTATTCCATAACTTATAAACTACCTTAAACACATCCTATAAGAGAGATGAAATGAATATAATCAATTTACCCTCAATCATGTAAAAAATAAAATAAATCCTCAATACAATAATGTTAATTATGACAACTCATATCCTAAGCATCTCCAACATGGCTCTCTATATGTACCCAAAAATAACATCATTTTTAATTTAGGAAGTCATAAAAGAGAATTTGTTCAAATAATCCTCTTATATATCTCTTACATATCTTCTGTATGATATAAAATCATATTAATTAGTTGATTTTTATAATATATTCCTCCTAAATTTAAGAAGCGAAGTCACCGGAAACTTAAGTAATATCCGAATAGAGATTGTAGTTAGAAATTATAATCTAAATTCACTCCCTAAATTTATAAAGTGGGATATGCACTTTTCGAAAATAATCTACCTTAAATTTTCGGTTACAATCTTAAATTTTTCGTAGCTGATGCTTAATTTTTACTGTACAAAAGATGGGGGGTACTACACTAATTAATGAGTCGTTCAATTACCATCATTAAGTAGTATTATAGTTTGTAAGCATTTGTACAAATTTATTTTACATAAAATAATATGGTATAACTGCTTTGAATAAAAATATCTCATGGTCTATATAATTTAATTTATAATTTTGTATTCTCATCCATAATTACCTTGGACATGAATTTATGGCTCTTTCATTGCTAAATAAATATTATTGACTAAACATTTAATTACTTTATTTTCATTGTTTTATTAAAAATTGATTGATTAATTAAAAAGAGATTCATCTCGGTAGTTAGCACGGTTGATTGTGGAGATGGTCAACATAGAAAATTGATTGGAACTCTAAAATTTTGTCTAGGTTAGGACCATTAAATCTAAGATCAGTTATATTCTATGACTTATTTTATTTTATTATTATTATTTTTAAAATCAAAATAGAGTAACACTTGAAGAACCCGCATAGAGCTCTCCAACAGAAATTAAGCTCGACATTAATTCAACTTAGTTTTATCTAATAGGAACGAATCTAGCTTCAAAGATTGAGATGGTATGTAATGGTAAATACGGTAAACAGACAAAATGAAAATCATGGACATGTCAGGATGACATGACCATAATATTATATGATTGATGTGAGAAAGAAACCCGTGCGACTTAAAACATATGACAATCTAAACTTTTAGAAAGAAAACTTAACACCCCTAATCTAATATATAATCTTAGTTTATCGTTGTAGTTATAATTTTAAACAGTATAATGTTGTTGAATTGTATCAATGTCGAGTCCTTTCAGCTTCACCACTGATTCAACGTGCCCTTTCAAAGTATGCAACTCCCTCAGCCTGCATTTGCATATTATTACAATACATAATAAATAGCTAACATAATAAATATGTATGCTTACCTTGCCACCTCGGCACGCCTCTTGGCTTGCTCGGCGATCTCTGACAGCTCCCTA
>SKCR01031161.1:0-94971 GCA_019454045.1 Zanthoxylum bungeanum
AATTTAATTAGTTCGGCTAAATTTGCAATTGGCTTGAAATGTTGTATTTGGGCTAATGGGCTTGGTTGGGCCAAGTTTGGTTAGGTTAATTGTTGGATCCAATTGGGCCCTTCAAACAATTTCCATACAGTCCAAATATAATAAAATGGCCTTTTAAAATTTTAATTGGGCCTAATTGATTTTAGGCAAATGTGATTCTTATTGGGCTTTGGATTACCAAGTCTATGCCTTATAAATTATTGAAAGCCATTGGACTTTAATTTAATTTGACATTGGCTGTTAATTGGGCTTGAGACCGTAATGATTAGATTTAGATTCTAAGTCGCAAAAGGCTCATTAAAACGTGTAATTATTTTAATTTAGAATTAAATAAAGAATTAGTATTGAATAAAAATTACATTTTTTTTTAGATTTGAATCTAAGACTATACAATTCAAGATAAATGAAGATTAGCTTTTTCAACATAAACCTGGGTAAAACTGTCTTTAAACGGCTTTTAATTTCAAATTGGGCATAAAACCTCAGGATAGTCCTGGGAACTAAGAAGGTCATTCTATTTGATAGAATTACATCCGGCATAAGCCCGGAAGTTTAAGCAAATAGTAGAACATGATCTTTGGACGATTCATGGATGATAACTTTAGTGCTCAATCCTTTATGCTAGATGGAATGACACTTAAATTCCATCGTCAGAATTAAGGATTAGATCCTTATAGTATGATATTGAAATTAAAGGCTTTAATAGATTCATTCTTAGATCTTAGAAGTACAAAATTGCAAAAGAAGTTATTTCGCTCGTTGTATGTCAGAGGGTACATCTGTCGAGCACTAGTTGTACATCTGATTTGACTTCCATCAGCTAGGTTAGTTGGGCATTACCTACGTGGCCGAGACTACCAAAGATTGATCTTATAGTCTCCAACAACCCGAAAGTTGGGGAAGGTTATTGTAACGATGAGTAAACTTTTGGAGAGTTGACGGCTATGCTCAAGGAGGCAGAGCCAGAGCTTCTAAAATGGTGCAAAGGCCAAAATCATCACAGTTCTTCTAGGAAGAAAAAGACATATCCCAAGATGTCTGCCTTAAATTTATGGTAAACGGGGTCACTGTTGCGTGACTGCCATATGGACACGCAGATATGAAGGAAGTGACGGCGCGGGCAAGGCTCCGACTTCAAGTAGTTGTCACAACATGTTCGCTCTTAGTTTCTAAATTGGATTTTTGAAACTATATGTGGTCATAAGGAATGTTACTGATGTGCGAATCTGCCTGCTTAGCAGGATACTGACTTCAGTTGAGATTATTTGCGCGTCGGAAATGGGACGAAAGTCACTGTTTTAACCGTCGATCCCTAAGTTAGGAACTACCCTTTGGGTATGTTACTTAAATTGTAGGAAACTATTATAATTACCTGTTAGACATTATGTCCCATAGCGTCACTGTTTGTAAATAATATGGTATTATTGTACAAAATTAACTATGTGATAATGAAATTGCCTTTTGCCGTTTTGTAATATTATTTACTTTGACTAATAAATGGCGAAAGTCCATATGATTAATACTGGATTGAGATGATATGAGACAGTATCAATCTATAAAAGTTTAATCATTAAATATCCCTAGTCGGAGTATTATCGAGATCGGACATCGATAATGCGGAATAGACTAGTATTGCGCTTGTGCACGTTGTGAGGGCACAACAGCATAGTTCTCATATATTTAAGTATTGGATACTTATGCAAGTGCAATAGGAGGTTGTGTTTTACCGATGGTACGGAAAACAGCTTCGCTCTGGATAGACCCCGCGGAATCCCATTGGTAGTATGTCTGCGTGTCTATGGGAGGCCGCATCAGGGTAGGTGTATATGGTCTTAACCTGAGACTTACATCGCTAGTACTTGCGACAATCGGTAAACTTTGGTTTTGGTGGTTGGGGACCCTAACCGGTTCTGTGTACACCTTTTCTGGGTTTATCGAGAATCGTAGTGTGCTGGATGTGATGTCAAGATGGAAGTATCGCTTCAGACATATGGAGGCGATGATCACGCAGGGCACAGAACTAGTACTCTATAAAAGGTTGCAACCGTCGGGACAATATGACTAGGTCAGGATTGTCTGATTTAAAGAGACTAGCTGCTTGATGTCCGATATATGTTTCGTACGGGGCAGACACATCTCCAGCCCCAGGCCTAGCATGTGATCATCCGATACTGGATCGATTTACGCAATACTACGGTATACTACGCCTGATACAGATCTTATATTCCTATTAGAATATTTCTGGAGAATTGGGTAGGCATGGCGCTTTGCTAGAAGCCAACCTTGTCTTGTGAATCGGTAAAGACGTAGTACGAGGTACGTACGTGTTCGGATTATCCGACGACCGTATTTACTGCCAAAATATCCGGAGATCTCTTGGGTCGCTTCCTGAAGATTCACCTATGATATTTGATTCGAACTTAATTAATCTTGGATTAATTGCGGAGAAACTTTATCTCGGATAAAGTGCCTTATTTAGAGAGAGAGAACGATTAATTTGGAATTAATCGATATAATTATTATATTCGATATAATAATCGAAATTCGATTTCGACGCGAAATTAAAATTAGATTTTAATTCGGGCATACGAGTTAATTTAGAATTAATTCGTAAGCGACGTAAATAATAATTTCGCTAGGAGCGATTATTTATTTAAATCGATTTAATTAACGTCGCGACGCTAGCTCGGTATTTCGGAAATATCGAACCCGAACGCGTGAGTGGACGTGGGCCCACTTTCATTGGGAAACGTGTGGGGCCCACATGACACTTGTCATTGATATGGCATTGCATGTTAATAGTGTACAAAACACTCTAAGGCATTGCATGGTGATAGTGTGCATTTCACTCAAAGGCTTTGCATGGAGTTTGAGTGTTTGACACTCTAAGCCATTGCATGGATTATGTCATAGATTTATTATTAATTTAATAAATATAACATAAATATAAATTGATTTTGGTAATACAAAATTAATTAATAAAAACTCTCTCTTCTCTCTCAAATTGCCGAAATGCTTCACCATTGAAGGGCAAAGGAAGATTTGATCTTCCATTCTCCATTTTTGCTAGCACAAGCAAGGGATCAAAAGAGGTGATAGGGAAACCATCAAAGAGCTTGGAATACAAGAGCTTGGAGCTTGGAGTCTTCTTCCTCCTCTTGGCCGAAACCAACCACCAACTGGAGCTTGGAGATTCAAAGGTTTTGTTCATCTTCTTCATCACAAACTTTGTAAGTATGATTCCGCCATGCTTCAAGTCTTTTATATATATTCATTTTAGTATTTCATATGCTTAATCTTTGTTTGGGACCTATATAATAGAAACCAACAATGGTATCATTGAGCTAGGTTTAAGCATGAAATACTTTAGGTTAAAATTTGGGTAAAATTGATTGAAGCATGTTCTTGTGAAATTTGATGAATGAGTATGCTTATATGTATGTTAAATGACATTATATGAAATCAATTTTATGAAAAATGCATTGGATGATTTTTCCCCAAATTTTGACCTTGGCCGAATGGTGTGTTAAATGATTAAAGCATGTTCTTGGAAATTTGATTAATAAGTATGCTTGCATGGTATAACATGATGTTATATAGAATCAATTTTATGAAAAATGCATTGGATGATTTTTCCCCACCTTGGCCGAATGGCATGATGAAATTGATATAAGCATGTTCTTATGAAATTTGATTAATAAGTATGCTTGCATGTGTATAACATGATGATATATGGAATCAATTTCATGAAAAATGCATTGGATGATTTTTCCCCAAATCCATGCCTTGGCCGAATGTGTTACTACTTGGAGTAGATTGAAATTTTTGTGTTTAAGATCATTAGATGACTTAGAACGTGTACGGGACGTAGATTAGTAATTCAATCGGATTGAAAAACAAATCGACACAAAAAACTCACCTTGGCCGAATGAACAAGGACATGAAATGGAGTTGAATTTTGATAAAATTAATGTTGGACATTTAATTTGACAAATACATGATTAATAAATTAAATGGGTATTTTTGAAATATTTGGTTTAATATATTAATCTTGATATTACACTTTAATTAATTGGACTTTATGTTTGGAATATTAAAATTTAATTAATGGGCTTTAATAATTTAATTGGGCCTTATGGGCTTAAAATTGGTTTTATGGCACTTAAGGGTGATTCCTTATTTGGGCTTGGCAATTGGGTTTGACCCACATTGACCAAAAGCCCAAGCCTTAATAAATCAATTCAGCCCATTTGACTTGAATTAAATTCAACATTGGATGTTAATTGGGCTTTGAGACCCAATAGGATTAGATTTAGAATCTAAGTCTTTAAAGCATATTAAAAGTGTAAACATTTGATTTGGAATTAAATAATTGGATTAGTATTGAATACGAATTGAATTAGATTTAATTAGTAGTTCGATATAATTCGCGAATTCGTACTTATGTACTTATTCTCAATCGAGTTGGACTCGCACAAAATCAAACCGTTGTTTGAACATTGGATGATCACATTAACAAAGACTAATTAATTGGATTAGATTGGTTGTAAAAGCATGTCTTGTTTGAATATATATATGTATGTGATGAATGAATAGTGTATATCGGATGGATATTAGAAGGGAAAGGGTAATTTTAGAAATTATTGTAAATTTGGAATTTATAAATTGGACCTGCGTGTCCAGCCTTATCTCTTTATCTCTTTGTATTCTCTTCTCACCTAATTCCCCTCAATGTAAATGAGGTTTCTCTTATTGTATTATGTAATTGGGTAGTTGTAGAATAGTGCTAGCGGGGAGAGGAAAGGGAGTGATTTGTTCTAGGAACAAGTTGTTTAAATATCCATCCGCATATCACTATTACTTTACTTTACGCGCTTTATGATGTTTTAGAAGCATGCTTAAGGGTGTATGATGATGAGACCTAACAAAGATAAATAAATTGGTTGCCAATTACGCGAAAAATCCCTCAACAATATTAAGCGATTTTCCTTCCGTTGAATGATTCTTCTCAAGATCCGAAATTGGCATTGGTTTGTTGGCCAAAGTCAAGACCTTTGTCAATTGAGGATGTGTTTGAATCATGAGAATTTTGTTACACATCGGTGTCCTGTCCAAGTTGTGATTTGTTGGCCAAAGTCAAGATCACTTCTTGTCCATCGACATTGATTACGAAATTTTCCTTGTCAATGGGTCCCGCTTAACTGGAATCATTAGGTTTGTTGTGCCAAAGCCAAGGCTTAGTTGATTCAGAGGAAATGGTTAGGAAAATGTATTGGATACATTGACATATGTATTAGATATATATGTTTCGAACTTGGATGTCCACCTAACCGGATCTAGGAATTGGATGGGATCCAATTGATCTTCGAGATCTACCTAGTTAAATATCATACAACTTGTTGGCCAAAGTCAAGGTTGTGTGTTATTTAACAGGATCCTAGCCCACTAGGAAATTAGATTTCCCGAGTTGTCTACAGAGGGTTAGAAACTTGAAGAAAATAGTGGGAGGCTATTATTGAATTTGCAATTTCGTTCAGATACTTAGCCTTACGCGTCTTTCAAAAACATTTCGTCAATATTTTAATTAGTTGGACTAATATATTGTTATTTTTATTTGTAACAGTTTGACTGTACCCATAACATCGTTGACTTTATAGTTGGACTATAGTTGTCAAGATGATTGGCAAAGGTAATATCCGCGACATAATCATGGGCGATAATGTCTTCAGAGGGACAAACTTTGCCGACTGGGAAATGAACCTCAAGATAGTGCTTGGGGCTGAGAGGATACTGTATACTATTCAGAGACCTCTCCCGCCTAAACCCACTGAGCCACTGGAGCTAGAGTTATGGAAAACTCATAGTGATGATTGTGACCAAGCTCAGTCAGTTATGCTAGCTGCAATGACCCAGCATTTCAGACGCCAGAATAGGGACTTGGATCCCTATAACATGATGGCAAGATTGCGTGATCTTCACCGCACTAATAAGCGGATGAAGAGGTACGAGCTAGTAAGGAAACTCTTCCGCTCCCGGATGACAGATGGCGCATCAGTTGAAGCCCACGGGGCTCAAATGATCGCCGATATTGATGTTGGCCAATATGGGAATAGTCTTGGAGGCTGAGCTGACTATAGATATGATCTTGCAGTCACTTCCTGATACTTGGAAACAAATCATAGTCAACTACAAGTTGATGGATACAGATGACACTCTTGGAGAGCTGTTATCTATCTTGAAGGAGTCCGAAAGGGAACTCCTAAAGGGGAGCAAGCGCGAGGCGCATTTTGCATCGACCTCTCATGCGCCAAAGGGTGGCCCGAAGGCAATTGGAGGTGCAAGGAAGAAGAAGTTCAAGAAAAAGGGCAAAGGCAAGTTGACAGTGGCTTCTAGGAAGCCAAAGGACAAATCTCAGCGACATCTGCCTCAACTGCGGCAAGAGGGGTCACTGGAAACGTGACTGCCGAATGGGCAAAGGGCAGAAGGAGGATATCAAGGATGGCAAGGCTATCGCTTCTGGTATGTTTGTTATTGAGATAAATATGAATACTTCTAGTTTTAAAAATTGGATTTTTGATTCTGGTTGTGGTGCTCATATTTGTACTGATGTGCAGGATCTGCAGGATAGCAGGGTGCTGGCATCCGGGGAGATGGATCTACGGGTTGGAAACGGAACACCAGTTGCTGTTTTGGCCGTAGGGACTTTTGTTTTAGAACTGCCCTCGGGGCATGAACTTAAACTTTTGAACTGTTATTATGTACCTAGTTTAACTAGGAATATTATATCTGTATCCTTGTTAACCCAGCAGGGTTACACTTTTGTATTCAGGAACACTGGGTGTTATTTATATAAAAATGATGCAGAAATTTGCACAGCTGTTGCAAATAACGGTCTTTATATTTTGAATATAAATGAATCTCCTAAAATAACGAACAAAAGGCTCAAGAGAATAATCTAAAAGATGAAGCTTATATGTGGCATTGTCGTCTGGGACACATCAACAAGACTCGCATATCCACACTTTCGAAGAGTGGGTACTTGGACGAATTGATCCCAATTCATATGACGTCTGCGAATCTTGTCTTTTAGGCAAAATGCCTAAATCACCTTTTAGCGGTAAAGGTGAACGTGCCACAGAACTGTTGGCTCTTGTTCATACTGACGTATGCGGGCCCATGTCTGGCCAGGCTAGAGGTGGATTTCACTACTTCGTAACCTTTACAGATGATGCATCTCGTTACGGTTATGTGTATCTTATGAGACACAAGTCGGAAACTTTTGAGAAATTCAAAGAGTTTCGACACGAAGTGGAGAAACAAACAGGGAAGAGTATAAGACATTACGGTCAGACCGTGGTGGCGAATACTTAAGTTATGAGTTTCAAGATTACTTGAAAGAATATGGTATTCTTTCACAGTGGACTCCTCCTGGAACACCGCAATTAAACGGTGTGTCCGAACGGAGAAACCGCACCTTGTTAGACATGGTAAGGTCAATGATGAGTCGCACTGAGCTACCAATATCCTTCTGGGGATATGCATTAAACAGTGCTATACTTATTTTGAATAAGGTACCGTCGAAGTCTGTTGAACAGACTCCATATGAGATATGGACAGGAAGGAAACCAGGTTTCTCTTTCCTGAAGATTTGGGGATGCTGGGCATATGTTAAACGTTTGGAAGGTACCAAACTTGAACCCAAATCTGATAAATGCCTTTTCGTAGGATATCCTAGGGAAACCAAAGGATATTACTTCTATCACCCACAAGAGAACAAAGTATTTGTTGCTCTACATGCGGTTTTCCTTGAGAAGGAATTCCTAAATGCAGTGGCAAGTGGGAGGAAAGTAGAACTCGATGAAGATCGTAGTGATACTGTTCCTGGCAATGAATCAATGACGGAACATGAACAGACCATCCGGGATGAGTCTGTACCACAAACTTCACATACACAAGGACCGCGTAGGTCGGAGAGAGTCAGAACAATACCTGAGAGGTATGGGTTCCTGATCTCACCTCATGTAGATATTAATCTTATTGAGGATAATGAGCCGGCTACGTATGAGGAAGCGATACAAAATATCGATTCCGCTTTATGGCAAGAAGCCATGAAGTCCGAGATGGATTCCATGTACGCCAACCAAGTTTGGACACTGGTTGATGCACCAGAAGGCGTAAAGCCTATTGGATGCAAATGGATCTTCAAGAAGAAGACCGACATGGATGGCAACGTACAAACGTACAAAGCTAGGCTTGTAGCGAAGGGGTATCGTCAACAATATGGTATTGATTATGACGAAACCTTCTCACCCGTTGCCATGATTAAATCCATTCGGATAATGCTTGCAATAGCTGCATATTTCGATTACGAGATATGGCAGATGGACGTTAAAACCGCTTTCCTTAACGGAAACCTTTTGGAGGATGTTTATATGCAACAGCCTGACGGTTTTATCGTACCTAGACTTGCAAACAAGGTTTGTAAGTTAAATCGATCCATTTATGGATTGAAGCAAGCATCACGGTCATGGAATCAGCGTTTTGATGAGATCATAAAGGAATATGATTTCGTGCAAAACGCAGATGACCCTTGTGTATACAAGAAGGTTAGTGGGAGAGCACTTACTTTTATTGTCCTTTATGTCGACGACGTATTGCTAATAGGCAATGACATTCCCATGCTGACGTCGGTGAAAGCTTGGCTTTCATTAAAATTCTCCATGAAAGATCTGGGAGAAGCAGCTTTATTCTTGGAAAAAAATCTACAGGGATAGATCTAGAAAGCTGCTTGGACTCTCCCAGAGTACATACATTGATAAAGTGTTGAAGCGATTCAACATGGAACAATCCAAGAGGGGATTGGTTCCAATGATACGAGGTACCTCTCTGTCTAAAGACATGTGTCCTAAGACTCAGGAAGAGAGGGACAACATGAGTCGGATACCGTTCGCCTCGGCAGTCGGATCGATCATGTATGCTATGATATGTACACGACCTGATGTCTCATATGCTTTGAGCATGTGCAGTCGCTATCAGGCCGATCCAGGTGAAGGTCACTGGATAGCAGTTAAGAATATCCTTAAGTATCTTAAAAGAACTAAGGATGCTTTCTTAATTTATGGAGGTGGAGAACTTGCGGTATCTGGGTATACCGATGCAAGTTTCCAAACCGACAAGATGACTACAAGTCGCAATCCGGGTACATTTTTGTTTGAATAACGGAGCAGTGAGCTGGAAATCTTCCAAGCAAGATACTGTTGCCGATTCAACAACAGAAGCGGAGTACATCGCTGCATCTGAAGCAGCAAAGGAGGCAGTTTGGATCCGAAAGTTCCTAATCGGATTAGGGGTAGTTCCGTTAGCAGCTGAGCCCGTTCCATTGTATTGTGACAATAACGGAGCTATAGCACAGGCTAAGGAACCAAGGTCTCATCAAAGGTCCAAGCATGTTCTTCGACGTTACCATCTGATTCGGGAGATTATACATCGTGGCGATGTAAAGGTCGAGAAGGTCACATCAGATGACAACATTGCAGATCCGCTGACGAAGGCTGTTCTTCAGCAAAGTTTTGAACGACACATACATAGTTCGGGTATTAGATGCTTGAGTGACTGGCTATAGGCCAAGTGGGAGATTGTTAGACATTATGTCCCATAGCGTCACTGTTTGTAAATAATATGGTATTATTGTACAAAATTAACTATGTGATAATGAAATTGCCTTTTGCCGTTTTGTAATATATTTACTTTGACTAATAAATGGCGAAAGTCCATATGATTAATACTGGATTGAGATGATATGAGACAGTATCAATCTATAAAAGTTTAATCATTAAATATCCCTAGTCGGAGTATTATCGAGATCGGACATCGATAATGCGGAATAGACTAGTATTGCGCTTGTGCACGTTGTGAGGGCACAACAGCATAGTTCTCATATATTTAAGTATTGGATACTTATGCAAGTGCAATAGGAGGTTGTGTTTTACCGATGGTACGGAAAACAGCTTCGCTCTGGATAGACCCCGCGGAATCCCATTGGTAGTATGTCTGCGTGTCTATGGGAGGCCGCATCAGGGTAGGTGTATATGGTCTTAACCTGAGACTTACATCGCTAGTACTTGCGACAATCGGTAAACTTTGGTTTTGGTGGTTGGGGACCCTAACCGGTTCTGTGTACACCTTTTCTGGGTTTATCGAGAATCGTAGTGTGCTGGATGTGATGTCAAGATGGAAGTATCGCTTCAGACATATGGAGGCGATGATCACGCAGGCACAGAACTAGTACTCTATAAAAGGTTGCAACCGTCGGGACAATATGACTAGGTCAGGATTGTCTGATTTAAAGAGACTAGCTGCTTGATGTCCGATATATGTTTCGTACGGGGCAGACACATCTCCAGCCCCAGGCCTAGCATGTGATCATCCGATACTGGATCGATTTACGCAATACTACGGTATACTACGCCTGATACAGATCTTATATTCCTATTAGAATATTTCTGGAGAATTGGGTAGGCAGGTGGCGCTTTGCTAGAAGCCAACCTTGTCTTGTGAATCGGTAAAGACGTAGTACGAGGTACGTACGTGTTCGGATTATCCGACGACCGTATTTACTGCCAAAATATCCGGAGATCTCTTGGGTCGCTTCCTGAAGATTCACCTATGATATTTGATTCGAACTTAATTAATCTTGGATTAATTGCGGAGAAACTTTATCTCGGATAAAGTGCCTTATTTAGAGAGAGAGAACGATTAATTTGGAATTAATCGATATAATTATTATATTCGATATAATAATCGAAATTCGATTTCGACGCGAAATTAAAATTAGATTTTAATTCGGGCATACGAGTTAATTTAGAATTAATTCGTAAGCGACGTAAATAATAATTTCGCTAGGAGCGATTATTTATTTTTAAATTCGATTTAATTAACGTCGCGACGCTAGCTCGGTATTTCGGAAATATCGAACCCGAACGCGTGAGTGGACGTGGGCCCACTTTCATTGGGAAACGTGTGGGGCCCACATGACACTTGTCATTGATATGGCATTGCATGTTAATAGTGTACAAAACACTCTAAGGCATTGCATGGTGATAGTGTGCATTTCACTCAAAGGCTTTGCATGGAGTTTGAGTGTTTGACACTCTAAGCCATTGCATGGATTATGTCATAGATTTATTATTAATTTAATAAATTATAACATAAATATAAATTGATTTTGGTAATACAAAAAATTAATTAATCAAAACTCTCTCTTCTCTCTCAAATTGCCGAAACTCACCATTGAAGGGCAAAGGAAGATTTGATCTTCCATTCTCCATTTTTGCTAGCACAAGCAAGGGATCAAAAGAGGTGATAGGGAAACCATCAAAGAGCTTGGAATACAAGAGCTTGGAGCTTGGAGTCTTCTTCCTCCTCTTGGCCGAAACCAACCAACCAACTTGGAGCTTGGAGATTCAAGGTTTTGTTCATCTTCTTCATCACATAACTTTGTAAGTATGATTCCGCCATGCTTCAAGTCTTTTATATATATTCATTTTAGTATTTCATATGTTTAATCTTTGTTGGGACCTATTATAGAAACCAAACAGTAACCTAGTTTGACTAGAAACATTATCTCTATATCAGAGTATCAAAAAACTCGTTGCGGGTATACCTTTATATTCTAGAACACTAAAGTGTTTTATTTTATAAAGATGATATGAGATAAACCACACATAGATGTGAATAACAAATTTATATTTTGAATATAAATGAATCTCAAACGTATGACATGAAAAAAAAAACAGCTCAAACTGATTGATCAGATGAGACTTACATGTGGCATTGTTGTCTAGGACACATTAAACAAGACTCGTAATCCACACTTTCGAAGAGTGGATACTAGGACAGATTTGATCCTATTCAAATAATGTCTACGAATCTAGTTTATTAGGCAAACGCCTAAAACACCTTTTACTTGGTAAAAGTGCAAGTGCCATTGATCTATTAGCCCTCGTTCATAGTGGCGTAAGTGGGCCCATGTCTAGCTAGGCTAGAGGGGATATGAACACTTCGTAACCTTTATGGATGTAGCATCGCGTTATGGTTATGTGTTTCTTGTGAAACATAAATCAGAAACTTTTGATAAATTCAAAGAGTTTCGACATGAAAAAGATAGACAGTCGGCTAAAGTATTAAACCATCACGGTTAGGATCGTGATGAAAAATACTTAAGAATAAGTTTCTCGAATATCTTGAAAGAGTATAGTATCCTTTCACAGGGACTCCTCCCGGAACACCTCAATTTGACGGTGTGTCCGAACAGAGAAACCAAATTTTGTTGGATATGATAAGGTTAATTATGAGTCACTCTGAGCTACCATTTCCTTCTAAGGATACGCATTAAATAATGCAACACTTATTTTGAATAAGGTTCCATGAAAATCTGTTAGAAAGATTCATATTAGATATGAACAGGAAAGAAACTAGGTTTCTCATTCCTGGTGATTTGGGAATGCTAGGCATATGTTTGGATGATACCAAACTAAAACCCAAATCGGATAAGTGCCTAATTTGTAGGTTATCATAGGGTAACCAAAGTATAGTACTTATACAACTCACAAGAGAACAATGTAATTGTTGCTCTCCATGCGGTTTTCCTAAGAGGAATACCTATATGCAGTGGTAAGTGGGAGGAAAGTAAAACTCGACGAAAATCGGAGTAATACTGTTCCAGGCACCGATTCCTTAATGGAACACAAACAGTTCATCAAGGATGAAACTGTACCATAATCTTTGAATACACAAGAACCGCGTAAGTCGGAGAGAGTCAGAAAACAACCTGGGAGGTATGGGTTTCTGATCTCACCTCGTAAAGATGTCAATCTTATTGAGGAAGACAAACCGACTACGTATGAGGAAGTGATACAAGGTATCGACTCCATATCATGGCAAAGTGTCATGATGTCCGAAATGGATTCCATGTATACCAACCGAGTTTGGAAGCTGGTTGATGTAACGAAAGGCATTGTGCCTAATTGTACTGTATAAGTCTTCAAGGAAGACATACATGGATGAAAACATACCAACGTCAAAAGCTAGGCTTGTAGCGAAAAGGTATCGTTATCAACATTGTGTCGATTACGACGAAACCTTTTACTCATTGCCATGGTTAAATCCATTCGGATAATGCTTGCTAATGCTGCATGTTTCATTTATGAAATATGGCATCTGAACGTCAAAATCGCTTTCCTTAAATGGAAACCTTTTGGACGATGTTTACAACATCCTGACGGTTTTATCGTACCAAAACAAGCAAACAAGGTTTGCAAGTAATTCGATCCATTTATGGATTGAAGCAAACATTGCGTTCTTGGAACTATAGTTTTGATGTAATCATAATGGTATATGATTTAATTTAAAATGAAAATGATTCTTGTGTATATAAGGAGGTTAGTGGGAGCGCACTGACAGTGATTATCCTATATAATGATGACATGACATTTCTTGGAAAAGACATTCCCATAAAACAATCGGTGAAAGCTTGGCTTTCATGAAAATTCTCCGTAGAATACTTGAGAGAGACAACCTTTATTCTAGGAATAAGGATCTACTGGGATAGATCTAAAAGTTGTTGGCACTCTCCAAGAACTCGTACATTGAAATATATGTACGCGACCTGGTGTCTCATTTGCTTTGAGAATATGGAGTCACAATAAGTCCAATCCAAGTGATAGTCACTGGATTGATGTTAAGAACATCCTTACATATCTTAGATGATCTAAGGATACTTTCTTAAGTTATGGAGGAGGAGAACTTGAAGTGACTGGGTTCACTGTTGCAAGTTTCTAAACCGACAATAACGACCATAAGTCGTAATAAGGGGTATTATATAGTTTGAATAACGGAACAGTGAGTTGTAAATCTTCCAAGCAAGATACTGTTGCCGAATATACAACAAAGGTGGAATATTGCTGCAGCTGAGGCAGCAATAGAAGCACTTTGGATCTATAATCCCACTTGTCACATCAAGTCACATCACTTGTCTTTCACCTCACTTTTGGTTGATGGAAGTTGATGGGATTTGATGGTTGCTTGTGCAACACATTTGTGTGATGGATTGATTGACTTTTACCATTTATTTTATTTTTGGTATATGACTTTCTTTTGCATCAACACACACACAACACAATTCTCTTCTCCTATCTCCCTCTCACGGCCTTGGAGCCATTTTATCTTAAATGTTCTAGGCTTGGCCGAGAACAACAAGAAGGCAAAGGGAAATTTTGTGGCAAAATTTCCAAGATGCTAGCACATCCAATGGGTCAAACAAAGGTGATAGGGAAACCCATTCATGAGCATGGAATCCATTCACAAAGCTTGGAGCTTGGAGCACACATGGAGGGCTTGACCGAAACAAGGAGCATAAAAGGGGCATGGCCGAGAGCTTCATCCATGGAGCAAATATTTTGGGTTTATCGTATCCAAAAGCCGATCAAAGTGAGTATTTCCACAACTTTACTTTGTTGTATTCGCACTTTTCATCGCTTAATTTGATCTTGGGAAGACCTATAAAACTATACATCAGGGACACCTAATCATGGTTTATACCACATACCCTATGAGAAGCATACTGTATAAGCCGGAGTTATCTGGGAAATTGACAAAATGGGTAGTTGAACTTGGGGAACACGACATCACATACCTACCAGGACTGCAATCAAGTCTCAAGCCTTAGTAGATTTTGTAGCTGACTTCAGCCCCAACCTACTAGCTACAACCGAACCAGAAGTCCATTCTATCGATTCGACTATCCCCTGGAAACTTGGAGTTGTCGGGTCCAGTAACAAAAAGATTTGCGGTCTAGGAATAGTGATTATTCATCCAGAAGGCGACATACTACAGCAAGCAATCAAGTGCGGTTTCAAAGTCACCAACAATGAGGCAGAGTACGAAGAACTGATAGCAGGACTAACCTTGACCAATGAACTTGGAGCTAAAAAGATAGAAGTAAAGTCTGATTCGCAACTAATTGTCAACCAATTCCAAGGGTCGTATCACACATGAGATCCACAGATTGCATCCTACTTACAAAAGATAAAAGATATCCAGTCGACTTTTGAGGAACTCACAATAACCCAAGTCCTAAGAATCGAGAATTCTCAAGCATATGCATTGGCCACCCTTGGATCAACAATGTAAGGAGACAAACCACAATCTATACCGATAATATACTTGAATTGGCCAGCAATTTGGAAAGAAGAAAAAGAGGTCGCCTCAATCAATTCAGCCGACTCAAGGATGACACCAATAGTCAAATATCTGCAAGAAGGCGTACTTTTAGAAGACAAATTTAAGGCCCAAAAGATCCAGAGGCAGGCTGCAAGGTTTACCATATATGACGGCCAATTACTAAAAGGTCATTTTTCGGACCATACCTAAAATGTGTCACTCAGGAACAGACGCAACATGTATTGGTAGAGATACATGAAGGGGAATGTGGGAATCATTCCGGTGGGAGAAGGTTGGCACAACGAGCCCATTCAACGGGTTACTATTGGCCTACCATGAGGACCGACTTTGCAGACTTCACTAGGAAATGTGAAAAATGTCAAAGGTTTGCTCCAATCTCACACCTCCCACTAGAAAGACTCAATCATATCTTATCCCCATGGCCGTTAATGAAATGGGGGATGAACATTGTCGGTACTTCCAACCTCCATAGGAAAGCGAGTCTACATGCTCGTACTTACGGATTACTACTCGAAGTGGATTGAAGCAGTACCATTTGCCAAGATATTTGACAAAGAGGCACATAATTTCATCTGGAAGAATATCATATGTCGATTCGGCATACCAAGAGAAATTGTGACTGATAATGGTTCGCAATTCATCAGCCATCATTTTCAAGATTTCTATAAAATTTGGGGTATAAAATTAAGCTTTTCAACCCCATGCTTCCCACAAGTTAACGAACAGATCGAGTCCTCTAACAAAACAATACTGAACACTTTGAAGAAGAGATTGGAGAAAGCTAAAGGTTATTGGGCAGATGAACTCCCTGGAGTCTTGTGGCCTTACAGAATAATAGTCTGGTTGTCCACTGTAGAAACTCCATTCTCTCTGGCGTTTGGTACGGAAGCAGTAATACCAACAAAAGAAACCATCTCATCCCCACGGTACCAATGGCTCAGTGAGGATTTGAATTAACAACTTATGAATTATAGTGTGGATATAATTGATGAAGTCAGAGACTAGACTTCCATTCGACTAGTAGCCCATCGACAGAGGATGGCCAGACATTTCAAAAAAAGTGTAAGGACCAGAACCTTTAGGGAAGGACATTGGGTCATACGTAGAGTTTTCCAGAACACCAAGGAGGTTGGAGATGGAAAGCTGGGGCCGAACTGGGAAGGTTCATACCTCATCACAAAAGTTGTTGGGCAATGAACCTACAAATTACAAACCGTGGAGGGCACACTCATCCACAACAGTTGGAATGTGATTCATCTCAAGCGATTCTACTGGTAATACATACGTGCATACTTAATTGTCTTTTGAGTATGAAATAAATGATATGTTTTTTGTAAAAATTCATTCGATGTGAAAATAAAATGCATTCATAGACTGAGAACTTACTTTCCATTCCACAACAGTAATCTAGTACAAAATATTAACAAAAAAAAGAACAACAAACAAGAGCACATTAGATTAGTTATGTTATCAAGATTCTGGGGCACCGGCCGGTTGATCTTCAGCAGCATCAGAAGCACCAGTAGTAACATCTTTCTCTTCAGCAGTAGGCTTTACTCCTATCGGATAAATATCTTCTCATTCCTTCTCCTGACATTTGACCATCGCCATCTCAGCTTCAAGGACCGCTGCCTCTTTGACCTCATCTTTCATTGACTCGAATTCCTCTCCATTTTCTTCCCCATTGCCTTCATTCGACGAAGAGAGTCCAGCCACTAGCCTGTCGTTTTCTCGAATCCATTTCTTATGCTTCCATGTAGTCGCTTTCCCTTCAAGATAATCCTTCATCAAACTGCTCATTTCCCTCATCATGGACTCGAGTAGAATACCTTCAAGCTACTTCAGCAGTTGCTCATTCTCTTTTTTTACATTCTCGAAACTCTGCTTGTAGGCTTCAAGTGTGGCTTTAGACACTTATCTCTCCAGCTTCAGTGTGGATTTTGTTTCCTTTAGTTCCTTCTTCAATCCATTTCCATTACTCTCAGAACTGTCAAACCCGGACTTTAACTCAACTGCTTCCCTCCTTACTACAGTAAGGGATTTATCCAAGTCCCTTATCCTCATTTGACTCGACTCGACATACTTCTGCATGTATAAGCTGCATTCCAATGTCTGAATAGCCTAAGATAAGTTCCCATTCGACTAGACAAAAAATAATAAATAAAAAAAAGATGGGGGAGTATACATACCTGATAACTCAAGGCAGCTTCCTTCTTCATCGTCTCGACTGGACCTATTTTAGTTAGCCTGCTCTAATCATCCTCTAGAAGAAACCCTTTCACAAATTTGTTAAGGCTGGAAGGATCTGAAATCACAGTCGACCCGTACGGGTTCCTTATTATAGCATTCTCTAAATCCTCATCCACCTCAGGAATGACTTTCCTCTTCCTCCCGGCCATGGTCAACTCAGTCGACTATCCTTTAGCCACTGCAGCCTTATCTGATACGACCTCCTTTAACTTGGGAGCCTCAACCATTTGGACTTCGGGTTCCTTCCCTTTTGCTTTCTTGAATCTCCTTCGACTCTTCATCTCGTCAATTGAAGATACTTTAAAAGGCCCGGACACAATGTCTTATGCGCATAAAAGTTCTTCAAAAGTTAGAGGCCTTAAAAATGTCGACTCTCCGTATATTTCTTGACACGATCAATTACAGTATATCTCGGCCAATACGTGTTTACAAAGGGCCAGAAGGGTAACTTCTCGGTCGTGAATCTCCTTCCATAACAGAGTCGCCCTCAATCTCTTCTCAACCAAGATGACCCTCCAATCTCTATATTCAGCTGGCAAAGCTAGGATAGGCTTAGTATTGGAAAACCTTTGACTTGTTTTCTCAAATGACCTATTTAGGAGTGGACCTGTAGAAACAATAAAAAAGAATTAGTCTCTTTATACTAGTGTATTCAGAAAGAATGCATGATGAAGATGCAGTACTCACTCGAAAAACTATAATGTTCTGGGATTCGACCAGCTCTAGCCGACCCAAACACACTATCACCCCTCATAAAAAATAATCTGATTGCAAGTTCCCCCTATCATTTGTTGGGAGTCCAGTCACTAAGTGTTTCTTTTTTTGGCGAAGAAAAAAAATATATCTTCCCTTTTCTATCAGATGTTCCTTCAGGTAGTATGAAAATATCACATCCCTCACTTCTAACAACAACCATAGTTCAAAGGCCATGCACTCAATCGACAATAGAATCCTCCAAGTATTTGGCATCAATTGAGAAGGGGCAATATGAAAATGGTCCAAAACCTCCCAAACTAGTCTCGATATAGGAAATCTAAACCCATCTGCAAAAGGTCATTCATAGAACCCAATCCATCCTGGGACTTTGTAATCTATTCTCTCACTCGGTATAGGTAATCTTAGTTCCAATGAGTTTGGGAATCTATACTTGCATCTGATTTCCCTCAATGATTTTTCTGTCACTCGACTGTCAGGGTTTTTGGTTAACAGGTATGTAGCTTCATTAGTGCTGGGAATCCCACTCGACTCTCCAATTGCAGGCAAAGTCCTTATTGGTATAGCCTCAATAGGAACCTCCTGAGATAAATCTACTACCGTTATTAGTCATGCCTCAATCATATCCTCATACGACCAATCCCTATATATTTTTTCCTCTTTCATTTCACTAGAAGATGATTCTACAAATCTATCAATTTCAGCACCTAAACTGCCTAAGGATTCCTCGCTCGACATTCTTCAAATGATAAGTATACGAATATTAAATTCCTTAATAAACTATTCCCTAAATATCAAACTCTACTCCAATCCTCAAACATAATTTCAATAATAAATCTACGATTCCAAAGGTCAAACAGCCTATATTGACTACGAACAGCTTGAATCTACACTATGAATGTTTAAAGATAAGGAAGAACAAAAGATGGGTTTTTGAAGAATACCTTGAAGAGCTTGAGACTTCTCTCTACTCTATGACTGGAGTGAGATTTTGCAAATGAGGCAAATGAGCACTGAAAGCTCTCTTCTATACCATCCTTCTTAGCGCCTAGAATTCCTGCCAAAATCACCTCGAAACTTATGCTAGGGTTGCATTAAATAAGTGGAGAAGAACCTAGAAGCCATCTAGGCCCATCATGTAATAGGAAAAATCATTCAAAGACGTCGACTGAAGGAAACTATGATTCCACACGTTAAGAGTCAACAATACGTTATATGCTTGGTACGAGGGATGCTGAAATTCGACACTACCTCAGTCCTGACTTTCTGCTAGATATGGTGCCATTCAACATGACATCATATGAAGGCTTAGCAGAATGGGAAGGATCATGTTGTTGGAAAATTATGACCCATAGCATCAGTATTTGTAAAAGACATGGTGTTTTTTGATGAGTGGTAATTATATCACTATTTCCCACTCATTTAACCTGATATTTTGTAAAGTGTCTTGATTTTTATGAATATTTTAATGTGTTTTGTGTTATTTTGTAGATAAATAAAGTTTCAGGACATTCTGGAGGTGATTTGGACCAAAACAGTGAAAATTGGCAAAAAGGGCATTTTGGTAATTTGCCGCGTCGCGATGCCAAGACCTTCCACGTCGCAACGACTAACGTGCACCGAACAGTGCTAACATACGCCGGGTCCACAAATCAGAATCTAAGAAAATTTTGACTGTGCTAACGTGCGTCGTGCCACGTGTCACCATCACAAACTATCTGCTAACATGCGCCGTGCCACGTGTTATCATCATATGGTGCCAACAGTCACCATCGCCGTGTGTCGCCACGTGTCACTCCACCTGTCAGCCACGTCATCATCCACATCATCAGTTGACCGAGTCAACATGCCACTTCACCGCTATGTCATTATCAACGAATCAGGAAGTGCCATGTGTATTCTATGGTGCCGACAGTCAAATTGCCACATCACCACCACGTCACCGCCATGTTAGCATCAATTATTGGTTATCTTATCCCTATCTGACACGTGGCGGATAATAATCCAGCCGACCAATCAGTAGCCACCACGTGTCACAATAATTGAGCCCCAACCACCTTGCCACCTGTCACCTTATCACCTAATCCAGAATCTTCAACCGACGAACCAGAAGCTGCCACGTCGACCAAACGGGCGTCGCGACGCGCGACCCTTACTGATGCATATAAATAGAGCGCGAAATTCCAGTTTCAGTTGTACCACTCTCTGTCATCTCTTTGATGTAAAAAGGGAGTTTCTCTCTCTAGTTTCTTTTAATTTTTAGTTTTTAGTTTTGTAATTAATTTTAATTACGTTTTGTAATAATAGTAATTTACTTTTTTACTTTTTACAGTTTTTACTATTGACCATGAGGAGGTAACTTCCCCAGCTAGGGTGAAAGGTAATTCTTTTACTATTGCTATTTAGATTAATCTCCCTTAAATATAATATATTCACTATTTAAAATATTGACTTAAAAAGAATACCGCCAGATTGGGAGGTTGGTAATTCATTTTTAATCTGGTTTAAACCTGACTAATCAATGATACCGCCAGATTGGTTGGTTGGTAATTAAACTTTCTTACCGCCTATATGGCAGGTTCATGGACAAATCTTTTTACCGCCTTAATGGCTGGTTGAACTTAATTTGACTTAATCAGGATACCGCCTATAATTGGAACTTAAACTTAATGAATCCAGATAATTTGGTTGACATAGACATATGGTTCAATTGGGTTAAACTGGGTATTTGTGTCTGACCATCGACAGAGGCTTACACATAATTTAGTGTTCCAAGTTAATAAATCAATATATTACCCAACTTTAAGATAACCACTTCATGTTTTAAATGATATTGGAAGAAATCACAAACCTAGGTAGTTTTTAATATTGAATTTTCTTAAAACCTACTTTCGAACAACTTTATTTACTTGTCTTTAAATTTAGAATCGTCACCATTTCAAATCAATCAAACAACCTGTTAGATACTAGTAATCATTTGACCGCATAAAATTAATAGATTAGATATTAAGTCCTCTTGGGATCGATATTTTTATACTACTTGAACGATACGTGCGCTTGCGTTATACGTGTGTGTTTACGCCAGTCAAGTTTTTGGCGCCGTTGCCAGGGACTTATTTATCTTTCACTATTAGTTTTAAGGTTAGATACCTTTACTTGTATCAAATTTTCTTTTTAGTTATTGTTTTTGTTTTCTTGTGTTTCAGGTTCTCAGAAACTACATGAGACGAACCATAAGCTTTAGACTCCGACCGCTTGACCTAGAAATTGAAAGAACCATCAGACAGTTGAGAAGGGAAAGGCGAGAAGGCCAAAAAGCTTTAGTCAACATGGAACCTGAACCTTTGGAGGTTGCACCACCAATTCCCATTCGAGACAAAACCATTACAGTGGTTGACAGACTCATTTCTTGTATTGTAGTTCATCCCTTACCAGCAAATGCGGGTGACATCAAAATATGCATTCAGATGATTCAGCAGTCAGTTCAGTTTGGGGGGAATAGAACTGAAGATCTTAATACCCACATCAGCAACTTCTTGGAAGTTTGCGGCACTTTCAATTACAATCGAGAAGCTGAAGAAGCAATGAGACTGCATATTTTTCCATACACCTTGAAAGACAGATCCAAAGCTTGGCTACATTCACTACCAGCAGGTTCCATCACAACTTGGAACACTTTAGCTACCAAATTTCTTGCAAAGTACTTTCCACCAGCCAGAACTGGAAAATTGAGGAATGACATCACATCCTTTGTACAACACGACTCAGAAACTCTCTACGAAGCTTGGGAAAGGTACAAAGATTTGCTCCGGAAATGTCCTCACCATGAGATTCCAAAATGGCTTCAAGTCCAAACTTTCTATAATGGACTTTCTGGAATAATGAGAACCACAATTGATACTGCTGCTGGAGGAGCTTTAATGGCAAAAGGAGAAGATCAAGCCTGTGACTTAATTGAAGAAATGGCCAACAACAACTCCTTGTGGCCAACAGAAAGGAGCATGATCCAAAGAATTGCAGGAATTTATGAAGTTGGAGCCAACAAAGCACTGAATTCCAAGCTGGATGTGATTTGCAAAAATCTAGAAATTCTTAACATGAAAGTTAATGGTGGATCCACAAGATCACCATTTGGAGGAATACCTGAGTCAGAACCAAATCAACTTGAAGAGACGGTGAATTATGTCAACAATTTCAACAGACATGGGAACAATCCATACTCCAACACCTACAACCTAGGGTGGAGGCATCATCCTAATTTTTCATGGAGCAACAATTCAGGGCAAAAGAACAATCCACCACCTGGATTCCAATAGCAGAACTATCCACCACCTTGATTCCAGCAACAGAATAAAGGCCAGGACCAGGCAAATGAACCAGGGAATAGTAGAAGTGCTGGCTCGATTAAAAAAGTATGATGCTATCTTTCACAGCCAATCAGCTTCCATCAAAGCACTGGAGAATCAAATCGGACAGCTGGCCAATGGTCAGAGTTACAGACTGCCAGGTACCATTCCTAGCAACATAGAACCAAATCTGAGGAACATAGTGAAAGAGCAGTGTCATGCCATCATGTTAAAAAGCGGTACTGAAATCAACAAAGATATTGGAGCCAAAACAACTGATGAGGAAGTTCCAAAAGAATCAGGGCAACTAACGGGGGAAAAAGAAGCAAAGGAAAAAGAACATATCATTCCACCTCCACCTTTTCCTCAGTGTCTTCAGAAGAATAAATTGGACAAGCAGTTTTCTTGTTTCCTGGAGATCTTCAAAAAGTTGCATATCAACATTCCATTTGCAGGAGCGTTGGAACAAATGCACAGCTATGCCAAATTCATGAAAGACATTCTTTCACGAAAGCGTAGATTGGGAGATTACGAGACAGTATCATTATCAGAAGAATGCAACGCTATCATTAAGAGGAAACTTCCCCCTAAGTTGAAAGATCCTGGCAGTTTCCATGTTCCTTGCATCATAAGAGTGTTAGACATTATGTCCCATAGCGTCACTGTTTGTAAATGATATTGTATTATTGTACAAAATTAACTATGTGATAATGAAATTGCCTTTTGCCATTTTGTAATATTATTTACTTTGATATATAAATGGCGAAAGTCCATATGATTAATACCGGATTGAGATGATATGAGACAGTATCAATCCATAAAGGTTTAATCATTAAATATCCCTAGTCGGAGTATTATCGAGATCGGACATCGATAATGCGGAATAGACTAGTATTGCGCTTGTGCATGTTGTGAGGGCACAACGGCATAGTTCTCATATATTTAAGTATTGGATACTTATGCAAGTGCGATAGGAGGTTGTGTTTTACCGATGGTACGGAAAACAGCTTCGCTCTGGATAGACCCCGCGGAATCCCATTGGTAGTATGTCTGCGTGTCTATGGGAGGCCGCATCAGGGTAGGTGTATATGGTCTTAACCTGAGACTTACATCGCTAGTACTTGCGACAATCGGTAAACTTTGGTTTTGGTGGTTGGGGACCTTAACCGGTTCTGTGTACACCTCTTCTGGGTTTATCGAGAATCGTAGTGTACTGGATGTGATGTCAAGATGGAAGTATCACTTCAGACATATGGAGGTGATGATCACGCAGGACACAGAACTAGTACTCTATAAAAGGTTGCAACCGTCGGGACAATATGACCAGGTCAGGATTGTCCGATTTAAAGAGACTAGTTGCTTGATGTCCGATATATGTTTCGTACGGGGCAGACACATTTCCAGCCCCAGGCCTAACATGTGATCGTCCGATACTGGATCGATGTACGCAATACTACGGTATACTACGCTTGATATAGATCTTATATTCCTATAAGAATATTTCTGGAGAATTGGGTAGGCATGGCGCTTTGCTAGAAGCCAACCTTGTCTTGTGAATCGGTAAGAACGTAATACGAGGTACGTACGTGTTCGGATTATCCGACGACCGTATTTACTGCCAACATATCCGGAGATCTCTTGGGTCGCTTCCTGAAGATTCACCTATGATATTTGATTCGGACTTAATTAATCTTGGATTAATTACGGAGAAACTTTATCTTGGATAAAGTGCCTTATTTAGAGAGAGAACGATTAATTTGGAATTAATCGATAAAATTATTATATTCGATATAATAATCGAAATTCGATTTCGATGCGAAATTAAAATTAGATTTTAATTCGGGCATACGAGTTAATTTAGAATTAATTCGTTAGCGACGTAAATAATAATTTCGCCAGGCGCAATTATTTATTTTAATTCGATTTAATTAACGTCGCGACGTAAGTTCGGTATTTCGGAAATATCGAACCCGAACGCGTGAGTGCACGTGGGCCCACTTTCATTTGGAAACGTGTGGGGCCCACATGACACATGCCATTATATGCATTATTTAATGGTTAATGCATTGCATGGTGATAGTGTACAATACACTCAATGGTTTTGCATGGAGTTTGAGTGTTTGACACTCTAAGCCATTGCATGATTTGTGTCATAAGTTTATTATTAATTTAATAAATATTATAGCATAAATATAAATTGATTTTTGGTAACAAAAATTAATTACACAACTCTCCTCTCTCTCTCACAATGCCGTGAACTCCTAAGGGCAAAGAAGATTGGATTTTCTTTTCTCCATTGTTGCTAGCACATTGAAGGATCAAAGGAGGTGATAGGGAAACCATCAAAGAGCTTGGAATACACAAGGTTGGAGCTTCAACTCTTCTTCCTCCCTTGGCCGAAACTTGAAGCTTGGAGATTCAAAGATTTTCTTCATCACTTCTCATCACAAAAGCATTGTAAGTATGATTCCGCCATACTTCATATTTTAATATATATTCATTGTTGTATTTCATATGCTTAATCTTTCCTTGGGACATATTATAGAAACCAACAAAGAGAACATAACTTTGGTAAGGATTTATGTGATTTAGGTGCAAGTGTTAACTTGATGCCTTTTTCTATTTTCAGGAAACTGCAGATTGGAGAAACAATGCCAACCTCAGTCTCACTACAACTTGCTGATAGAACGCTCGTATTTCCAAGAGGTGTAGTTGAGGATGTGCTAGTCAAGGTTGACAAATTCATTTTCCCAGCAGATTTTATTGTCCTTGATATGGAGGAAGACGCAAACGTGCCAATCATCCTCCGGAGACCATTCTTGGCAACAGGTCGAACCATTATTGATGTACAAAAATGAGAATTAACTATGAGGGTACAAGACCAAGAAGTAACAATCAATGCTTTCAACGCCATGAATTTCCCAGATGATGAAAAGAATGAGGAATGTTTCAGACTTGATGTGATACACAGTACCATTCAGAACTCCAATACAATGCAAAGTTCTACTGACAAACTTAAAACATGTCAATTGCCTGTGGAGCCTAAAGATAAAGCGTCTTTTTTATTGAAGAAGCCAATTTTGGCACTACAAGCAACAGAAGAGAAACAGTTCCAACAGTTCAAGGAATTGGAGGAATTTCACAATCAGCCTTTTGAGAATGCCAAATTGTACAAAGAAAATGGCAAGAAGAGACATGATGAGAAGTTAGTGCGCATACAACTGGAACCAGGGCATAAGGTACTGTTAAACAAATCAAGGGTGAAATTCTTCCCATGGAAGCCAAAATCACGGTGGTCAGGTCCATTTGTGATCACCAAAGTTTTACCAAATAGAGCCGTTGAGATACATGATCCTGACTCCAACAAAACATTCAAGGTTAAAAACAAGCGTGTCAAGCACTACTGGGGAGAATCATTTGAGCGACAAAAAGAAAGTGTCACACTTTCAGATTCAGCCTAACGTTCGAAAAGTCACGTCTAGTAGTCGACATTAAACTTAGAGCTCGCAGTGTTGGATAATATGACCCATAGCGTCACTATTTGTACAGATCATGGTGTTGTTGTACAAATTAACTATGTAACAAGGAAATTGCACTCTCATCATTTGTGATTAGATCACCATAGATATATATAAATGAAGAGAGGTCCCTATGATTAGTTCCTGGATTGAGAATGATATGAGACAGTATCAGTCCACGAAGGATTAATCATTAAATATCCCTAGCCGGAGTATTATCGAGATAGGACATCGATAATGCGGAATAGGCTAGTATTGCACTTGTGCGCGTTGTGAGGGCACAACGGTATAGTTCTCATATATATAAGTATTGGATACTTATGCAAGTGCGATAGGAGGTTGTGTTTCACACGATGGTACGGGAAACAGCTTCGCTCAGGATAGACCCTTCGGAATCCCATTGGTATTATGACTATGTGTCTATGGGAGGCCGAAATCAAGGTAGGTGTGTATAGTCTTAACCTGAGACTTACATCGCTAATACTTACGATAATCGATAGACTTTGGTCTTGGTGGTACAGGGCTTTAACCGGTTCTGCGTACACCACTTCTGGGTTTATCAGAGAGTCGTAGTGTATTGGGTGTGATGTCAAGACGGAAGTATCACTTCAGTCATAGTGGAGATGATGTCACACAGGATACGGTATTAGTGCTCTTAAGTGTTGCGCAACCATCGGGATGTTATGACTAGGTCATGCATATCCGATTATAGAGACTAGTTACTAGACATCCGACATGTGCTTCGGACGGGGCAGACACTTATCCAGCCCCAGCCCTAGCACGTGACTATCCGATACTGGGCCGATATGCACAATACTACGGTATACTACGCTTGATACAGATCTATATATATTCCTGTAAGAATATTTCTGGAGAATTGGGTAGGCATGGCGCTTTGCTAGAAGCCAACCTTGTCTTGTAAATCGGTATAAACGTAGTACGAGGTACTTACGTGTTCGGATAGTCCGACGACCGTATTTACTGCCAACATATCCGGAGATCTCATGGCATCGGTTCCTGAAGATTCACCGATGACGTATGACTCGCACTTTAATTAATCTGGGATTAATTCGATGAGAGAGAAAATTAATCTGGGATTAATTACGGAGATATTTTATCTCGGATAAAATATCGTTAAGAGAGAGAACGATTAATTTGGAATTAATCGATAAATTAATATATTCGATATATTATAAAACGAATTAGATTTCGACGCAGAATTGAAATTAGATTTTAATTCGGGCGAACGAATTAATTTAGATTTAATTCGTTAGCGACGTGAATAGTGAATTCGCTAGGCGTAATCATTTAATTACGACGCGATGAAAATTCGTTAATTTGGAATTAACGAACCGAAGCCCGGGATTGTTTGCGAGCGCATTCGCATTTCAAATTCGAGTGCGGCACGTAAGTCAAATCAAGCGTCAAAATCGCAAGTCACAACAAGCGTCAAATAACATGTCACTTTGAGTGATGTGACATTTGAGTGATTGATGTGAATTGATTTGAGGTGATAGACAAGCATTTAATGCTTTGCTTTTTGAAATAGAAAAAGTAAATGGTTTATTAAATATTTTTGGAAATTATATAAACCTTTTACAATTTTTTATTTTCTAATTCATTCTCTCTCTTTTTACGGTATTAGGTTTTGGAAACCTTTCCCTCCTCTCTTTCCTCTCTTCTTCCTCACGCCCAAGGGGCTGCTGCCTTCCTTTTTTTTTTCTAGTTCAAGACCGAATGCAGTAAAGGGAGAAAAGAAGTAATCTTGTTGCAAGATAAAAGTGCTAGCACACTCATGGAGACATATCAAGGTGATAGGGAAGTGATTTCATGAGCTTGGAATCCATTGTTGAAGCTTGGAGCTCGAAGATGAAGATGGAGTCCACAAACCCACCATGACCGAATCTTGAAGCCCAAACCAATGGGTTTACCGTGAGCATGACAGAAGATGAGAAGCAGTGCGTTCGTGGTTCATCTTCGGAGCATCCAACCGATCATTGTGAGTCTTTTCCGCACCTCATATGATATGTATTCAACTCGTTTTTGCATGATTTATGATCCTTGGGACTTGATTGAAACTCAACAATGGTATCTTGAGCCATTTGTGCATAAAACGTTTTTAGGGTTCTTGAGCAAAATTTGGGGCTTTTTGATTTAAGCATGATTTTGACAAATTGTTTGTTTAAGAATGTTTGTATATGAATAACTTAGAGTTATATGTAATCAATTTGAAGAAAAATTAATTGGATTGATTTTCCCCAATTTGCTTATTGTTGGCCAAAACTTTAATTTGGGTAAACTTGATTTTGAGCATGTTTAATGAAATTGGATGAATTAGAATGCTTAAATGTTGTTTAATTGATGATTGATTAGATCAATTTGATGAAAAAGTGTTTGGAACAATTTTCCCCAATTTGCTTGTGATGGCCGAAAATATGAACCCTAATATTGTCTTGGATTTTTGATTTTTTGTTCATTGGATGACTTGCAAATCATTTGGGGATGTTGAATTTATGTTTAATTTGGTTCAATTGGATTGAATTTGATTTGGGCATAATTTCCCTCTTTGGCCGAGACACTTGAAGCATGAAATTGGGTTTGATTTTGATCAAATTATGTTGGACATGATTCATTGATGTTAAGCATGATTAATTGGACAAATTTGATGTTTTGGAAACTTTGATTTGGGTAATTAATAATGTTATACACTTTAGGTAATTTAATTGGAAATTTGGAATTTTTGGAATTAAATTATTGGGCTTAAAATTGGATTTGGGCTTTTAAAGTTGTTATTGGGTTTATTGGACTTTGTTGTACAAAGTTGGTTTAGGCCAAAATTGGTTGGATCCAATTAGGCCCAAAACCGCTTCCAAAAGGCCCAAATGCGACTAATGAACCTTTAACGTTTAATTGGGCCTAATGGGCCTAAATTAATTTATGGGCTTATGGGGTAACTCCCGGATTGGATTTTGGTTATTCGGTTTGACCCGAGTTGACCAAAAGTCCACGCCTCAAGAAATTAATTAAAAGCCCATTGGACTTTAATTAAATTAATATTGGATATTAATCGGGCTTTGAGACCCGTAACGATTAATTTGGAATTTAAGTCGTAAAGGTTTTTTTATAAAGTGTAATATTTAATTTGGAATTAAATAATGAATTAGAATTAAATACGTATTAAATTGGATTTAATCATGTAATTTAATTTTAATTCGGGAATTCGTACTTTAAGTACTTGTTCGCAATACGAGTTTGACTCGAACAAAATCAAATCTTTGTTTGAACATTGGATGATCACTAATTATCAGATTAATTAATTTGATTAGATTGATTGATAACATGCTTGTATGAATACATGGTTGTGATGTTTGAATAATGTATATCGGATGGATATTAGTCGGGTGGGGCGATTTTGGAAATTGTAATAAATTTGATTTATTAATTGGACCTGCGAGTCCAGCCTTATCTCCTATTTCTTTGTATTCTCTTCTCACCTATTCCCCTCAATGTAAATGAGGTTTCTTTAGAAGTGTAGTGTAACGGGTAGAAGAAATATTTGTGCTAGCGGGAGAGAGAAAGTGAGAGATTTGATCTAGGATCAATGTGTAAAATATCCATCCGCATATCATTATTATTTTATCATATGCGCTTTATTATGTGTTTAGAATGCATGTTTAAGGGTGTATGATGATGAGACCTTAACAAAGATAATTAATTGGTTGCCAATTTGCACACGAAAAGCCCTCATCAAATATCATGCGTCTTTTCCTTCCATTGAGTGATTCTTGCTCAAGATCCTAGATTGGCATGGGTTGTTGGCCAAAGTCAAGCCCTTGTCCGTCGAAGATGTGTTTGAATCACGAGGCTTTGTTCCATATTGGTGTCTTGTCCAAGTTGTGGTTTGTTGGCCAAAGTCAAGACCACTTCTTGTCCAACGACATTGATTACGAAGCTTCCATGTCAATGGGTCCGCGCTTGACTGGGATCACTAGGTTTGTTGTGCCAAAGCCAAGGCCTAGTTGATTCAGAGGAAAAAGGTTAGGGTATACATTCGATGTATAGGCATATATAAGATATATGTTTGGGACTTGGATGTCCACCTACTGGATCTAGGAGTTGGATGGATCCAATTGATCTTAGAGATCTACCTAGTTAATTATCATACAATTTGTTGGCCAAAGTCAAGATTGTGTGATATTTAACGGGATCCTAGCCCACTAGGAAACACGGTTTCCCGAGTACTCGACAGAGGGTTAGAGGCTCGCCGAAAAATAGTGGGAGGCAAGAATTGAATTTGCAATTTCGTTCAATACTCGCCATACGCGCATCATTAAATTATTTCGTCATTATATTAAATGTTAGTTGGACTAATATTTAAATTGTTGTTTTAATAAACAGTTGGACTGTATTATACTTGATTATATATAATTGGATTATATTAATCAATATATTTGAATTAATTAATTTCAGTTTACAGTTGATTTTATAATTGGATTATAGTAATCAATGTAATTGAGGTTAATTAATTTGGATTATATTTGATTATATAGTTGGACTATTATAATCATTATAATATATATAGTACCACTAATCGTTGATTAAATAGTTGGACTATTGTAATCAAGATAAAATTGAAAAGTTGGATATTTAAAATATAATCTGGGATTAAAATATTTTAAATGATTTAATTTTCAATTGGGAATAAATAATAGGTTACTTTATTTGATAAAATAACTTATTATACCTTACGCCCAAAATTAAGCAAAATAAGTAGAGCATAAAATCTTTGGAAGATTTATGTGATGATGACTTTAATGCTTAATTTAATATACTTGTCATAAATCTAATTTTAGATTTAAGAAGTATTAAAATTGCAATTTATAATTCTTGGAGAATTAATTGACTATTCTAGAGGAGATAAAGTCAAAGTTTGCAATTGGGCATGTAGCACGAGGTGCACATCGTTTCGATATTCTAAAAACCCAAGGCTTGGCCTAAGGTTCCTAAATATTGAAAAAGATAATTGACATATACCAAAGTGACTACCATTTGGATATGGAAGACACGAAGGAATTAAAGAAAGGGCAAGGCTCTAACTTTAAAAATATTTGTCAAAGTTATGTTCACTACTAGTATTGAAATTGGATTTTAAATACTTAGTGTGGTACATAAAATATATGTATTGATGTTCAGAATCCGCTATGAGCTGGATACTGACTTCAAGCCGAGATTTCTCTGCGAATCGGAAACGGGACGAAAGTCGCTGTTTCGACCGTAGATACCTAAGTTTAGGAACTACCATTTGGGTGTGTACTTAAATTAGGAACTGTTATAATGTAACTAGTTTGACTAGAGACATTATCTCTATATCAGTGTTTAATCCGTTGCGGATAAAACCTTTATATTATAGAACACTAAGTGTTTTATTATATAAGATGATACTGAGATAAATACATTAGATGTAAATAACAGAATTTATATTTTGAATATAAATAAAATCTCAAACATATAAAATGACAAATAAATAGCTCAAATTGATTTGATCAATAGAGACTTATTTGTGGCATTGTTGTCTAGGACACAATTAAACGAGACTCGTATATCCACACTTTTGAAGAGTGGGTACTAGGACTGATTTGACTATTCAAATAAGGTCTGCGAATCTAGTTTATTAGGTAAAGTACCTAAAATACTATTTACTTGGTAATAGTATAAGGGCCACCGACCTGTTAGCCCTATTCATGGTGAAGTAAGTGGGCCCATATCTAGCTAGGCTAGATGTGAACATGAATATTTCGTGACCTTAACGGATGTGGCATCACGTTATGGTTATGTTTTCTTTTGAAGAACACAAATCAGAAACTTTTAGAGTTTCGACATGAAATAGACAAACAGATCGGCTATAGTATTATACCGTCACGGTAAGACCGTAATGGAAAATACTTAAGCAATAAGTTTCTTATATACTTGAAAGAGTATAGTATTCTTTCAAATGAGGACTCCTCCGGAACACGTCAAAGTGACGGTGTGTCCGAACGGATTAACCGAATCATGTTAGACATGATAAGGCTAATCATGAGTCGCTCTGAGCTACCATTTCCTTCAACGGATAAGTTTTAACAGTGCAATAACTTATTTAGAATAAGGTTCCATATAAATCTGTTTGACAGATGTCATATAGGATATGAACATGGAAGAAACGAGGTTTCTCATTCTTGATAATTTGGGTATGCCAGGCATAACGTTTGGATGATACCAAACTAAGGACCCAAATTGGATAAGTGCCAATATAGGTTATCCTAAGGGAAACCATAAGTATAGTACTTATAAATCTCACATGAGAACAATGTGATTGTTGCTCACCATGCGGTTTTTCCTGAGAGGAATACCGATATGCAGTGGTCAGTGGGAGGATAGTGATACTCGATGAAAATCGGAGTAATACTGTTCAAGGCACAAGGTCCGTAATGGAACACAAATAGTTCATCAATGATGAATCTGTACCATTAATCTTCGAATACACAAGAACTGAGTAGATCGGATAGAGTCAGAAAACGACCTAGGGTATGGGTTTCTGATCTAACCTCATAAAGATGTCAATCTTATGAAGGTATATCCACCGACTACGTTTTGAGGAAGTGATACGAGGTATCGACTCCCTATTATGGCAAAGTGCCATGAATCCGAAATGGATTCCATGTATAACAACTATTGAATACTAGTTGTTGTACCACAAGGCATTATGCCTATTGGTACATTAAACGTCTTCAAGGAAAACATACATTGAAGGCAACATACCAACGTACAAAGCTGGGCTTTTGACGGAAAGGTATCGTTATCAACATTGTGTTAATAACGGTTCAACCTTTTACCTGTTGCCGTGGTAAATCCATTTTAAAGATGCTTGTTGATAACTGCATATTTCATTTATGAAATGTGTCAGTTGCATATCAAAATCGCTTTCCTGAAAAGGAAACCTTTTGGAGGATGCTTACAACATCCTGACGATTTTGTATATAACCGACAAACAAGGTTTGCGGGTTATTCGATCCATGTTTGGATTGAAACAAGCATAAGGTTCTTGGAACTGACGTTTTGAAATAATCATAATGGTTTATGATTTGACTCAAAACGAAATAATTCTTGTATATAAGGAGGTTAGTGGGAGAGCACTGATAATGAAATTCCCATAAAGCAATCGGTGAAAGCTTGGCTTTCATAAGAAATTCTTCGTAGAATTCTGGGGAGTAACAACCTTTATTCAAGGAATAAAGATCTACTGGGATAGATTTGGAGTTGTAAACACTCTGGGAAATTGTACATTTAAAATGTACTTGATATGGTGTCTCATACGCTTTGAGCATATGGAGTCACAATCAGGACAATCCAAGTGATAGTCATTGGATTGAAGTTAAGGACATCTATTAGTATATTAGAGAACTAAAGATGCTGTCTTAAATTATGGAGTAGCAGAACTTGAAGTGACTAGGATCACTGCTGCAAGTTTCCAAACCGGTAAATATTGCGGTACTATAAAGTTTGAATAACGGGACAATAAGCTGGAAATATTCCGAGCAAGATAACTGTTGTCGAATAAACAACAAATGCGGATTATTGCTGCAGCTGAGGCAGCAATAGAAGCCATTTGGATCGAAAATAAATCTAATTAGATTAGATATAGTTCTGTTAGCAGCTGAGCTAGGCGTCAGCACATGCTAAGGAATTAAAGGTCTCATCGACGATCCAGATATATACTTCTATATCATCTGATTCGTTCGGATCATACATCGTGGCGATGTGATGATCGTGTAAATCGCGTCAGAAGATAATTAAACAAATCCGCTGACGAAAACCTTTCCTCAGCAATTTGAGCGAACCGTTCATAGTTCGGGTGTGGGACACTTGAGTGACTGGCTATGTGCCAAGTGGGAGATTGTTGGATATATGACCCATAGCGTCACTATTTGTACAGATCATGTGTTGTTGTACAAATTAACTATGTAACAAGGAAATTGCACTCTCATCATTTGTGATTAGATCACCATAGATATATATAAATGAAGAGAGGTCCCTATGATTAGTTCCTGGATTGAAATGATATGAGACAGTATCAGTCCAGAAGGATTAATCATTAAATATCCCTAGCCGGAGTATTATCGAGATAGGACATCGATAATGCGGAATAGGCTAGTATTGCACTTGTGCACGTTGTGAGGGCACAACGGCATAGTTCTCATATATATAAGTATTGGATACTTATGCAAGTGCGATAGGAGGTTGTGTTTCACCGATGGTACGGGAAACAGCTTCGCTCTGGATAGACCCTTCGGAATCCCATTGGTATTATGACTATGTGTCTATGGGAGGCCGAAATCAAGGTAGGTGTGTATAGTCTTAACCTGAGACTTACATCGCTAATACTTACGATAATCGATAGACTTTGGTCTTGGTGGTACAGGGCTTTAACCGGTTCTGCGTACACCACTTCTGGGTTTATCAGAGAGTCGTATGTATTGGGTGTGATGTCAAGACGGAAGTATCACTTCAGTCATAGTGGAGATGATGTCACCCAGGATACGGTATTAGTGCTCTTAAGTGTTGCGCAACCATCGGGATATTATGACTAGGTCATGCATATCCGATTATAGAGACTAGTTACCAGACATCCGACATGTGCTTCGGACGGGGCAGACACTTATCCAGCCCCAGCCCTAGCACGTGACTATCTGATACTGATACTGGGCCGATATGCACAATACTACGGTATACTACGCTTGATACAAATCTATATATTCCTGTAAGAATTTTTCTGGAGAATTGGGTAGGCATGGCGCTTTGCTAGAAGCCAACCTTGTCTTGTAAATCGGTATAAACGTAGTACGAGGTACTTACGTGTTCGGATAGTCCGACGACCGTATTTACTGCCAACATATCCGGAGATCTCATGGGTCGGTTCCTGAAGATTCACCGATGACGTATGACTCACACTTTAAATATCGTTAAAGAGAGAGAACGATTAATTTGGAATTAATCGATAAATTAATATATTCGATATATTATAACGAAATTAGATTTCGACGCCGAATTGAAATTAGATTTTAATTCTGGCGAACGAATTAATTTAGAATTAATTCGTTAGCGACGTGAATAATGAATTCGCTAGGCGTAATCATTTAATTACGACGCGACGAAAATTCGTTAATTTGGAATTAACGAACCCAAGCCCGGGATTGTTTGCGAGCGCATTCGCATTTCGAATTCGAGTGCGGCACGCAAGTCAAATCAAGCATCAAAATCGCAAGTCACATCAAGCGTCAAATCACATGTCACTTTGAGTGCTGTGACATTTGAGTGATTGATGTGAATTGATTTGAGGTGATAGACAAGCATTTAATGCTTTGCTTTTTGAAATAGAAAAAGTAAATGGTTTATTAAATATTTTTGGAAATTATATAAACCTTTTACAATTTTTTATTTTCTAATTCATTCTCTCTCTTTTTACGGTATTAGGTTTTGGAAACCTTTCCCTCCTCTCTTTCCTCTCTTCTTCCTCACGCCCAAGGGGCTGCTGCCTTCCTTTTTTTCTGGTTCAAGACCGAATGCAGTAAAGGGAGAAAAGAAGTAATCTTGTTGCAAGATAAAAGTGCTAGCACACTCATGGAGACATATCAAGGTGATAGGGAAGTGATTTCATGAGCTTGGAATCCATTGTTGAAGCTTGGAGCTCGAAGATGAAGATGGAGTCCACAAACCCACCATGACCGAATCTTGAAGCCCAAACCAGTGGGTTTACCGTGAGCATGACAGAAGAGGAGAAGGCAGTGCGTTCGTGGTTCATCTTCGGAGCATCCAACCGATCATTGTGAGTCTTTTCCGCACCTCATATGATATGTATTCAACTCGTTTTTGCTTGATTTATGATCCTTGGGACTTGATTGAAACTCAACACGCAGGGAGGCAACCCATGCAATTTGTGTATATATTGTGATTTGGTGTGTTTTATTTTTTTGTGTTTTATTTTTCAGGTTTAGTCATTTCAAAATGGAAGAAGCTCTCGCAAATCTTCACAAGCAATTTCCTTCTCTCCCACAAAAATATCTGATGAAAGTCTACATATCTCACTCGGAACGATTGAGATTACTGATGATCAAAGGTATTCCTACTGACATTCGTTGGTTAATTGAAGCACGGGTTCGATTGGCAGGTGAGTCTTCTGACTCTTTTATTTCACATCTGCCTGGTTTAGGAAAGAGCACATATGCTAAAAAGAGAAGAGCCAAAAGAATGTGTGTTTGTTATAAATGTGCTCTATGTTTTGTAATACTCGTTGTTGTTATTTAGGAATGGTGTCCGATAACCGTGAATATAATATTAACTTCATTATGGATGGCTTGAGTAAGGAGTCTTTGGATGACATATCTAAAACTCTTGAGACGCATCCCAGTGGATGTGTGTATCATGAAATTCGCATGTTATATGCACAATTCCAAAAGGAAAGACAACTGTTAAGTCTCGGGAATCTTACTCAAAAAGACCCTGTTTGCCAATTTATAAGAAAATTTGATGGGAAGCTTGTCCCTGACGTATAGACGTCAATCAAGCCGTTACTTTTCTTGTAAATATTATATCTCTTTGTCTTTTCTTAATAATTGTAATTTGTTTTGTTGTTTTCTTTTATTTTCTCCGACAGGATCCATACCTTTTTGACTATCACGATATTATTTCGCTACTAATTGTCCTCTGGAAGATACATTTGCTATTTTTACACACCCTTTTTAGGAACTATAAATTCAGCCGTCATTGTACTTTTGAAGGCATCCAGAGTTGAGAAAGAAATACATATAAAAAATGGAAGCCACTTCGAGAAGACGAGTTGAAAACATCTGTGTGTTTTGCGGTAGTAGTGTTGGTACTAAGCCACAATACGTAGAAGCAGCACAGGAATTGGGTCGAGTCATAACTGCAAGGAATATGCACTTAATATTTGGCGGAGGCAATCTCGAACTAATGGGGATCATTTCAAAGGTCGTACATGAAGGAGGCAGTCACGTTTTGGGAATCATCCCAAAACCCTTGGCGGAGGAAAATCTTATTGGACCATCAAACAGAGTGGAACTGATCGTGCCAGGTATGTCTGAACGGTTGGTAGAAATGATTAACCGTGCTGATGCTTTTATTGCTTTGCCAGGTGGCTTGGGTACACTGGAGGAAATTTTTATTGTGCTATCTTGGGTAAACTTGAACATACACCAGAAACCGCTTGGACTATACAACGTTGATGGATTTTATGATTTTATTTGTGTTTTTCTTGATGATGCCCGGAGAAATGGGTTCGTGTCAAAACCTTTGAAAGAACTCATCTTTACTGCCAGAACTGTTCCAGATCTAATTGACCAACTCTTAGCCTATGAACCACAGGTTGACCCTATCATTTCAAAGATAAATTGGTCCGAGGACGATCGTGGTAAGAGGCGTCAGATTAATCTGGATCTTAACCTTTAATTTCCAGTAGAATTCAGCTAACCAGGTACTATCTTCTAAACTCTTTTTCTACAGTTTAAGACATTGGGGACAATGTCTAATTTAGGTTTGGGGGAGGGAATTAGTTGATTAGTATATTCTTTTTAGTTGTGTGTTGTTTTTATTTTGAGTTCAAAATTTTTTGAAAAATAAAAAAATTTAGAAAATTTGTCAAAAATTACAAAAATATTTTGTGTTTTTGTGTTTTTATTTTGACTAAAAATGTGAAATTGGTAAGAGATAGCTGAGTAAGGAGTTTACACTCCTGAGACTTATCTCAACCTATTTCGAAAAAAGTTTATTTTTGTTTATTTCCTTTTGAATTATTTAATTTGTAAATTCTCCATAAAATTGACTAAAATAGATATTCATGTGCTTAGTTGACAAGTATTATCAACATATATAGTAACATACGGACATAAGCTAAAATTGAAAAGTTTGTAATATTCAGTGCTCTAGTTTAATTGGAGGAAACATCTCAAAAAGCAATGGAGTAAAAAAAAAATTTTAAAAATAAAAAAAACGTCTGAGATCCGAGTTATTAAGTCTGTAAGGGTGTTTTAACACCTAGTGCCCTAAAACAACTGGTTTGGGAATCACTGGCCCAAAGCTTGCTACATGGATCATAGATGCTGTAAATATATATATATCTGAAGTCTGAGTAATTAAGTCTGTAAAAGTGTCTTAACACATGGTGCCTAAAGCTAACTGTTTTGGGAGCCACCGACCCAACACTCGCTACATAGACGGAAGATATTGTATATAAAAAGAAATATAAAAAATCAAAGAAAAAAAATCAGAAAAATCAGAAAAATTATTCCATTGCTACAAAAAGGTGTGAAATCTGATAGAACTTGAGGACAAAAATATTACTATCTTATCAACTGCACTTATGACTGTTGTGGGCAAATATCATTGTTTAATATTTTGTTGGCTGTGTATATGAAGAATGGTAAAAATAATCGGAGAATTTACTTATTCAGTAATTTAGAAAGAAAGAAAACAACTAGTAACTTGGAGTAGAAATTTCACCTCATTAGTCACTAACTTCTTTATTCTCTTTTCGCTTGTGTTTTTGCTTTTGTGTTCATTAGTTTCACTACCTTTTTACTTTTATAAAATGTTTATGGGTATCATTGCTGTAAACCCTCACGAGACTATAACTCGTCCACTAGGGACACCTAGGGGTTTAAAGGCTTGTTGAATACGCTAAATGAAACTGTGATCCCTACGAAAGTGGCTTAGTTAAATTTTACTATTTTGTGTTTTGCTCGAGGACTAGCAAAATGTTAGGTTTGGGGTTTGGGGGTGTGATGAGTGGTAATTATATCACTATTTCCCACTCATTTAACCTAATATTTTGTATAGTTTCTTGAGTTTTATGAATATTTTAATGTGTTTTGTGTTATTTTGTAGAAAAATAAAGTTTCAGGACATTCTGGAGGTGATTTGGACCAAAAGAGTGAAAATTGGCAAAAAGGGCATTTTGGTAATTTGCCGCGTCGCGACTCCTAACGTGCGCCGAACAGTGCTAACGTGCACCGGGTTCACTAATCAGAATCTGAGAAAAGTTTGACTTTGCTAACGTGCATCGTGCCACGTGTAACCATCACAAATGATCTGCTAACATGCGCGTGCCACGTGTCATCATCATACAGTGCCAACAGTCACCATCGCCATGTGTCACTCCACCTATTAGCCACGTCATCGTCCACATCATCAGTTGACCGAGTCAACATGCCACCTCACCGCCAAATCATCATCAGCAAATCAGGAAGTGCCACGTGTCGTGATTCTATGGTTCCGACAGTCAAATTGCCACGTCAGGATCAATTATTGGCTCTCTTATCCCTATCTGACACGTGGCGGATAATAATCCAGTCGACCAATCAGAAGCCGCCATGTGTCACAATAATTGAGCCCCAACCACCTTGCCACATGTTACCTTATCACCTTATCCAGAATCTTCAACCGACGAACCAGAAGCTGTCACGTCGACCAAACGGGCGTCGCGACGCGAACTTGGCGTCGCGACACGCGACCCTTACTGATGCCTAAAAATAGAGCGTGAAATTCCAGTTTCAGTTGTACCACTCTCTCTCATCTCTTTGATGTAAAGAGGGAGTTTCTCTCTCTAGTTTCTTTTAATTTTTAGTTTTTAGTTTTGTAATTAATTTTAATTACGTTTTGTAATAATAGTAATTTACTTTTTTACTTTTTACAGTTTTTACTATTCACCATGAGGAGGTAACTTCCCCAGCTAGGGTGAAAGGTAATTCTTTTACTATTGCTATTTAGATTAATCTCCCTTAAATATAATATATTCACAATTTAAAAGGATACCGCAAGATTGGTCGGTTGGTAATTCATTTTTAATCTGGTTTAAACCTGACTAATCAAGGATACCGCCAGATTGGTCGGTTGGTAATTAAACTTTCTTACCGCCTATATGGCAGGTTCATGGACAAATCTTTTTACCGCCTTAATGGCTGGTTGAACTTAATTTGACTTAATCAGGATACCGTCTATATGGCTTGTTGGTAATGTTATCACAAGTTTATATATTATATTATGGGAGATATCTAAATTAGTAGTAGTGAAAGTAATTCCTTTTACCTTAGCATTTTATTTTATTACTTTTCAGTATTTACTTTACCGAATTTGTACTTTATGTCTTTTATTTTCAAATTTTTACTAGCCCTAGTTATGTGTTGTAACTAAATTAGTTATCTGGGTTGTGATGACTTTTAATATCATCGGTTTATAAGGGGTTAGATTATAGTTTGGGTATTATAATGATTTATTCATTGAGTCTTAATCTTAATGCTTTTTCATTAACTGGCTATTAATAAAATTGATCTGGTAAACTTAAAATGAACTAGACATAGGGATTTTAAGTTTAAGACCTTAGACTTAATAGCCCACGATCTTCCTTGAGGATAGATAACCCTTTAATAGATTTCCTTACAGGATAGACATATACATGTCGGGCGGGGTAGCCATAATTGGAACTTAAACTTAATGTATCCAGATAATTTGGTTGACATAGACATATGGTTCAATTGGGTTAAACTGGGTATTTGTGTCTGACCATCGACAGAGGCTTACACATAATTTAGTGTTCCAAGTTAATAAATCAATATATTACCCAACTTTAAGATAACCACTTCATCTTTTAAATGATATTGAAAGAAATCACAACCCTAGATAGTTTTTAATATTGAATTTTCTTAAAACCTACTTTCGAACAACTTTATTTACTTGTCTTTAAATTTAGAATCGTCACCATTTCAAATCAATCAACCAACCTGTTAGATACTAGTAATCATTTGACCTCATAAAATTAATAGATTAGATATTAAGTCCTCGTGGGATCGATATTTTTATACTACTTGAACAATACGTACACTTGCGTTATACGAGTGTGTTTACACCGGTCATTTTTGTACAAATTAACTATGTGACAAAGGAAATTACTCTTTTATCATTTTGTAATTGGATTACTTGGATATATATAAATGATAAAAGTCCATATGATTAGTACCAGATCAATAAGATATGAGACAATATTAATCCATGAAAGGTTTAATCATTAAATATCATTAGTCGTAGTATTATCGAAATTGGACATCGATAATGCAGAATAGGCTAGTATTACACTTGTGCTCGTTACGGAAGCTTAACGATATAGTTATCATATTTTAAGTATTGGATACTTATGAAAGTGTGATAGGATGTTCTGTTAGCCTTTGGACCAGGAATAGCTTCGCTCTGGATAGAACCCTCAAAATCTCATTGGTGGTATGACTTTGTGTCTATGGGAATCCAAATCAAGGTAGGTGTATGTGGTCTTAACCTAAGACTTGCATCGCTAATACTTGCGACAATCAGTATACTTTGGTTTTGTTCGTCCAGATCTTTAACAGGTTCTGTGTATGCTTCTTCTGGGTATACTGAGAATCGTAGTGTATTGGGTGTGATGTCAAGATGGAAGTATCACTTTAGTCATATGGAGATGATGATCATGCAGGGATACAGAAATAGTACTCTTAAATGCTACAGCTATCAGGATCGTATGACTAGGTCATGATTATCCGATTACAGAGACTAGTTGCTAGTGATCCGATATATGCTTCGTACGGGGCAGACACAATTCTAGCCCCAGGCCAAGCATGTGAAATCCGATACTGGATCGTATTACGCAATGCATTGTATACATTCCTTATTGAATATATTTATGGAGAATTGGGTAGGCACGGTGCTTTGCTAGAAGCCAACCATGTCTTGTAAAACGGTAAGAATATGGTACTGGGTACGCAGGTGTCGAATGGTCCGACAACCGTATTTACTGCCAACATATCCAGGGATCTCTTGGGTCGCTTCCCAAAGATTCACTGATGACATTTGACTCGAACATAATTAATCTGGGATTAATTATGAGAGAGAAAATTAATCTGGGATTAATTACGGCAATAATTAATCTGGGATTAATTATGAGACATAAACTTAATCTGGGATTAATTGCGTCAAGAATTTATCTCGGATTAAAATTCGTCTAGAAGAGAGAACGCGATTAATTTGGAATTAATCGGCAAAGTAAATTTAAGAGTTAAATTGGATTTTACTATTTAATTTATTTATTTTGGCTAAATAATATATCGGATATATTAATTGAAATTGGATTTCAATACGGAATTAAAATTGGATTTTAATTCAAACGAATGAATTAATTTGAAATTAATTCGTAAGCGACTTTCATAATAATTTTGCAAGGCATTATTATTTAATTAAATTGGATTTAATTATTTAGCGACGGAAAATTTATTTAGTCGGATTAAACGAACCGGGCTCAAATTGTGTTGTGTAAGCCGACTTGAATTTTGAATTCAAAATTGGGTGGGATCCACAACTCACATCACTTGTCAAATTATGATGGTGGTAGTTGGCTAAAGTAATTGGTTTTCACAAAACCATTTTGCTTTCCATCAACCTTGTTTTTCTTTTTGGAAAACAAAACACAACAACTTGGTTTGGTAACACAAGTGAAAAAAATACACAAAACTCTCTCTTCTCTCCCAACTCTAAATTGCCGAGCACTCTTCTTCATTGGAGGAAAAGTTTTGTTTCAATTTTTGATCAAAGCTAGCACTTTGGGTGTCTTTGAAGGTGATAGGTAAACTCACCCAAGAGTTTGAAACTCATTCACAAAGCTTGGAGCTTCTACAACAAAGAAAAAGTCTTGAACTTCATCCGATCATTGTAAGTTTTTCCGTAGCTTTCTTTGATTTTATTCACACATAAATCTTTTTTAGGATCCTTGGACATGTCTATGACACTAACAATGGTATCATGAGCTATTCTAAACTTGATTTGAATTTTAGGGTTCTAAACTTTAATTTGGGGATTTTATGCTTGGAGTATGAAAATTCGAAATTGATTGTTTGGTTGTAGTTGGATGATGATGAATTGGATTTGTGCATCATTGGATTTTTGAAATTGATTGGATCAAACATTTCCCCAAAATCCTAACCTTGGCCGAATGGAGCCCTAGTAATTCTCAAGGTAATTTTTTTAATTTAACAATTGGATATGTTAATTGCATGAAATTGAATGTTGATTGTTGATTTAATTGGATTGAAATCAAAATGGAATGTTGATTTCTTCCTTATTTCCGTGAATGACGCATCTTAGGAAGAATTGATTTTGCTTCAATTTGTGTTGGACATGAATTGGAAATGTTGAGCATGATTAGTTGAATTAATTAGTGATTTGGAAACATTAGATTAATTGATTAATTGTGGCAATTACACTTTAATTGGATTAATATGTAATTTGGAATAATGTGTTAATTTATTTGTTGTAATGGGGCTTAATGGGCTAGGTAGGACCAAGTATGGTTTTGAACCATTGTGTTGGATCCAATTGGGCCTAAAACCATTTCCATAAAGTCCAAAATGACTTTTGGGCCTTTAAAAATTTAATTGGGCCTAATGGGCCTAGATTGATTTTTGGCATAGGGCGATTCCTATTTGGGCCTTGGAATTTTGGGTTGGATACATAATTGAAAGCCCATGCCTAAAGATTTAATTGAAGCTTGGATTTGGAATCTAATACTATTTAATTTGGAATCTAATACTATTCAATTGAATAGTATTAGATATTAATTGATAACATGCTTTGTGTGAATACTTGGATGTATTTGTATGAATAATGTATATCGGATGGATATTAGATGGTTGAGGGCAATTTTGGAAATTGTTGTATTAAATTTAGAATTTATTAAATTGGACCTGCGTGTCCAGCCTATTATCTATTTACTCATTGTATTTCTCTTCTCACCAATTCCCCTCAATGTAAATGAGGTTTCTTTAATGTCTTATGTAATTGGGTAGAAGTATGTAAAGTGCTAACAGAAGAGAGGAAATTGAGAGATTTATTCAAGGAACAAATTTGTTAAATATCCATCCGCATATCATTATTATTTTATTCGCGCCTTATAATGCTTTTAGAATGCATGTTTAAGGGTTTATGATGAGACCTAATAAAAGATAATAAATTGGTTGCCAATTTACGCGAAAAACCCTCATTAAATATTAAGCATTTTACTTCCATTGAGTGGTTATTTCTCTAGATCCAAGATTGGCATTGGTTTTTTGCCAAATTCAAGATCATTGTCCATCGCAGATGTGTTTGAACCATGGAAGCTTTGTTATATATCGCATGTCTTGGGCAGTTGTGATTTGTTGGCCAAAGTCAAGGTCACTTATGTACATCGACGTGGATTACAAAGCTTTCCCATTGTCAATGGGTCCCGCTTAACTGGAAACATTAAGCTTGTTGAGCTAAAGCCAAGGTTTAGTTGAGTTAGAGGAAAAGGTTAGGAACTATATATTTGATATATTTCTCAGACTTGGAGGTCCACCTACCAGATCTCGGAATTGGATGGGATCCAATTGATCTTAGAGATCTACCTAGTTAAGTTTCATACAACTTATTGGCCAAAGTCAAGGTTGTGTGTTATTTAACGGGATCTTAGCCCACTAGGAAATTGGGTTTCCGGAGTACTCCATAGAGGGTTAGAGGATCGCTGAAAAATAGTTGGAGGCTAGTATTAAATTTGCAATTTCGTTTAATACTTTATTACACTCGCTCTTTTAATTATTTATCGTTTTTATAAATACATATTAGTTGGACTAATATCTTTTATTGCTTTCTATGAACAATTGGACTGTACTTAAAATACTACTCCACTTGTAGTTGGTTATATAGTTGGACAATAGTAACCATTACATTTTGAGTGTACCCGAAATCATTGATTGGATAGTTGGACTATTGCAATCGAAATGGCTGGAAAGATTAGCGTTAAGGGACATAATCATGGGTGAAAAATTCTTTAACGGCGTAAATTATCCAGATTGGGAAATGAATCTCATGATAGTCCTGAGAGCTGAGAAGTTACTCTATTGGATAGAGAAACCTCTCGGGCCTTGATCCCGCAGTTGAACAAATAGTAGAGCATGAGCTTAGGAGGACTCATTGTGATGATAACTTTAGTGCTCAATCTGTTATGCTTGCCGCAATGACTCCTTAATTTCGTCATCAAAACTAAGGATTAGATCATTATACCATGATGTTGAAATTAAAGGATCTTCACAGATCTAACCTTAGATCTTAGAACTACGAATTGCAAAAGAAGCTCTGTCGAGCACTAGGTGTCGCAGATGATTACTGACATCGAACAACTAGGTTAGCTCGACATTACCTACGAGGCCGAGACATCCATAGATTTGATCTTACAGTCTCTACCCGAATGCTGGGACAGGTTCAACGTGAACCAAGAGAAACACTTGGAGAGTTAATAACTATGCTCAAGTAGGCAGATCCAGAGCTTCCAAAATGGCAAGAAGCGCAATGCATATCTTACTTCGACATCCCAGAAAGCCAAGGCTTGGCCGAAGGCTTCTAGGGCAGTGAAGAAAAATGGCAAAGGTAAAATCGTCACAGTCTTCTGGGAAGGCAAAGGGCATATCCCAAGATGTCTTCCTAAACTGTGGCAAACAGGGTCACTGGAAGCGTGATTGTCGTATGGACAAGGCAGACATGAAAGAAGTGAAGGCGATCAAGGCTTTGACTTCAGGTATGTTTCTTATTGTAATAAACGTGTCCCCTACTTATTTTAAAAATTGTATTTTTGATACTGGATGTGGTACATACATATGTACTGATGTGCGGGATCTGCTGATTAGTAGGAGACTAGCTTCAGATGAGATCAACCTGCGATTCAGAAACGGGACGAAAGTCGATGTTTTTGTTGTTGGAACCTAAGTTTTAGAACTGCCTTTTGGGCATGTATTTAAATTAGGAAACTGTTATAATGTACCTAGTTTGACTATAAACATTATCTCTATATCTAGTTTAACCTGTTGCCGGTAAACCTTTATGTTCCAGAACACTGGGTGTTTTGTTTATAAATATGATATTGAGATATACACATTAGATATGAATAACATTATTTATATTTTGAATATAAATGAATCTCAAACATATAACATGTCAAACAAAAGTCTTAAACTGAGTAAATCAGATGAGACTTATTTGTGGCGTTGTCATCTGGGACACATTAACAATACTCGTATATCCACACTTTTGAAAAGTGGATATGTAGACGGATTTGATCCTAATTCATATGATGTTTTTGAATCTTGTTTATTAGGCAAAGCGCCTAAAACACCTTTTAGTGGTAAGGGTGTGAATGCCACTGAGCTGTTAGCCCTCATTCACGGTGACGTATGTGGGCCCATATCTAGCCAGGTTAGAGGTGGTTATGAATACTTCGTAACCTTACAGATGTAGCATCACATTATGGTTATGTGTATCTTATGAAACACAAGTCAGAAACTTTTGATAAATTCAAAGAGTTACGAAACTAAGTAGAAAAAAAGACCGGTAAAAGTATTAAACCATTACGGTCGGACAATGATGGATAATACTTAAGCAATGAGTTTCTTGATTACTTGAAAAAGTATGGTATTCTTTCATAGTGGACTCCTCACGGAACACATCTATGAAAGGTGTGTCCGAACTGAGAAACCAAACTTTGTTGGACATGGTAAGGTTTATGATGAGTCGCATTGAGCTACCAACTTCCTTCACGGGATACGCATTGAACAGTGCAATACTTATTTTGAATAAAGTTTCGTCAAAGTCTGTTGGATAGACTCCATAGGGAATATGGAAGGAAAGAAACCGGGTTTCTCATTCCTGAAGATTTGGGTATACTAGGCATATATTAAACGGTTGGATGGTGCCAAACTAGAACCCAAATCGGATTAGTGCCTATTTGTAATTGGTTATCCTAGGGAAACCAGTAAATATTACTTACACAACCCAGAAGAGAACAAAAATATTTGTTGTTCTCCATGCAGTTTTCCTTAGAGGAATTCCTAAATGCAGTGGTAAGTGTGAGGAAAGTAAAACTCGATGAAAATCAGAGTGATATTATTCCTGGCACTGATCCCATCACGGAACACGGATAGTTCATCAAGGATGAGAGTGTTCCATAATCTTCTAATACACAAGAACCGCGTAGGTCAGAAAGAGTCAGAAAACAACCTAAGAGGGATGGGTTTCTGATCTTACCTCATGTAGATATTAATCTTATTGAGGATTATGAACTGGCTACGTATGAGGAAGCGATACAAGGTATCGACTCCGCTTTATGGCAATAGGTCATGAAGTCTGAAATGGATTCTGTGTATACAACTAATTTTGGACACTGGTTGACGTACCAGAAGGCATTGTACCTATTTTAGCAAATTTGTCTTCGTGGTGAAGACAAACATGGATGGAAACATACAAACATACAAAGCTAGGCTTGTATCGAAAGGCTTTCGTCATCAACATGGTGTCGATTACGATGAAACTTTTTCACATGTTGCCATGATTAAATCCATTTGGATAATGCTTGCTAATGCTGCATATTTCGATTATGAAATATGGAAGTTGGACGTCAAAATTTATTTCCTTAACGGAAACCTTTTGGAGGATGTTTTATATAACAGCCTGATGGTTTTTTCGAGCTAAAACATATAAACTAGGTTTGCAAGTTAAATCGATCCATTTATGGATTGAAGCAAGAATTCCGTTCTTAGAAAAAAAAATGTTTTGATGAGATCATAATGCTATATGGTTTCATTCAAAACGAAGATGATTCTTGTGTATATAAGAAGGTTAATGGGAGTGCATTGACATTGATTGTCATATACGTTGATAATGTATTGCTTCTTAGCAATTACATTCCCATAATAAAATCGGTGAAAGTTTGGCTTTCATTAAAATTCTTCTTGAAATTCTTGGGAGAGGCAACCTTTATTCTAGGAATAAGGATCTAATGGGATAGATCTAAAAGTTGTTGGCACTGTCCGAGAAATCGTACATTGAAAAACATGTAAGCGACATGGTATCTCATATGCTTTGAGTATATGCGGTCACTATCAGGCCGATCCAGGTGATGGTCACTGGATTGATGTTAAGAACATCATTTAGTATCTTAAGGATGCTTTCTTTATTTATGAGATGGAGAAATTGAGGTGATTGGGATCACCGATGCATGTTTCCAAATCGATAAAGACTACTATAAGTCGCAATAAAGGTACATATTTTGTTTGAAGAACGGAACAGTGAGCTGAAAATCTTCCAAGAAAGATATTGTTACCGATTCAACAACAAAAGTGGAATACATTGCTGCGGCTGAGGCAACAAAAGAAGCATTTTGGATCTACAAAATTCCTAATTGGATTAGGAGTAGTTCTGTTAGCAGCTGAGCTGGGCTACAACACAAGCTAAGGAATTACAGTCTCATCAATGATCCATGTATATACTTCAATGGTTTCATCTGATTCGTTAGATCACACATCGTGGTGATGTGAAGATCGAAAAGATCATTTCAGATGATAACCTTGCATATCAGCTGGCGAAAGCGATATCTTAGCATAAGCATGAGCGACCCGTACATAGTTCATGTGTTGGACACTTGAGTGATTGGCTATAGGCCAAGTGGGAGATTGTTGGACAATTATGACCCACAATATCACTATTTGTAAAAGACGTGGTGTTTTGTACAAATTAACTATATGACAAAGGAAATTGCTCTTTTATCATTCTATAATTGGATTACTTGGATATATATAAATGATAAAAGTCCATATGATTAGTATCGGATTAATAAGATATGAGATAATATTAATCCACGAAAGGTTTAATCATCAAATATCCATAGTCGTAGTATTATCGAGACTAGACATCGATAATGCGGAATAGGCTAGTATTACACTTGTGCGCATTATGAAAGCTTAACGATATAGTTCTTATATATTTAAGTATTGGATACTTATGCAAGTGTGATATGAGGTTCTGTTAGCCATTGGACCGTGAACAGCTTTGCTCTGGATAGACCCCTCGGAATCCCATTGGTAATATGATTATATGTCTATGAGAATCTGAATCATGGTAGGTGTATGTGGTCTTAACTTGAGACTTGCATCGCTAATACTTGTGACAATCTGTATACTTTGGTTTTGGTCGTCCGGAGCTTTAACAGGTTCTGTGTACGCCTCTTCTGGGTATACTGAGAATCGTAGTGTATTGCGTGTGATGTCAAGATGGAAGTATCACTTCAGTCATATGGAGATGATGATCACGCAAGGATAAATAACTAGTACTCTTAAATACTGCAGCTATCGGGAAAGTATTACTAGGTCATGATTATCCGATTACATAGACTAGTTGATAGTGATCTGATATATGCTTCGTACAAGGCAGACATAATTCCAGCCCCAGGCCTAACATGTGACATCCGATACTGGATCGTATTACGCAATACATTGTTTACTACGCCTGATACAGATTATATATATTTCATTTTGAATATATTTATGGAGAATTGGGTAGGCACAGTGCTGTGCTAGAAGCCAACCAAGTCTTGTAAATTGGTAAGAACATGGTACGGGGTACGCACATGTCGGATGGTCCGAAAACCTTATTTACTGCAAACATATCGAGGGATCTCTTAGGTCGCTTCCCAAAGATTCACTGATGACATTTGACTCGAACATAATTAATCTGGGATTAATTATGGTAGAGAAAATTAATTTGAGATTAATTAGTACAAGAATTAATCTCAAATTAATTTGAAATTAATCGGCAAAGTAAATTTAATCGTTAAATTGGATTTTACTATTTAATTTATTTATTTGGGCTAAATAATATATCGGATATATTAATTGAAATTGGATTTCAATACGGAATTAAAATTGGATTTTGATTCAAGCGAATGAATTAATTTGGAATTAATTCGTAAGCGACTTTCGTAATAATTTTACAAGGCATTACTATTTAATTAAATTGGATTTAATTATTTAGCAACGGAAAATTCATTTAGTCAGATTAAACGAACCGGGCCCAAAGTGTGTTGTGTAAGCCAACTTGAATTTTGATTTCAAAATTAGGTAGGACCCACAACTCAGATCACTTGTCAAATTGTGATGGTAGTAGTTGGCTAAAGTAATTGGTTTTCACAAAACCATTTTGCTTTCCACCAACCTTGTTTTGCTTTTGGGAAAAACAAATAACAATAACTTGGTTTGGTAACACAAGTGAAAAAAATACACAAAACTCTCTCTTCTCTCCCAACTCCAAATTGCCGAACACTATTATTCCTTGGAAGAAAATTTATGTTTCAATTTTTTATCAAAGCTAGAACTTTGAAAGTCTTTGAAGGTGATAGGGAAACTCACCCAAGAGTTTGGAACTCATTCACAAAGCTTGGAGCTTCTACAACAAAGAAAAGGTCTTGAACTTCATCCGATCATTGTAAGTTTTTCCGCAACTTTCTTTGATTTTATTCACATATAAATCTTGTTTAGGATCCTTGGGCATGTCTAGGACACTAACACATGTGACACGACATCAATTGAAGATCCAGACTTTGCTCAGTCCAGACGACAATGTCGTATGAATTAGCTCATTAACCTTCATCTGGTTCAGTCGACCGGGGACATCCTCAATGGACTCATGTCGAGTCCATTGAAGACTTGGACATTTAGTAGTCCATACGACAACTTCGTATGAATTAGCTCCTGTACAATCATCTGGTTCAATTGACCGGGGACATCCCCCATGGGCTCATGTCAAGTCCATTGAAGATTTGGACTTCCCTCAGTCCATTCGACATTGTCGTATGAATTAGCTCCTGAACATTCATCGGGTTCAGTCGACCGGGGACATCCCTAATGGACTCATATTGAGTGAATTGAAGACTTGGACTTCCCTCAGTCCAGACAAAAACGTCATATGAATTAGCTCCATAACAATCATCTGGTTCAGTCGACCGGGGACATCCCCAAAGGACTCATGTCGAGTCCATTGAAGACTTGGACTTCCCCCAGTCTATACGAAAATGTCGTATGAATTAGCTCCTGAACATTCATCTTGTTCAGTCGACCGGAGACATCCCCCATAGACTCATGTCAAGTCAAATGAAGACCTGGACTTTCCTCAGTCCAGACGACAACGTCGTATGAATTAGCTCCTGAACCATTATCTAGTTCAGTCGACCGGGGAAATCCCCCATGAACTCATGTCGAGTCCATTTTAGACTTGGACTTCCCTCAGTCCATACGACAACGTCGTATGAATTAGCTCCTGAACATTTATCAGGTTCATTCGACCGGGGACTCTAATTACAAATGATAAAAGAGTAATTTCATTTGTCACATAGTTAATTTGTACAACAACACCATGATCTTTACAAATAGTGATGCTATGGCTCATAATTGTCCAACAATCTCCCACTTGGCCTATAGCCAATCACTCAAGTGTCCTACACCCGAACTATGTACGGTTCGCTGAAACTTCTGCTGAGAAAAGGCTTTCGTCAGCGGATTTGCAGTGTTATCATCTAATGCGATTTATTCGATCATCACATCACCACGATGTATGATCCGAACGAATCAGATAAATATTTGAAATATATATCTGGATCGTTGATGAGACCTTTAATTCTTTAGCCTGTGCTGTAGCCTAGCTCAGCTGCTAACAGAACTATTCCTAATCTAATTAGGATTATTATAGATCCAAAAGGCTTCTATTGCTGCCTCAGCTGCATCAATATTTCGCTTTTGTTGTTTATTCGGAAACAAAATCTTGCTTGGAAGTTTTCCAGCTCGTTGTTCCGTTATTCAAACTTTATAGTACCTTTGTTACGACTTATAATCGTTTTTATCAGTTAGGAAAATTGCAACAGTGAACCCAGTCACTTCAAGTTCTCCTTCTCCATAGTATTAGAAAGCATCCTTAGTTCATCTAAGATACTTAAGGATATTCTTAACATCAATCCAGTAACTATCACATGGATTGGCCTGATTATGACTCCATATGCTCAAAGCATATGAGACACCAGGTCGCGTACATTTATTTCAATGTACGAGATCTCGGAGAGTGTCAACAACTTTTATATTTATCCCAGTAAATCCTTATTCCTAGAATAAAGGTTGTCTCTCCCAAGTATTATACGGAGAATTTTCATGAAAGCCAAGCTTTCACCGATTGTATTATGGGAATATCATTTCCAAGAAATGATATATCATTATGTAGGATAGTCATTGTCAGTGCGCTCCCATTAACCTCTTTATATACACAAGAATCATTTTCGTTTTGAATTAAATCATACACCATTATGATTACATCAAAACGATAATTCCAAGAATGCAATGCTTGCTTCAATCCATAGATGGATCAATTAACTTGCAAACCTTGTTTGCTCGTTTTGGTACGACAAAATCGTCAGGATGTTATAAACATCCTCCAAAAGGTTTCCGTTTAAGGAAAGTGATTTTGACGTTCAGCTGCCATATTTTATGAATGAAACATGCAGCATTAGCAAGCATTGTCCAAATGGATTTAACCATGACAACATGTAAAAGGTTTCGTCGTAATCGACACAATGTTGATAACGATACCTTTTTGCTACAAGCCTAGCTTAGTGCGTTGGTATGTTTCCTTCCATGTTTGTCTTCCTTGAAGACTTATATAGTACCAATGGGCACAATGCCTTGCGGTATTTCAACTAGTATCCAAACATAGTTGATATACATGGAATCCATTTCGGACTTCATGGCACTTTGCCATAATAGGGAGTCGATACCTTGTATCACTTCCTCATACGTAGTCAGTTCGTATTCCTCAAGAAGATTGACATCTTTATGAGGTGAGATCAGAAACCCATACCTCCCAGGTTGTTTTCTGACTCTCTGCGACTTACGTGGTTCTTGTGTATTCAAAAATTATTGGTACAGTTTCATCATTGATGAACTATTTATGTTCCATTAAGGAATCGGTGTCTGGAATAGTATTACTTCGATTTTCATCGAGTTTTACTTTCCTCCCACTTACCACTGCATATAGGTATTCCTCTTAGGAAAACCGCATTGCTAGCAACAATTACATTATTCTCTAGTGAGTTTTATAAGTACTATACTTAGGTTTCCCTAAGATAACCTACAATTTAGGCACTTATCCAATTTGGGTCTAGTTTGGTATCATCCAAACATATGTCCAGTATTCCCAAATCTTCAGGAATGAGAAAACCCGATTTCTTTCCTGTTCATATCTAATATGAAGTATGTCTAACAGATTTTCATGGAACCTTATTCAAAATAAGTTTTGCATTGTTTAATGCATATCTCTATAAGGAAAATGGTAGCTCAGAGCGACTCATGATTAACCTTATCATGTCCAACAAAATTTGGTTTCTCTGTTTGGACACACCGTCAAATTGACGTGTTCCGGGAGGAGTCCTCATTGAAAGAATACTATACTCTTTCAAGTATTTGACAAACTTATTGCTTAAGTATTTTCCATCATGGTCTAACCGTGACGGTTTTAATACTTTAGTCGGTCTGTCGGTCTACTTCGCGTAGAAACTCTTTGAATTATCAAAAGTTTCTGATTCGTGTTTCAAAAGAAACACATTACCATAACGCGATGCCACATCCGTAAAGGTTACGAAGCGTTCATATCCACCTCTAGCCTAGCTAGACATAGGCCCACTTACGTCACTCTGAACGAGGGCTAACAGATCGGTGGGATTTGCATTTTTACCAAGTAAAAAGTATTTTAGGCACTTTGCCTAATAAACTAGATTCGTAGACATTATTTGAATAGAATCAAATTTGTCCTAGTATCCACTCTTCAAAAGTGTGGATATACGAGTCTTGTTAAATGTGTCCCAGACAACAATGCCACAAATAAGTCTCATCTGATCAAATCAGTTTGAGCTATTTGTTTCTCATGTCATACGTTTGAGATTCATTTATATTCAAAATATAAATACTGTTATTCACATCTAATGTGTTTATCTCAATATCATCTTTATAAAATGAAATACTTTAGTGTTCTAGAATACAAAGGTATATCCGCAACGGATTATACTATGATATAGAGATAATGTTTCTAGTCAAACTAGTTACATTGTAACAGTTTCCAAATTTAAGTACACACCCGAAGGGTAGTTCCTAAACTTAGGTCTCTACGGTTAAAACAGCGACACTCATCCCAATTCCAATTCACAGATCAATCTCAACTGAAGTCAGTGTCCTGCTTGTCAGTAGATTCTGCACATCAGTACATATTTATTTACCACACTCAGTATCTAAAATCCAATTTTAATACTAGTAGCGAACATGTTTATGACAAATATATTTGAAGTCGGAGCCTTGCCCCGCCTTTACTTCCTTCATGTATGCCTTGTCCATATGGCAGTCACGCTTCCAATGACCCTATTTGCCACAGTTTAGGCAGACATTTTTAGGATATGTCCTATGTCTTCCCAGAAGATTATAATGATTTTGCCTTTTCCCCTTTTCCACACCCCATAAGCCTTTGGCCAAGCCTTGGCCTTCTGGAATGTCGAAGTAAGATGCGCCTTGCGCTTCTTGCCCTATTGTAAACTCTGGCTTTGTCTCCTTGAGTATAGCCATTAACTCTCCAAGAGTTTTCTATTGCAATTAGTTCTTCTAATATCTAAGGATAGATATATGAAGATCCTTCAATTTCATTATCATACTATAAAGATCTAATCCTTAGTTCTGAATAAGAAATTAATGAGTCTTTGCGGCAAGCATAACAGATTAAGCACTAAAGTTATCATCACATGAATATTCCAAATATCATGTTCTACTATTTACTCAACTCCGGGCTTAGGCTCGAGACGCCACTCTATCAAATAAGTAACTTCTCGGTCTCTAGGTCTATCATGAGATTTTATTCCCAAATGTGAAAATTAAAGCTGTTTATCAAACATTTTCTCCCAGAATTATGTTCTAAATGCTAATCTTTCATTTATCTTGATTCCAATAGTCTAACTATCAAATCAACGATTTTAGGTACTATTTATTATAATGATTACTATAGTCTAACTATATAATCAACTATAATTTAATTTGTTAATTCAAATCTATTGATTACTATAATCCAATTATATAATCAACTATAATTGAAGTAGTTTGACTACAGTCCAACTGTTTAATTTAAAACAACAATTAAATATTAGTCCAACTAATATATTAATTTATATTGACGAAAAATTTGAAATGAGCGCGTATTGGCAAGTAACTAAACGAATATTGCAAATTTAATACTTGCCTCCCACTATTTTTCGGAGAGCCTCTAACCCTCTGCGGAGTACTCGGGAAACCTTGTTTCCTAGTGGGCTAGGATCCCGTTAAATAACATACAATCTTGACTTTGGCCAACAAATTGTATGATAATTAACTAGGTAGATCTCTAAGATCAATTGGATCCCATCCAATTCCTAGATCCAGTAGGTGGAAATCTAAGTCTGAAACATATATCTTATATATGCCAATAAATCCAATATATTCCCTAACCTTTTTCCTCTGAATCAACTAAGCCTTGGCTTTGGCACAACAAACTTAATGATCCTAGTTAAGCGGAACCCATTGACCATGGAAAGCTTCGTAATCGATGTCGATTGACAAGAAATGATCTTGACTTTGGCCAACAAATCACAACTTGGACAAGACACCGATATGGAACAAAGCCTTCATGATTTAAACACATCCGTGATGGACAAAGGTCTTGACTTTGGCCAACAAACCAGTGCCAATCTTGGATCTTGAGTAAGAATCACTCAATGGAAGGAAAAACGCTTAATATAGGTTGAGGGTTTTTTCGCGTAATTGGCAACCAATTTATTATCTTTGTTAAGGTCTCATCATCATACACCCTTAAACATGCATTCTAAAAACATAATAAGGCGCGTATTAATAAAATAATAATGATATGCAGATGGATACTCAACACATTGTTCCCAGAACAAATATCTCCATTTCCTCTCTCCCGCTAGCACAATATTTACTTCTACCCGATTACATAACACTTCTAAAGAAACCTTATTTACATTAAGGGGAATAGGTGAGAAGAGAAATACAAAGAGTCAAGAGGTAATAGGCTGGACACGCATGTCCAATTTAATAAATTCTAAATTTATTACAACAATTTCCAAAATTGCCCTCACCCATCTAATATCCATCTGATATACATTATTCATACATCGCATCCATGTATTCACACAAAGCATGTTATCAATCAATCAAATCCAATTAATTAATCTGAAATTAATGACCATCCAATGTTCGAACAACGATTTGATTTTGCGCGAGTCCGACTCGTTTTACGAATAAGTACTCAAAGTACGAATTGACGAATTATATTAAACTACAATATTAAATCCAATTTAATTTCTATTTAATACTAATTCTATATTTAATTCTAAATTAAATAATTACACTTTTTAATGTGCCTTTAGGACTTAGATTCCCAATCTAATTGTTACGGGTCTCAAAGCCCAATTAACATCCAATGTCAATTTAATTTAAAGTCCAATCGGCTTTTAATTAATTTCTAAAGGTTTGGACTTTGGTTAACATGGGTCAAACCCAAATACCAAAGTCCATTTAAGGAATCACCCTTATATGCCAAGAAACCAATTTAGGCCTATTAGGCCCAATTAATATTAAAGGTCCATTTTATTATATTTAGCTTTATGGATATGGTTTTGGGCCCAATTGGATCCAACCAATTAGCCTAAACCAAACTTGGCCCAACCAAGCTCATTAAGCCCAAATACAACTTTTAGAAGCCCAATTCCAAAATAAGCCCAATTAATTTAAATCACACAATCCAAATTTCACAATTAAATTAATTATAGTGTATAGCCATGATTAATTAACCAAATTAACATTTCCAAAACATCAATTTACTCAATTAATTATGCTTATCATCATCAATACATGTCCAACACAATTGAATCAAAAAAATCAATCATTTCCCATGATAATGCTCACGGTAATTAGGGGATTTTTGTCCAATTCCAAATTCAATCCAATTGAATCCTAAATCAACAATTCCCAAATTATTTCAACTCATCCAATGAATCAAAAAACAAAAATAACCATGACATTTAGGGTAGTCCAACTTTCGGCCAAGCCAACCAATTAGGGAAAATTTGATCCAACTCAATTTTCATCAAATTTATCATGCATAACACTATCTTATCATCATTCTAGCATATTTAAACAATCAATTTCATCCAAACATTCTGAAATCAATTTCACCCAATTTTACCCTAATTTCAATTTCATGCTTAAACAAGGCTCAAGATACCATTGTTGGGTTTCTAGGTTATTCCCAAGATCATTAAACAATGAAAATCATGTGTGAATACAATAAGAAGTATGTCGGAATCATACTTACAAAGAGCGGCTTTTGCGATGCGACGAACAAAAAAAATTATTGGCACCTTCCTTGATGCTTTCGGCCATGGGTTCCTTGTTGTACTCTCCAAATTCGGTCAAGCTCGAAGCTTGGGAATAGATTCCATGCTCAAGGGTTTGTTTCCCTATCACACATTTTTTCTCTTCCCTCTTCTCTCTCCCTTACACGGTTTTTTATGTATAAATGATAGAAGGTCCTTATGATTAGTTCCAGATTGAGATGATATGAGACAATATCAATCCACGAAGGTTTAATCATTAAATATCCATAGTCAGAGTATTATCGAGGCTGGACATTGATAATGTGTAAAAGACTAGTATTACACTTGTGCGCGTTGTGAGAGCATAACGGTATAGTTCTAATATATTTGGGTATTGGATACTCATGGAAGTGTAATATGAGGTTATGTTTACCGATGGTATAGAAACAGCTTCGCTCTGGATAGACCCCTCAGAATTCCATTGGTAGTATGACTATGTGTCTATGGAAGTCCGAATCGGAGTAGGTGTATTTGGTCTTAACCTTACACTTGCACCGCTAATACTTACGAGAATCAATATACTTTGGTTTTGGTCGTCCGAGGCTTTAACAGGTTCTGTGTACGCGTCTTCTGGGTATATTGAGAATCATAGTGTATTGGGTGTGATGTTAAGATGGAAGTATCACTCCAGTCATAGTGGAGATGATGATCACGTAGGATACGAAACTGGTGCTCTTTTATGCTGCAGCTATCGGGATATTATGACTAGGTCATGTTTATCCGATTATAGAGAATAGTTACCAGAGATCCGATATGTAATTCGTATGGGGCAGACACAATTCCAGCCCAAGGCCTAGCACGTGACATCCGATGTTGGATCGTAATACGCAATACTATGTATACTACGCCTGATATTGATCATATATTCCTTTAAGAATATTTCTGGAGAATTGGGTAGGCACAATGCTTTGCTAGAAGCCAACCATGTCTTGTAAATCGGTAAAAACGTAGTACTAGGTACGTACGTGTTCGGATAGTCCGACGACCAGATTTACTGCCAGCATATCCAGGGATCTCATGGGTCGCATCCTGAAGATTCACCGATGACGTATGACTCGCACTTTATTAATCTGGGATTAATTAATAGAGAGAAAATTAATCTGGGATTAATTACGGAGATATTTTATCTGGGATAAAATATTATTTAAAGAGAGAGAACGATTAATTTAGAATTAATCGATAAAATAATATATTCGATATATTATACGAAATTAGATTTCGACCCAGAATTAAAATCAGATTTTAATTCGGGCAAACGAGTTAATTTAGAATTAATTCGCTAGCAACATGAATAGTAATTTTGCTAGGCAAAATTATTTAATTAAATTTGATTTAATTACGTCGCAACGGAATATTAGTTAATTAGGAATTAGCGAACCCGAGCCCGGGAGTGTTTGCGGGCCCACTCATATTTCGAATTCAAGTGCGGCCCATAAGTCACATCACGCATCACATCACTTGTCAATCAAATGATGGATGTCTTGTCACTTTGAGTGATTGACAACCAGTCACTATTCATGAGTGATGTGAGTAGTTGGAAGGCATTTAATGCCATTTTGGCTCCAAATTTTGTTTACTTTTTGAAAGCCATTTACAAAATTGTGGTATATCATTTAATTGATTTTAGAAAATCAAACAACCAACACTTGACAACTTCTCTCTTCTCCTCTCCCACTCTCACGGCTTTGGGCCAATTTTTTCTTTCTTTCTTCTCCAAAGCCGAGAACAAGACGAAGCAAATAGGGAATTTTGTAGCAAAATTTCCAAGGTGCTAGCACATATGAAGAGTCATCCAAAGGTGATAGGGAAACAAACCCTTGAGCATGGAATCTATTCCCAAGCTTGGAGCTTGACCGAATTTGGAGAGCACAACAAAGAACTAATGGCCGAAAGCTTCAAGGAAGGTGCCAAGAATTTTTGTTGTTCGTCGCATTGCAAAAGCCGATCTTTGTAAGTATGATTCCGTCATACTTCTTATTGTATTCACACATGATTTTCATTGCTTAATGATCTTGGGACTAACCTAGAAACCCAACAAGGACATCCCCCATGGACTCATGTCGAGTTCATTGAAGACTTGGACTTCCCTCAGTCCATACGATAATGTCGTATGAATTATCTCATGAACATTCATCTTATTCAGTCGACAGGGGACATCCCCCATGGAATCATGTTGAGTCAATTGAAGACTTGGACTTCTCTCAGTCCAGACGACAATGTCGTATGTATTAGCTCATGAACATTCATCTGGTTCAGTCGACCGGGGACATCCCTCATGGAATCATGTCGAGTCAAATAAATACTTGGACTTCCCTCAGTATTTACGACAATGTCATATTAATTAGCTCCTTAACATTCATCTGGTTCAGTCGACCGAGGACATCCCCCAAGGACTCATGTCAAGTCAAATGAAGACCTGGACTTCCCTCAGTCCAGACAAAAATGTTGTATGAATTAGCTCATGAACCATCATCTAATTCAGTCGACCGGGGATATCCCTCATGGACTCATGTCGAGTCAAATAAAGACTTGGACTTCCCTCAGTCTATACGACAATATCGTATGAATTAGCTCCTTAACATTCATCTGGTTTAGTCGACCGGGGACATCCCCCAAGGACTCATGTCGAGTCAAATGAAGACTTGGACTTCGCTCATTCCAGAAGAAAACGTCGTATGAATTAGCTCCTAAACCATCATCTAGTTCAGTCGACCGGGGACATTCCCAATGGACTCATGTCGAGTCCATTGAAGACTTGGAATTCCCTCAGTCTATACGAAAACGTCGTATGAATTAGCTCCTGAACATTCATCTTGTTCAGTCGACCAGGGACATCCCCCATGGACTAATGTCAAGTCAAATGAAGACCTGGACTTCCCTCAGTCCAGACGAAAATTTCGTATGACTTAGCTCCTGAACCTTTATCTGGTTCAGTCGACCGAGGACATCCCCCATGGACTCATTTGGAGTCCATTGAAGACTTGGACTTCCCTCAGTCCATATGATAACGTCGTATGAATTATCTCCTGAACATTCATCTGGTTCAAAAGACCATGGACATTCCCTATGGACTTATATCGAGTACATTGAAGACTTGGACTTTCCTCAATCCAGGCGAAAATGTCGTATGAATTAGCTCCTGAACCTTAATCTGGTTCAGTCGACCGGTGACATCCCCCATGGACTCCTATCGAGTCAAATGAAGACCTGTAACATTATCATTCCAGATGACAATGTCGTATGAATTAGCCCTTAACCTTCGTCAGGTTCAGTCAGCAGGTACTCCCACGTCCTGTTTCATACGACATGCACTGAAATACTTTCCAAGTCAAGGACTTCTTGACATAGAAAGTATGGGACAAACTGTACGAGCCAAATTTGGGCCCAAGGGTAAAATTAACATTTCATCTATAGACCAACCACAAAGCCATAAACCTGAAACCCTCTTATAAGCCCAACTTGAAAATTGATATTGGACTAAGAGATCTCACAGGCCCAAGCCCATTTCCAATAAGAGACTGGATCAAAATGGCCTACAGACTCATCAGTTACCAAATCAGAAAACACATAAACTCATAACTATTCCATTAAATTGACCGTTACAGGGCGTCCAACGGACAAAAGAATGAATGAGCCAACTTTAAAGGGATTATAAAATGAGACGAGAATCTATGGTAAGGAGGATAGTTTTCGGCTTGGAGAGCTTGAACCTCACATTTGAGCTTTCTTAGCATTTCACCCACGAAACACAAACCCACCGCCATCACGGAAAATAGACGGAGATTAAGGTAACATCAAGCCTTGCTCTTCCTTAATTTCTGCTCATCCACATCACTGACTTGAGCGTCGAAAAGCATACGGCTTCTACCATACCAGTAGGCAGTACTCCCCGCTCATTCTACCTTTGTTTTACAGGTTTGCTAGTGCCCCAATACTTCAGATTCTCGATTGTGGACCTCGGGCGAAAACCAGCATCCACAGCTGATAATAAAATAAGCATGCATTTTAATATTCATTCATCGCATATTAAAACCATAAAAATATTTAGGCATAGAATTAAAAATTATTCATATACCATGTATAATGAATTAGAAACCTAATAGAATTATTGTACCACGAAAATCTATCATCCAATAATAAGTGTCGATGTAGGGTAGGTCAATTACTTTCATGATAGATCGAGACAATCTCAATTAATTAATATATGCGGGAATAACTCTTATTCATATATTAACCAACCACTGTTTGATTTGATCAAGGAATTTTGATTAACATTTAATCATGATTCAAAAGCCAAGTACAAGACTAAGGGTTTACAGGTCTTTGAGGTTTCAAGACTAGCTGATTAGTTAAGTATTGCTTGATTATTTCAAAAGCTTATTGGCACTACTTGTTCCATTCTACCGGCTGATCCTTCCTGAGTAGCATAAATATTGGTTCACATACTGATGATAATTTGGCTATGAACTTGTTGATGAACTGTATCTTCCATAGGAAGACCCTCACTTCTTTTTCCGTTTTGGGTGCAGACATCTCCGTTATTGCTTTGATCTTCCCATGATCTACCTCTATTCATTTCTTCCCCATAATATGGCCCAGCAAATTTCCAGATGTTACTCCAAATACGTATTTTCTTGGGTTGAGCCTAAGGTTGCATCTATCTAACCTCTGTAAGAATTTTTCCAATGTCATAAAGTCTCATTTTCTTGTTTCTGACTTGACCATCATACATCCATATATACCTCAATCTCTTTGTGCAACAAATCATGGAACAATGTGGTAGCCATACTTTGGTAAGTAGCCTCAACATTCTTAAGTTCGAAAGTCATAACCTTATTGTAGTACGTCCCTCATTCCGTGGTAAAAGTCTTCTTGTGTTTCTCTCTATCTGCCATGAATATCTTATTTTACTTAGATAACCAATATGCAAATGAATACAAGGCTGATATGGTTGCACTATCCACTAACACATCCATGTGTGGTAGATGGAAATCATCTTTCAGAAAAGCTTTATTGAGATCTCTATAGTCCATGCATATTTGACCCTTCCGTCCTTCTTCGGTATTGGCATGACATTGGCTAAACACTCTAGATACTTTACCACTTCTAAAAATCCCACCTCTAACCCATTTATTAACTTTTTCCCCTATCTTTTCTGCCTATTTTGGTCTCATTATGCTGAGTTTCTACTTTACGGGTCTCATATTCGGATATCTAGGTATCAAATGTTGTCTTATGCTTATGTCCACTCGTAGCATATCTTCGTAGGACCAAGAAATACTTTTACTTATTTTGTCCACTAAAAGCCTAAAGGTACACTCTAGTCGCTGCAGATATTTTATGTAAGTTAAACTACGTCGGTGCTCATCGATATAATTATCATATACAGATTGACCTTTAATAAGTATCTCATAATTAGAGCTGGGTCATAATGTTTGTTATACTCCTCTAATTATTTTTATACCTTAAGTACATTTGATTCTCTAATGAACGATTATTCATAACTATTATGAATATTAATCTTTCTATTCGTAATAGAAAGACTTGAGTGCTATAACCGTTCAAGTACCGAATCAACCCTTAAGGAAGATACTCCTAATTTTCTGGTAAGTAGTGGACTCCATATTTATGTAAAACTTCCTCAGCCACTCACCAAACCCTGTCCATAAATTACGTAGCTATTGGTCTTGATTTATTCACCAACCTTACATTTTTAAATCAAAGGACATAGCCTGCTATGTAGAAGTTCTTAGTATATTAAGGATTTAGATCGATCTATATATGACCATCTAATATACTCAGATGAATTTCTTTATTTAAATGATAATATAAGAAATTCATTTCTGTATGGGTCCAGTCTTATATGATTGCATCATATAAGGTGCCTCCATTCCCATGTCACCATCTGAACGAACCCGGATCCAATTCGTCATACAATATGGAATGGACCACAACTGTAGATAAATCACAAACAAAGTGCTCGTATTTGTTTGCTCTCTACGGACTATTTAATATTACTAATTTCATACTTAGATCCTCTGGCGTATAGCACTTATACACTAAAACTAAAAGTACATTTAGTATCCAAGGGCATACGTGATAATTTATAATATGTAAATTTAAAATCAATATTTTAATAAATGAATAACATCATTGTTTATTACTTAAAATAAATGTCGTTTATATATTATATTATGCTCTAGGGCATTTATCTTAACAATCTCCCACTTGTACTAGAGCAAATGAGAAATATTGCATAATCCTAGACCCTCTAGGTGACCTTTAAACACTTTAGCTGTCAAGGTCTTTGTAAATGGATAAACCAGATTCTCTACAGACGCTATCTATAATATCTCCCTAAGAGATGATATTTCCTCTTTATATGCTTCCTTCTTTTATGGCTTCTTGGTTCTTTGGAATTTACCACTACATCACTATTATCACAAAACGTGTGAGTGGTTTATCCATATCTGGAACAACTTCCTGGTTTATCCATATCTGGAACAACTCCCAGATCTCTGGAGAATTTTTGGAGCCAGCTGCTTCCTTAGTTACTTCGAAGCTATTACATATTCAGCCTTTGTGGTGGAGTTAGTAATACAAGATTTCATTATGTTATTTCACATAATAGCCTCGCCACCTAGGGTGAATACTGATTCGGATGTTGATTTCCTAGAATCTACATCCGTCTAAAAATCAGAATTTGTATATCCCTTAAGAATCATATCCTCACCAGAATATACAAGCATATAGTTTCTCATTCTCTTAAGACACTTGAAAATGTGTTTCACATCTACCTAATGATCTAATCCTAGAGCAGTCTAAAATCTACTGACTAGTCCCACTGCAAAGCAGATGTCTGGTCTTGTGCATATCAAAGCATATATATGACTACCAACTACTAAGACATATGTAATATGTCTTATTTCCTCAACTATTTGAGGTGTTTTAGGAGACTATTCATTTGACAAATGAATTCCTTATCGAAAAGGTAAATTACCTTTCTTGGAATTCAACATCTAAAAAAAACAACAATCTTGTTGATACAAGTTGTCTGAGACATAGCTAACAGTCATCTCTTGTGATCTCGAATAATCTGGATCCCAAGTACATAACTCAAATTTCCCAAATCTTTCATTTTGAATTGATTAGCTAACTAATATTTAACGTCCGATAATAATATTACATCATTCTCAATGAGTAAAATATCATCGATGTGTAATACGAGAACAACCATATTATCGTCAACAACACGGTTGTTAATTAGGTTCATCGATGTTCTGCTTAAAATCATAAGACTTGATTATCCTATCAAATCTTATGTTCCAAGATCAAGATGTTTGCTTTAGTTCATAAATGGACCTTTGCATTTTTGCAAACGTTTTGCTGTTGACCTTGTCAATGAATCCCTCTAACTCGTACCATATAGATACACTCATCAAGAATTCCATTAAATAATGATGTCTTGACACCCATTTATCATATCTCATATATTAATAATATGCGACAATGGATAGAATAGTACGAATAGATTCAAGCATGACTACTTGCAAGAAAATCTACTCATAGTCGACTTCCTCTTTCTGGGTATAACCCTAGGCCACTAACTTAGCTTTAAAGGTCTGTTTCATAGCATCCATTTTTCTATTCTTCTTGTATATCCATCTGCAACCTATAGGTTTTATCCCATGAGGTTGGTCAATAAGTTCCCAGACTGAGTCGGAGTACATAGACTTCATCTCGAGATTCATGGCTTTGAGTAATTTTTCTTTATCAGGATCATCCATTGCACTACGATAGCTCAATGGAGCATTGATACCATCACTGGAGGGGACAACAGTTGCCTCTCTAATCCCTAGATAGCGATCAAGTTGTCGCATAACCCTCCCACTGCGTCTAAGTGGTAGACTCTCATAATATAACTGCATCTGACGCTCAGATTTCGAAGGTGTTATGTTATTATCCACACTACTTTTGATGGTTTACTGGTATAGAAAGTACTGATCGAGTATCACTATACTACGAAGCTTGAGTTCTCTCATACAGTCATTCTAAGAACATAACGTTTGTTGACATAAACATTTGCTATCTTCTAAACTATAGTAGAATCCATCTCTAGTCTCTTTAGGATTGCCTACAAATAGACACACTTTAAACACAGCTCCAACTTTGTAGTCTTGTTCTTCAGCATATATACTGGACACCCCCATATACAAAAATGTAGCAAACTAGCTTTGCGACTGCTCCACAACTGTAATGGTGTCTTAGGAATAGATTTAAATGGAACAACATTAATGATATACATTATTGTCTGTAATGCATATCCCTAGAATGAACTAGGTACTGTCCAAAAATATTGATATAAACATGTTTAGTGAGGTTCAATTTCTCATTTCTCAACACCATTATGCAGACGTGTTCCAGGTGTTGTGAGTTGGGATATTATCCCATTCTCAACTAAGAATTCTTTGAATTCATTGTCGAGGTATTCTCCTTCTTGATTTGATCGTAGAGTTTTGATGGTTTTACCTAATTGGTTCTCAACTTTAACACGATATTTTTTCCAATAAAAGGTCTCTTGGTCATCTTACTGTAATATCCCCTCTCGGAGATGATACCGATATGCGATAGGTTACCCTATCACCCTAAGCCTCTAACTAACTGACTGACTATTTGAACTCTACTGCCTTTCTAGCCGTTTGACAAACAAGAATCAAACACTTACACTAGAGGGCTAATTGCCCAACTTAGTTTCATTAAGCAACCTTTGTTCTTTACAACCCTGAACTTACTAAGCTAAACTCTGATAATTTCCACTTCGACAACTTTAATTAATGACTCTCTTGCAATTTATACATGACTTTTCCTTTAACTCTTACAACATTGACTTGACTGATCTATATACCTCAGACTTGATTGGTGAGTGGACACAATAACCCTAGTGACTACCATCAGTATCAATCATCTTGATCTCATCCTCTGAATAAACCTGTAAAATAGAAAACACTGGAGATTGGGGTGTTAAATCATTTGAACGATCTAGTGAGTGTATTGTTTAAAATGGTAACTAAAAGGCTTTATGAAAAATTTATCTTTCTGAAATTGAAATCACCCGACTTTATAAGAAAAAAAATATTCTCTGAAAACAAATTTTTTTTTGCAAAACCTTTCAAGAAACTTCTTTCTTTCAGTAAAACTCTGAGATCTCTCGTAAAACTAATTCTTTTCTAAAACTCTTTCATAAAATTGTTGTGTCTGAAAATATCATCTGGAAAATAATAGACGTATGAGGGTGTTACGTATCGCCATCCCCTCACACGCCTAACTATTTCCTTGGGGAGTTACATATCGTCGTCCTCCAAGTCACTGAACTAGAGAAATGAATGCTAATAAGTGATGTCATCCTGGCCCTGAAACTATGATCTAGGTGTTGGATAATTATGACCCATAGCGTCACTATTTGTACAGATCATGGTGTTGTTGTACAAATTAACTATGTGACAAAGGAGACTGCACTCTTATCATTTGTGATTAGATCACCTAATTATATAAATGATATGAGGTCCCTATGATTTGTTCCTGGACGGAGAATGATATCAGACAGTATTAGTCCACGAAGGATAAATCATTAAATATCCCTAGTCAGAGTATTATCGAGATTGGACATCGATAAATACGTAAAAGACTAGTAATACACTTGTGCGCGTCGTGAGGGCACAACGGCATAGTTCTCATATATTTGGGTATATTATACTCATGCAAGTGTAATAGGAGGTTGTGTTTTACCAATGGTACGGGAAACAGCTTCGCTCTGGATAGACCCCCTCAGAATTCCATTGGTAGTATGACTATGTGTCTTTGGAAGTCCGAAATCAGGGTAGGTGTATTTGGTCTTAACCTGAGACTTACACCGCTAATACTTGCGACAATCAATATAATTTGGTTGCGGTCATCCAGGGCTTTAACAGGTTCTGTGTACGCCAATGCTGGGTATATTGAGAATCGTAGTGTGTTGGGTGTGATGTCAAGACGGAAGTGTCACTCCAGTCATATGGAGATGATGGTCACGTAGGATACGGTACTAGTACTCTTAAGTACTACAATTATCGGGATAATATAACTAGGTCATAGTTATCCGATTATAGAGACTAGTTACCAGACATCCGACATGTGCTTCGTACGGGGCAGACACAATTCAAGCCCCAGGTCTAGCACGTGATCATCTGATACTGGACAGACATACAAAATACTACGTATACTACGCTTGATATAGATCCTTTATTCCTGTAAGGATATTTTCGAAGAATTGGGTAGGCATGGCGCTTTGCTAGAGGCCAACCTTGTCTTGTAAATCGGTAAAACGTAGTACTTGGTACTTACGTGTTCGGATAGTCCGACGATCGAATTTACTGCCCACATATCTGGGGATCGCATGGGTCGCTTCCAAAGATTCATTGTGCCTATTGGTACTATAAGTCTTCAAGGAAGACATAGATGGATGGCAACATACCAACGAATAAAGCTAGGCTTTTAGCGGAAAGGTATCGTTATCAACAATGTGTTGATTACGATTCAACCTTTTACCTGTTGCCACGGTAAATCCATTTGGATAATGCTTGCTAATTCTGCATGTTTCATTTATGAAATATGGCAGCTGAACGGGAAATCACTTTCCTGAAAAGGAAACCTTTTGGAGGATGTTTACAACATCCTGTCAGTTTTGTCGTACCAAAACTAGCAAACAATGTTTGCGGGTTATTCGATCTATGTTTGGATTGAAGCAAGCATTAGGTTCTTGGAATTATTGTTTTGATGTAATCATAATAGTTTATGATTTGATTCAAAAGGAAATGATTCTTGTCTATATAAGGAGGTTAGTGGGAGCACACTTACAATAAATGTCCTATAAATAATGATAATATATGCCATTTCTTGGAAATGATACTCCTATAAATAATATCGGTGAAAGCTTGGCTTTCGAGAAAACTCTCTGAGAACTCGTACATTGAAAAATGTACGCGACCTGGTGTCTCACACGCTTTGAGCATATGGATTCACAAACAGGCCAATCAGAGTGATAGTCACTGGATTGATGTTAAGACCATCCGTTAGTATCTTAGAGAACTAAGGATGTTGTCTTAATCTGAGGAGAAGGAGAACTTCAAGTGACTGGGATTACTACTGCAAGTTTCCTAAACTGATAAAATGACTATAAGTCGCAAACGGTACTATACAGTTGAATAACGGAACGGTGAGCTGGAATCATCCAAGCAAGATACTGTTACAGAATAAACAACAAATGCGGATTATTGATGCAGCTGAGGCGGGAATAGAAGCCTTCTGGGTCGATAAACAAATCTAATTAGATTAGATATAGTTCTGTTAGCAGTTCAGCTAGGCGTCAGCACATGCTAAAGAATTAATGGTCTCATCAACGATCCAGATACATACTTCGATATTCATCTGATTCGTTCGGATCACACATCGTGGCGATGAGATGATCGAATAAATCGCATAAGATGATAATCATGCAAATCCGCTGACGAAAGTCTTTTCTCAGCAGTTTGAGCCAACCGTACATAGTTCGGGTGTAAGACACTCGAGTGACTAGATATAGGCCAAGTGGGAGATTGTTGGACAATTATGACCCATAGCGTCATTATTTGTACAGATCATGGTGTTGTTGTACAAATTACTATGTGACAAAGGAGATTGCACTCTTATCATTTGTGATTAGATCACCTAGATATATAAATGATATGAGGTCCCTATGATTTGTTCCTGGACGGAGAATGATATCAGACAGTATCAGTCCACGAAGGAAAAATCATTCAATATCCCTAGTCAGAGTATTATCGAGATTGGACATCGATAAAAATGTAAACACTAATATTACACTTGTGCGCGTTATGAGGGCACAACGGTATAGTTCTCATATATTTGGGTATATGATACTCATGCAAGTGTAATATGAGGTTGTGTTTTACCGATGGTACGGGAAACAGCTTCGCTCTGGATAGACCCCCTCGGAATTCCATTGGTAGTATGACTATGTGTCTATGGAAGTCCGAAATCAGGGTAGGTGTATTTGGTCTTAACCTGAGACTTGAACCGCTAATACTTGCGACAATCAATATACTTTGGTTGCAGTCGTCAAGGGCTTTAACAGGTTCTGTGTACGCCAATGATGAGTATATTGAGAATTGTAGTGTGTTGGGTGTGATGTCAAGACGGAAGTGTCACTCCAGTCATATGGAGATGATGGTCACGTAGGATACGGTACTAGTACTCTTAAGTACTGCAGTCATCGGGATAATATTACTAGGTCATAGTTATCCGATTATAGAGACTAGTTACCAGACATCCGACATGTGCTTCGTACGGGGCAGATACAATTCCAGCTCCAGGCCTAGCACGTGATCATCCGATACTGGACAGACATACACAATACTACGTATACTACGCCTGATATAGATCATTTATTCCTATAAGGATATTCTGGAGAATTGGGTAGGCATGGCGCTTTGCTAGAGGCCAACCTTGTCTTGTAAATCGGTAAAAGGTAGTACTTGGTACTTACGTGTTCGGATAGTCCGACGACCGAATTTACTGCCAACATATCCGGGGATCGCATGGGTCGCTTCCCAAATATTCACCGATGACGTATGACTTGAACTCTATATTAATATGGGATTAATTAGAAGAGAGAAAATTAATCTGGGATTAATTACAGAGATATTTTATCTGGGATAAAATATCATTAAAAGAGAGATAATGAGTAATTTGGAATTAATCGATTAATTAATATATTCCATATATTAAACGAAATTAGATTTCGATGCGGAATTAAAATTAGATTTTAATTCAGGTGGACGAATTAATTTAGAATTAATTCGTTAGCGACGTGAATCGTAATTATGCTTGGCATGATTATTTAATTAAATTAGATTTAATTACGTCGCAACGAAAAATTCGTTAATTTGGAATTAGCGAACCCGAGTCCGAGATTATTTGCGAGCGCATTCGCATTTCGAATTCGAATGCGGCACGCAAGTCAAATCAAGCGTCAAATCGCTAGTCGCAACTAGCGTCACATCATTCGTCAATCAAGTGATGGATGTCTTTCACTTTGAGTGATTAATGCAAGTCACTATTCATGATTGATGGATTGATGTGAGTTGATGGAGGTGGTTGGAGCCATTTATGGCTTGACTTTTGAAAGAGAAAAATTGGTATATGTTTATTTTGTTTTTAGAAAACAAACTCTAATACACTTTTTCTCTCATCTCCTCTCATTTTCTTTCTTCTAAAACACGCCCAAGGGGCTGTGAAAAACCTCACTGGTTTTGGTTACTGCCGAGTAGTGAAGGGAAGCCAAGAGTCACGATTTTGTGGCAAAATCGGGAGTGCTAGCACACTACGAAGACAAGCGAAGGTGATAGGGAAGTCCACCCATGAGCCGGGAATCAAATGACGAATCTTGGAGCTTGGTTTCTTGTTGATTGAAGGCCGAAACAGTGAGCACTTCACTGCCACTGCCGTGAGCAGCCCATGGAGCAGAAATGGAGTTTTGTTCGTCAAAGCGTCGCTCAACCGATCGATGTAAGTATTCCGCAACTTCTTCGATTTGTATTCGAACATATTTCATGTTTATTATTGATCTTGGGACCTTAATAGAAACCAACACTTGGGACGTTAAGTAGTACCATCCTTCTGAAACTACATGTGCACATGTAAGTTGTATCCGTCAATTCCATAATCCATCAATTCCAAAATCCTCTGAGATTGGGTTTTTCCCCCAATCTAAAAAATTAATAAAAAAATTGTCTCAATATATCAAGCATAATAACATTTCTCATCTCGTCTGACAATAATTTTAAACTCATCAAAACATTTCAATAATTTTAGCCTCATCTCAAAGTATAGCTTAGTTAACATCAAATTCTTATTACTTTGTAAAAGAAAGAAAACATTAAGAAAAGAAAATATACACTCATAAATTTGGAAATTGACTGACACTACTTCACAATGTCGAAGAAAGTCGAAATTCCTACTGATAGTCTATAATCGATAAACTTTACTAGAATATTAGTTGTGATATATGCTTCCGATCAATAAATAAAATTTACAATGTATGAATACTTGAATTCGCTGACTTATTAACTTGTAGGTGTGGTATATGAAATTTTTACGGGCACAGGTTTAGAGCTACACAAGCATTAGAGCGGAAATTTAAATTCTACTAGTCGCAAGAATTCACTACTCAATGCCTAATTTTGAAAATTCATTGTAACTAATAGGGAGTGAGTCCGTGACTGAAATTTAAAAAAATGGTTCTTAAAGTATTTAGTTTATTTTGATTTTTACGGATTTCAATTTTGATTTCAGAAACTCAAGTTATAAATCAAAGTTCAGGGGTTGTTCATGCTGAAAAACTGGGGCAGTGGCAGTAGGTAGCCTAATTAAAAAAATTCGGTTCGGCCTCATCTTAAGTCTAAAATTTCTGAATTTTGAATATGTTACTCCTTTATGTGTCTAGTTTACCAAGAATTTTATATTTCATCAATCAGACATATATAACTCAAGTTATAAGCGACCAAATAAAATATGTCCGAAACGGGACATAAACTTACTTTGTTATCTATCTTCCTTATTTCACCGTCTAATTTAATACATTTAATTCAGTAACCCTCAATAGAATTTAAACTATTATAAAAAATCTTCATAAAAACACAATTTGCTTAATTTTTTAATTTAACACGAGCTTGGCATTATGTCGAACACTTGATGTGCGACATGTCTAAATTCCACCATTCTTACAATCCTAGCTAACTGTACCCTCATTTTACATCACCATTGCATGACAACATGATTCAAGGCTTCATATTACATTCAAAACATACGTCCATTTTTTTCCTAATTTGGGACAAAATGACTCCGACCGTGTCTTGAAGGTGTTACACTACATCTGAAGTCTACCTATTCCTGAGAACATCATCAAGACGGTGTTGTGGTCCATTGCTATTGGGCTATCTAACTAGGATTGAGAAAGGGGTTAAGTAATCAAAGTATATTTCAGGTTATCATGCAAAAGTTCTAATGCTAAAGGGTCTATTAAATGTAACATCTAGCCTCTCTTCTAGTTGGCTCTTTACCATTACGCGCACTATCTTTTACTGGGAATTCTCTAAAACATGACTTACTCCCAAGTCTTATAGTACACTCTCTTGGTTACCTATTTCAGATATCGTTGTCTTACTCTTCTTAGTTTCACTTTTTGGCTGGACGAAAAAATCTCGTAAAACATGCATTTTATTTTTATGAATGTCATATGCTTTACTTCTCCAGGCACTGAAATTCCACGAGTCCTTACTTCTTAGAACACTTTATGTTTGGTAACAAACTAAGATAACTTAGCTAAATTTGGCTAAACTTAAGATACATCTGAAACTTTTCCACTATTTACGAAATGTAAGCTTACATGTCTCATCTGGATTCTCATATATTTAAATGATCTGGCAAGGGTGTTGTCAAGTGTTGTATATGTTGGGAAGCGGCCGCGAGTGCGCAGCAAAAAATTTAATAAATCAAATTAAATTATGATGCAGTTATCCCTTTGCCCAAGACCCATTTGTTTTGATTATTCTACAAGCCAAAGCATGTTACTATATATTATAAGCATAAAAACTCATAAAATGTGCAAAGAACATAAACCTAAACATGCCAACTATCATAAGAACTCTAATTAAAATAAACAAAGAAAAAAACTTACTTGAACCGAAGACTCCTCCAGTCCTCCCTCCAATCTACAAGCTTTTTCTCGAACTCAGCAAGCTCTTCCATGTTCCAAAAAGCCACCCAAGTGTGTGGCCTCCAAAGATGCACACACCAAAGCTAAAACTCAACGGCAAGACTACGCCTTGAGTGCACGGGTATTTTTCCCTTGGTGCTAGCCTAGGCAAATACCTCAAAACTTTTAACTCGAGGTTCCTCTAGTCAATTAGACTTAAGGATCCTCAAAATCAGTGGCTTACTCTTAAACTTTAGAGTTGCTCACTTATATAAACCCAAGATATGAAAGGTTTCGTACAAAAATTTGTAAAGAATTCATTGGTTTTATATAGGTGCTCCAAAGACAACAAAATTAATTAAGAATCCGATGTGGGATAAATGATAATTTAATTTTAGTCATTAGATTTTAATTTAGTGATTTAATGAGATTATAAAATCTTAATAAGAGTTTGGGCTGAATTGGAATTCAAAACAAATAATAAATAAATTTTTTTTTACTATTCACATTTTATTTATTTATTCCAATTCCCAAAAGTGCCCCTATCGTCATTCACCAATCCCTAAGCCACTATGGATCCTCATAAATGATCTGTTCAATAATTAAACACATTGAACCATTTATGAACAATTCTTACAGCAATCATATATGATGTTAAATTTATAATGTGCATTGTTAACCATTGATTTTGATTTTATTGTGTGTGACCTTTGGGTTCCCCTCATGTTGGACGTGAAATGAATCGTGATAATTTAATCGAACATAAATAATCCTCTGATCAGATGGTCGTTCGATTTCAATGACCAAGGTTGACATCTAGCAACATGCCGAAGCCCCCAAATGGGAAGGAAAGATATATATACCCATTCTGTATGCGATTTACATATGATACGGTCCCTCGCCTCACTGTATCCCCACCGTTTGACCTAGGGTATGGAAAGTGTCTACCCATATAGTCAAATGTATGATGTTGATAGTGTCATGAACTATGCTAACCCAAGAATCTCACAAGATTCTTCCGCTGCGGCCATAGTCTCAAACACTGATCACAAATATCAACTCGCGAACTGGAATACTATTCTTATAAGAAAATATTATCCGAGAGAGTGGCGATTCTCTGTTATATCCTTACAAACTTCATGTGTTTCAAAAAATGACCCAATCATACCCTTATGACCGTATCTTTTGAACCAGGGAAGGAGAATGTCAAATTTATTTGATCCACAAATAAAATTGTAAAGACCTCAAGTCTAAGGACTAGTCATACAATCGATACATGAAAGTTCTAACAGACACATGGGATAAACACTCCATGGGAAAGCTTTCGGCTGTCAGTTCGATGGACACGAGCAACTCATGAATCCATGTGATACACCAATCGAACGGATCTTCGCTAGTAGCCTATTAGATCGGCTACCCCACTTAAGGGCAGATCATATCATCATGCTAGTCTCTCCGCTTTTTGAACGCCCAGATTATTCACAAAATTATGACTAGGAACGTTTAAGAGTAATGATTGTCATAAGGCGTGGAAGCCATCATCTTATTACTCCAAGAGCGTTATTACTGTGTTTGATGATTCATATAAGTTATGTAAGACACGTATAATAAAGATTGCCATTTTATTAATTAATGAAAATATTGCAAATACATGTACATATAGCCCATACACAAGTTGGGTAGAGGGCATATCCCTAACAATCTCCCACTTGCTCTATAGCCAACTAGTATGAATCCGGACACCATACTCTCGGGTGTGCCTATCATGCTTTTGTTGAGTCAGCCCTTTAGTCAGAGAATCTGAAAGATTTTCTTTTGTGGGTATTTTCTCTATAATAACTTCTTTTCTCTTAACAATTTCCCTAATGAGATGAAATCGCCTAAGTGTATGCTTGGATTTCTGGAGGGACATTGGTTCCTTTGATTGAGCAATTGTGCCCGTGTTATCACAGTACATCGTGACGCCATTCTTTATCGCGGGAAGCACTTACAGCTCCATGATGAACTTCTTTATCCAGACTGTTTCTTTAGCTGCCTCAGATGCTGCAATATACTCGGTTTCAGTGGTGGAGTCCACTGTAGTTGACTTCTTTGAGCTTTTCCAACTGAAAGCACCGCCATTCAAAGTAAACATATATCTTTTTGCGATCTAGTGTCATTCCTATCGGTCTGAATGCTCACATCACAGTAACCAATGACTTTCATCTCATAACAATCTCCGTATGTCAAAAACACATCCTTAGTTCTTCTCAGATACTTGAGGATTGTTTTGACAGCTGCCCAGTGTTGCTCACCAGGGATTGTGTATTGGTGATCGACAAAGAGATGAATGGATTATAGAATTAAGTATTCAATTTTTGGAAAACTCTTAAAGGTTTAATGAAGTAATAAGAACACTAAGATTAAAGAGTATTTGAAGATGATAATGATGATGTTGTAGAATGTTTAATTGGCAATTTTTGCTTGTGTGATTGTTTGGGGGAAGTATGGAGCAAATTGGATATGAGAGAATGAAGTCAAGACCAGAATTTGGTCTTATTTCGCGCTGCAGGAATCCCTGCATCGCGACGCGATCTGGGAATTTTCCCAGAAATGCTTCTGGTGTGATTCGCATCGCGATGCGAAAGGTTCATGCGTAGTGACACGCACGGTAAAAATTAGGGTATGTCTCTGGATGATTTATGTCGCAACGTGCACTGCCATGCGTCGCGACGCGTGGTCAAATAATTGTCCAAATTAGTTTCAAACCATCTTAGTTTCACCCGAACGTATTAGAGGCTACCCTATAAGCCTCGTATACCCTCGTATGTACATATTACATCATGTTTAGAGTAAGATACCCTCATAGTGAAAGCGCTTACTAGAATAAGCAAATTCTAGCCTGATTTTGTAGTGCGTTTCTTAGTCCATTTCTAATCTAGTTTATCCAATATAGATCATCGTAGGAACCGGAGTTTTCTCAGCAAGCGAGTAATGCCAACCAAACTTCCTAACAGTGAGTGGACACTCTTCTTTTAAACTGATTTTTAATTCGTTATTTTTCGTATCAGACATAGTTTTACGTTTTAAGGCGTTATACAATTTTTGTTACTATTGTTACATGAAAGTTTATATTTAAGTTATGCTTGAGATATAAATGTTTTCAAACATGAGATTTATGTTTTTCGAGGCATGGGGGGAAAAACCTACCTTAGTATATAACTTGATATAGACATGGAATTGACGGACAGCACATGTGCACATGTAGAGGACTAGGGGGACAGCGATACGTAATGCCCCCATATCTTAGTTCAGGACTAGGGATGACAGATGCCCCTAGATCCTAATTTCAAAGCTTGGAGGGTAGCATAGATCCACACCCCCAGTTCCAGTTCAGTGGCTTGGGGGACGACGATACGTAATGCCCCCAGACCACTAGTTTCAGTGACAGTAATGGCATGCTTTGGGGGACGACGATATGTAACGCTCCAAAGTCATGATTTGTACTCTTGACTCTAGTTAGACGTATGGGGGTGGCGATACGTAACACCCCTATACATCAAGTTTTCAGAGACATCAGTTTTAGATATCGTATTTTCAGAAAACATTTCTCAGAAATTAGATTTTAGAAATAGTTTTTAGAAAACATAAATTTCAGAAAAAGTTTTCGGAATAGATCTTTCATATACAAGTTTACAAAATCATAAGCAGATTTCGGAACGATAAGTTTTATAATAGAAATTTCAGAGGAAGTTTTCGATAAAGAGTTTTCATATAAAGTTATTTCAGGAACTTTGTTTTAGAACCAAATGTTTTTATATCAGTATTTCAGTTTTCATCCACGCGCTTAGATCGTATAACAATCTAACGCCAATTCTCTCAGTTTCATTATTTTACAGGTATTCTCGGAGGACGAGCTCGAGAGGACGGATACTGATGCAGTCACTTGGGTATGAAGTCCATCAGTTTAAGTTAGAGAAAGTAAGAGTCCAATCAGAGTAAAGTAGAAGTTATATATTAGTCTTCAGTTAGTCATTGTAAAACAATGAGTTATTAAGTTTTATAATTACTGATGTTGAGTTGTATAGTAATTTATTAAGTTTGGACCACGGTCCCACACACAGATATTTAAATAGAGAAAATAGTGTTAGTAATTGTTCATGGTTAAAGAGTCATGGGCTCAGGGAATGGTACGACCTATTCCTTGCAGGTAGCATCTCCCGGATTAGGGATGTTACAAAAATGGTATCAAAGCATGGTCTATGGAGACAGTGACTGCAGTGGGTAGAGTGTTGGGGTCTTATATACATAGTATGTCTGGGATATTTGTATGCGGGGCACTAACTCTCCAGTATCCGATCCTTGAGTACGTCCTCAAGATCCATAGACAGGTTAGTAAGCTTTCCCAGACTATTCGCATAGTATTACTCGTGAGAAAAATTATACTCTAGATCCAAGTTTGGAATCTTCTTGAAGTTATTCCGAGCTATTACCAGAAGTACAAACGTGATATGAAACCAGATAGTAGGATTCTAATAATAGTTACCCAATGAAATGGGAGAGAGAAAGCTAGAAAGCAAAGTAAGGGAAGAAAAGGATAAGATACAGACGATCTAAGTAATCAGAGGTAGTAACAAGATAAAAGTATAGACTGAGATAAGATGGAAAACACAAGAACTTGGGACATTGAAGAAGAATATAGCAAGTCCGAACAAGAGTAAAATATCAAGCAGACATATATAAAGTTCCTTACATCCAAGTAATATTTCTGTCATCCTCAGAAAATTCTTCCAAGTTGATCCAATAGCTCTCGAGCACTTCATATAGATAGCGAGTTCCCTGAATAACTAAGAACAGCCATAAGGCAGAAGAGGCAAGAAATCATGATTTGTCATGGAGGCTTCTAATAGATGTGAGATGTCATAAGGACGCGGAGATTCTAGATTCCCCAAACCTAGGCCCACAGGTAAATAAGTGGAATGACGTCAGGAAAATGATTAGTTGCCCAAATCAAGGAATCCATTAGAGGAGGCCCCGACCAACACAAATCCTCACCTCTGCGCGATGCCAATCAATGAAGCTGTCCTGATGGAATCTAGCCCACACCTACCTTGCTTGAGAAACAGACTCCACCTGGATACAGAGTACCATAAAAAGGATACCGAAATTTATCAAGGTATAAGATGTTTGCCCTAGTCCCTACCAGAATAGGTATAGATGACCGTAAGAAGCCCGACAACAGTTCATCTTCAGAAACAGAAAACCTTGGTAGGTAGGTCACCTAGAAGAGGAGTAAGGAAGTTTTGAGTGTTAGACATTATGTCCCATAGCGTCACTGTTTGTAAATGATATGGTATTATTGTACAAAATTAACTATGTGATAATGAAATTGCCTTTTGCCGTTTTGTAAATTATTTACTTTGACTAATAAATGGCGAAAGTCCATATGATTAATACTGGATTGAGATGATATGAGACAGTATCAATCTATAAAAGTTTAATCATTAAATATCCCTAGTCGGAGTATTATCGAGATCGGACATCGATAATGCGGAATAGACTAGTATTGCGCTTGTGCACGTTGTGAGGGCACAACAGCATAGTTCTCATATATTTAAGTATTGGATACTTATGCAAGTGCAATAGGAGGTTGTGTTTTACCGATGGTACGGAAAACAGCTTCGCTCTGGATAGACCCCGCGGAATCCCATTGGTAGTATGTCTGCGTGTCTATGGGAGGCCGCATCAGGGTAGGTGTATATGGTCTTAACCTGAGACTTACATCGCTAGTACTTGCGACAATCGGTAAACTTTGGTTTTGGTGGTTGGGGACCCTAACCGGTTCTGTGTACACCTTTTCTGGGTTATCGAGAATCGTAGTGTGCTGGATGTGATGTCAAGATGGAAGTATCGCTTCAGACATATGGAGGCGATGATCACGCAGGGCACAGAACTAGTACTCTATAAAAGGTTGCAACCGTCGGGACAATATGACTAGGTCAGGATTGTCTGATTTAAAGAGACTAGCTGCTTGATGTCCGATATATGTTTCGTACGGGGCAGACACATCTCCAGCCCCAGGCCTAGCATGTGATCATCCGATACTGGATCGATTTACGCAATACTACGGTATACTACGCCTGATACAGATCTTATATTCCTATTAGAATATTTCTGGAGAATTGGGTAGGCATGGCGCTTTGCTAGAAGCCAACCTTGTCTTGTGAATCGGTAAAGACGTAGTACGAGGTACGTACGTGTTCGGATTATCCGACGACCGTATTTACTGCCAAAATATCCGGAGATCTCTTGGGTCGCTTCCTGAAGATTCACCTATGATATTTGATTCGAACTTAATTAATCTTGGATTAATTGCGGAGAAACTTTATCTCGGATAAAGTGCCTTATTTAGAGAGAGAGAACGATTAATTTGGAATTAATCGATATAATTATTATATTCGATATAATAATCGAAATTCGATTTCGACGCGAAATTAAAATTAGATTTTAATTCGGGCATACGAGTTAATTTAGAATTAATTCGTAAGCGACGTAAATAATAATTTCGCTAGGAGCGATTATTTATTTAAATTCGATTTAATTAACGTCGCGACGCTAGCTCGGTATTTCGGAAATATCGAACCCGAACGCGTGAGTGGACGTGGGCCCACTTTCATTGGGAAACGTGTGGGGCCCACATGACACTTGTCATTGATATGGCATTGCATGTTAATAGTGTACAAAACACTCTAAGGCATTGCATGGTGATAGTGTGCATTTCACTCAAAGGCTTTGCATGGAGTTTGAGTGTTTGACACTCTAAGCCATTGCATGGATTATGTCATAGATTTATTATTAATTTAATAATTATAACATAAATATAAATTGATTTTTGGTAATACAAAAAATTAATTAATCAAAACTCTCTTTCTCTCTCAAATTGCCGAAACTTCACCATTGAAGGGCAAAGGAAGATTTGATCTTCCATTCTCCATTTTTGCTAGCACAAGCAAGGGATCAAAAGAGTGATAGGGAAACCATCAAAGAGCTTGGAATACAAGAGCTTGGAGCTTGGAGTCTTCTTCCTCCTCTTGGCCGAAACCAACCAACCAACTTGGAGCTTGGAGATTCAAAGGTTTTGTTCATCTTCTTCATCACATAACTTTGTAAGTATGATTCCGCCATGCTTCAAGTCTTTTATATTATTCATTTTAGTATTTCATATGTTTAATCTTTGTTTGGGACCTATATAATAGAAACCAACAATGGTATCATTGAGCTAGGTTTAAGCATGAAATACTTTAGGTTAAAATTTGGGTAAAATTGATTGAAGCATGTTCTTGTGAAATTTGATGAATGAGTATGCTTATATGTATGTTAAATGACATTATATGAAATCAATTTTATGAAAAATGCATTGGATGTGATTTTCCCAAAATTTTGACCTTGGCCGAATGGGTGTGTTAAATTGATTTAAGCATGTTCTTATGAAATTTGATTAATAAGTATGCTTGCATGTGTATAACATGATGTTATATAGAATCATTTTATGAAAAATGCATTGGATGATTTTTCCCCACCTTGGCCGAATGGCATGATGAAATTGATATAAGCATGTTCTTATGAAATTTGATTAATAAGTATGCTTGCATGTGTATAACATGATGATATATGGAATCAATTTCATGAAAAATGCATTGGATGATTTTTCCCCAAATCCATGCCTTGGCCGAATGTGACTACTTGGAGTAGATTGAAATTTTTTGTGTTAAGATCATTAGATGACTTAGAACGTGTACGGGACGTAGATTAGTAATTCAATCGGATTGAAAAACAAATCGACACAAAAAACTCACCTTGGCCGAATGAACAAGGACATGAAATGGAGTTAGTTGAATTTTGAAAAATTAATGTTGGACATTTAATTGACAAATACATGATTAATAAATTAAATGGGTATTTTTGAAATATTTGGTTTAATATATTAATCTTGATATTACACTTTAATTAATTGGACTTTAATGTTTGGAATATTAAAATTTAATTAATGGGCTTTAATAATTTAATTGGGCCTTATGGGCTTAAAATGGTTTTATGGCACTTAAGGGTGATTCCTTATTTGGGCTTGGCAATTGGGTTGACCCACATTGACAAAAGCCCAAGCCTTAATAAATCAATTCTAAGCCCATTTGACTTGAATTAAATTCAACATTGGATGTTAATTGGGCTTTGAGACCCAATAGGATTAGATTTAGAATCTAAGTCTTTAAAGCATATTAAAAGTGTAAACATTTGATTTGGAATTAAATAATTGGATTAGTATTGAATACGAATTGAATTAGATTTAATTAGTAGTTCGATATAATTCGCGAATTCGTACTTTATGTACTTATTCTCAATCGAGTTGGACTCGCACAAAATCAAACCGTTGTGTTTGAACATTGGATGATCACTTTAAATAAGACTAATTAATTGGATTAGATTGGTTGTAAAAGCATGTCTTGTTTGAATATATATGTATGTGATGAATGAATAGTGTATATCGGATGGATATTAGAAGGGAAAGGGTAATTTTAGAAATTATTGTAAATTTGGAATTTATAAATTGGACCTGCGTGTCCAGCCTTATCTCTTTATCTCTTTGTATTCTCTTCTCACCTAATTCCCCTCAATGTAAATGAGGTTTCTCTTATTGTATTATGTAATTGGGTAGTTGTAGAATAGTGCTAGCGGGGAGAGGAAAGGGAGTGATTTGTTCTAGGAACAAGTTGTTTAAATATCCATCCGCATATCACTATTACTTTACTTTACGCGCTTTATGATGTTTTAGAAGCATGCTTAAGGGTGTATGATGATGAGACCTAACAAAGATAAATAAATTGGTTGCCAATTACGCGAAAAATCCCTCAAACAATATTAAGCGATTTTCCTTCCGTTGAATGATTCTTTCTCAAGATCCGAAATTGGCATTGGTTTGTTGGCCAAAGTCAAGACCTTTGTCAATTGAGGATGTGTTTGAATCATGAGAATTTTGTTACACATCGGTGTCCTGTCCAAGTTGTGTGTTGGCCAAAGTCAAGATCACTTCTTGTCCATCGACATTGATTACGAAATTTTCCTTGTCAATGGGTCCCGCTTAACTGGAATCATTAGGTTTGTTGTGCCAAAGCCAAGGCTTAGTTGATTCAGAGGAAATGGTTAGGAAAATGTATTGGATACATTGACATATGTATTAGATATATATGTTTTGAACTTGGATGTCCACCTAACCGGATCTAGGAATTGGATGGGATCCAATTGATCTTCGAGATCTACCTAGTTAAATATCATACAACTTGTTGGCCAAAGTCAAGGTTGTGTGTTATTTAACAGGATCCTAGCCCACTAGGAAATTAGATTTCCCGAGTTGTCTACAGAGGGTTAGAAACTTGAAGAAAATAGTGGGAGGCTATTATTGAATTTGCAATTTCGTTCAGATACTTAGCCTTACGCGTCTTTCAAAAACATTTCGTCAATATTTTAATTAGTTGGACTAATATATTGTTATTTTTATTTGTAACAGTTTGACTGTACCCATAACATCGTTGACTTTATAGTTGGACTATAGTTGTCAAGATGATTGGCAAAGGTAATATCCGCGACATAATCATGGGTGATAATGTCTTCAGAGGGACAAACTTTGCCGACTGGGAAATGAACCTCAAGATAGTGCTTGGGGCTGAGAGGATACTGTATACTATTCAGAGACCCCTCTCCGCCTAAACCCACTGAGCCACTGGAGCTAGAGTTATGGAAAACTCATAGTGATGATTGTGACCAAGCTCAGTCAGTTATGCTAGCTGCAATGACCCAGCATTTCAGACGCCAGAATAGGGACTTGGATCCCTATAACATGATGGCAAGATTGCGTGATCTTCACCGCACTAATAAGCGGATGAAGAGGTACGAGCTAGTAAGGAAACTTCCGCTCCCGGATGACAGATGGCGCATCAGTTGAAGCCCACGGGGCTCAAATGATCGCCGATATTGATGAGTTGGCCAATATGGGAATAGTCTTGGAGGCTGAGCTGACTATAGATATGATCTTGCAGTCACTTCCTGATACTTGGAAACAAACAAATCAGTCAACTACAAGTTGATGGATACAGATGACACTCTTGGAGAGCTGTTATCTATATTGAAGGAGTCCGAAAGGGAACTCCTAAAGGGGAGCAAGCGCGAGGCGCATTTTGCATCGACCTCTCATGCGCCAAAGGGTGGCCCCAAGGCAATTGGAGGTGCAAAGAAGAAGAAGTTCAAGAAAAAGGGCAAAGGCAAGTTGACATCTGCTTCTAGGAAGCCAGGGACAAATCTCACGACATCTGCCTCAACTGCGGCAAGAGGGGTCACTGGAAACGTGACTGCCGAATGGGCAAGGGCAGAAGGAGGATATCAAGGATGGCAAGGCTATCGCTTCTGGTATTGTTGTTATTGAGATAAATATGAATACTTCTAGTTTTAAAAATTGGATTTTTGATTCTGGTTGTGGTGCTCATATTTGTACTGATGTGCAGGATCTGCAGGATAGCAGGGTGCTGGCATCCGGGGAGATGGATCTACGGGTTGGAAACGGAACACCAGTTGCTGTTTTGGCCGTAGGGACTTTTGTTTTAGAACTGCCCTCGGGGCATGAACTTAAACTTTTGAACTGTTATTATGTACCTAGTTTAACTAGGAATATTATATCTGTATCCTTGTTAACCCAGCAGGGTTACACTTTTGTATTCAGGAACACTGGGTGTTATTTATATAAAAATGATGCAGAAATTTGCACAGCTGTTGCAAATAACGGTCTTTATATTTTGAATATAAATGAATCTCCTAAAATAACGAACAAAAGGCTCAAGAGAAATAATCTAAAAGATGAAGCTTATATGTGGCATTGTCGTCTGGGACACATCAAAAGACTCGCATATCCACACTTTCGAAGAGTGGGTACTTGGACGAATTTGATCCCAATTCATATGACGTCTGCGAATCTTGTCTTTTAGGCAAAATGCCTAAATCACCTTTTAGCGGTAAAGGTGAACGTGCCACAGAACTGTTGGCTCTTGTACATACTGACGTATGCGGGCCCATGTCTGGCCAGGCTAGAGGTGGATTTCACTACTTCGTAACCTTTACAGATGATGCATCTCGTTACGGTTATGTGTATCTTATGAGACACAAGTCGGAAACTTTTGAGAAATTCAAAGAGTTTCGACACGAAGTGGAGAAACAAACAGGGAAGAGTATTAAGACATTACGGTCAGACCGTGGTGGCGAATACTTAAGTTATGAGTTTCAAGATTACTTGAAAGAATATGGTATTCTTTCACAGTGGACTCCTCCTGGAACACCGCAATTAAACGGTGTGTCCGAACGGAGAAACCGCACCTTGTTAGACATGGTAAGGTCAATGATGAGTCGCACTGAGCTACCAATATCCTTCTGGGGATATGCATTAAACAGTGCTATACTTATTTTGAATAAGGTACCGTCGAAGTCTGTTGAACAGACTCCATATGAGATATGGACAGGAAGGAAACCAGGTTTCTCTTTCCTGAAGATTTGGGGATGCTGGGCATATGTTAAACGTTTGGAAGGTACCAAACTTGAACCCAAGTCAGATAAATGCCTTTTCGTAGGATATCCTAGGGAAACCAAAGGATATTACTTCTATCACCCACAAGAGAACAAAGTATTTGTTGCTCTACATGCGGTTTTCCTTGAGAAGGAATTCCTAAATGCAGTGGCAAGTGGGAGGAAAGTAGAACTCGATGAAGATCGTAGTGATACTGTTCCTGGCAATGAATCAATGACGGAACATGAACAGACCATCCGGGATGAGTCTGTACCACAAACTTCACATACACAAGGACCGCGTAGGTCGGAGAGAGTCAGAACAATACCTGAGAGGTATGGGTTCCTGATCTCACCTCATGTAGATATTAATCTTATTGAGGATAATGAGCCGGCTACGTATGAGAGGAAGCGATACAAAATATCGATTCCGCTTTATGGCAAGAAGCCATGAAGTCCGAGATGGATTCCATGTACGCCAACCAAGTTTGGACACTGGTTGATGCACCAGAAGGTGTGAAGCCTATTGGATGCAAATGGATCTTCAAGAAGAAGACCGACATGGATGGCAACGTACAAACGTACAAAGCTAGGCTTGTAGCGAAGGGGTATCGTCAACAATATGGTATTGATTATGACGAAACCTTCTCACCCGTTGCCATGATTAAATCCATTCGGATAATGCTTGCAATAGCTGCATATTTCGATTACGAGATATGGCAGATGGACGTTAAAACCGCTTTCCTTAACGGAAACCTTTTGGAGGATGTTTATATGCAACAGCCTGACGGTTTTATCGTACCTAGACTTGCAAACAAGGTTTGTAAGTTAAATCGATCCATTTATGGATTAAAGCAAGCATCACGGTCATGGAATCAGCGTTTTGATGAGATCATAAAGGAATATGATTTCGTGCAAAACGCAGATGACCCTTGTGTATACAAGAAGGTTAGTGGGAGAGCACTTACTTTTATTGTCCTTTATGTCGACGACGTATTGCTAATAGGCAATGACATTCCCATGCTGACGTCGGTGAAAGCTTGGCTTTCATTAAAATTCTCCATGAAAGATCTGGGAGAAGCAGCCTTTATTCTTGGAATAAAAATCTACAGGGATAGATCTAGAAAGCTGCTTGGACTCTCCCAGAGTACATACATTGATAAAGTGTTGAAGCGATTCAACATGGAACAATCCAAGAGGGGATTGGTTCCAATGATACGAGGTACCTCTCTGTCTAAAGACATGTGTCCTAAGACTCAGGAAGAGAGGACAACATGAGTCGGATACCGTTCGCCTCGGCAGTCGGATCGATCATGTATGCTATGATATGTACACGACCTGATGTCTCATATGCTTTGAGCATGTGCAGTCGCTATCAGGCCGATCCAGGTGAAGGTCACTGGATAGCAGTTAAGAATATCCTTAAGTATCTTAAACGAACTAAGGATGCTTTCTTAATTTATGGAGGTGGAGAACTTGCGGTATCTGGGTATACCGATGCAAGTTTCCAAACCGACAAAGATGACTACAAGTCGCAATCCGGGTACTTTTTGTTTGAATAACGGAGCAGTGAGCTGGAAATCTTCCAAGCAAGATACTGTTGCCGATTCAACAACAGAAGCGGAGTACATCGCTGCATCTGAAGCAGCAAAGAGGCAGTTTGGATCCGAAAGTTCCTAATCGGATTAGGGGTAGTTCCGTTAGCAGCTGAGCCCGTTCCATTGTATTGTGACAATAACGGAGCTATAGCACAGGCTAAGGAACCAAGGTCTCATCAAAGGTCCAAGCATGTTCTTCGACGTTACCATCTGATTCGGGAGATTATACATCGTGGCGATGTAAAGGTCGAGAAGGTCACATCAGATGACAACATTGCAGATCCGCTGACGAAGGCTGTTCTTCAGCAAGTTTTTGAACGACACATACATAGTTCGGGTATTAGATGCTTGAGTGACTGGCTATAGGCCAAGTGGGAGATTGTTAGACATTATGTCCCATAGCGTCACTGTTTGTAAATGATATGGTATTATTGTACAAAATTAACTATGTGATAATGAAATTGCCTTTTGCCGTTTTGTAATATTATTTACTTTGACTAATAAATGGCGAAAGTCCATATGATTAATACTGGATTGAGATGATATGAGACAGTATCAATGTAAAAGTTTAATCATTAAATATCCCTAGTCGGAGTATTATCGAGATCGGACATCGATAATGCGGAATAGACTAGTATTGCGCTTGTGCACGTTGTGAGGGCACAACAGCATAGTTCTCATATATTTAAGTATTGGATACTTATGCAAGTGCAATAGGAGGTTGTGTTTTACCGATGGTACGGAAAACAGCTTCGCTCTGGATAGACCCCGCGGAATCCCATTGGTAGTATGTCTGCGTGTCTATGGGAGGCCGCATCAGGGTAGGTGTATATGGTCTTAACCTGAGACTTACATCGCTAGTACTTGCGACAATCGGTAAACTTTGGTTTTGGTGGTTGGGGACCCTAACCGGTTCTGTGTACACCTTTTCTGGGTTTATCGAGAATCGTAGTGTGCTGGATGTGATGTCAAGATGGAAGTATCGCTTCAGACATATGGAGGCGATGATCACGCAGGGCACAGAACTAGTACTCTATAAAAGGTTGCAACCGTCGGGACAATATGACTAGGTCAGGATTGTCTGATTTAAAGAGACTAGCTGCTTGATGTCCGATATATGTTTCGTACGGGGCAGACACATCTCCAGCCCCAGGCCTAGCATGTGATCATCCGATACTGGATCGATTTACGCAATACTACGGTATACTACGCCTGATACAGATCTTATATTCCTATTAGAATATTTCTGGAGAATTGGGTAGGCATGGCGCTTTGCTAGAAGCCAACCTTGTCTTGTGAATCGGTAAAGACGTAGTACGAGGTACGTACGTGTTCGGATTATCCGACGACCGTATTTACTGCCAAAATATCCGGAGATCTCTTGGGTCGCTTCCTGAAGATTCACCTATGATATTTGATTCGAACTTAATTAATCTTGGATTAATTGCGGAGAAACTTTATCTCGGATAAAGTGCCTTATTTAGAGAGAGAGAACGATTAATTTGGAATTAATCGATATAATTATTATATTCGATATAATAATCGAAATTCGATTTCGACGCGAAATTAAAATTAGATTTTAATTCGGGCATACGAGTTAATTTAGAATTAATTCGTAAGCGACGTAAATAATAATTTCGCTAGGAGCGATTATTTATTTAAATTCGATTTAATTAACGTCGCGACGCTAGCTCGGTATTTCGGAAATATCGAACCCGAACGCGTGAGTGGACGTGGGCCCACTTTCATTGGGAAACGTGTGGGGCCCACATGACACTTGTCATTGATATGGCATTGCATGTTAATAGTGTACAAAACACTCTAAGGCATTGCATGGTGATAGTGTGCATTTCACTCAAAGGCTTTGCATGGAGTTTGAGTGTTTGACACTCTAAGCCATTGCATGGATTATGTCATAGATTTATTATTAATTTAATAAATTATAACATAAATATAAATTGATTTTTGGTAATACAAAAAATTAATTAATCAAAACTCTCTCTTCTCTCTCAAATTGCCGAAACTTCACCATTGAAGGGCAAAGGAAGATTTGATCTTCCATTCTCCATTTTTGCTAGCACAAGCAGGGATCAAAAGAGGTGATAGGGAAACCATCAAAGAGCTTGGAATACAGAGCTTGGAGCTTGGAGTCTTCTTCCTCCTCTTGGCCGAAACCAACCAACCAACTTGGAGCTTGGAGATTCAAAGGTTTTGTTCATCTCTCATCACATAACTTTGTAAGTATGATTCCGCCATGCTTCAAGTCTTTTATATATATTCATTTTAGTATTTCATATGTTTAATCTTTGTTTGGGACCTATATAATAGAAACCAAAATTGAGGATGTAAAGAATAGAACCCAGTATAACCCATGGATCAAGGCAAGTCAGCACGAGGCTTGTAAGACTAGTAGGAGTCCACACAAGAGATCAAACATAGTAGGTCCTACAAATTAACTTAAGGCCAGTAGAAATCTATGGAATTGTATAAGGATAGATTCGGGAAGTTGGAGATAATTAGGAATGACAAGAGTACCAATATGGACAGTAGAACAGATTGTCATAGTTTTGATTTATAGCAAGAGCAGAGAGAAGAAATTAAGGAAGTAGTCAGAAGAACTAACCACCATTGGCCTCAGTAGCATGGCGTAAAACAAAGAAACAAGATATGAAAATAGTAAGCAGGAAACAAGAAGTGATAAAAGAATTCAGCACGTATAGTAACATAGGTAATGTAGCTTGGAGGCAGTAATGTAATTGAAGACCTCGGAATGAGTAATAAAAGTAAGGAATCCTAAGGCATTAATTAGTTAATTCAGTTCCCAGCAACAAGAATGTAAATTTTTCTTTTCAATTGTCCACTTAACCAGACATGTGAGCATGTAGCCATTCCCAACATAGAACCCAGTAAGAGGAATAATAAGTAAGTAAGAGCAGTTTACAAAATAGATGGATTATGAGGCGCCTAGATAGTTGAATCAATAAGTACAACAACCTAGATGAAAATCACGAGATAGCAAAATTCTACATAAGACAGAAAAGTTTGAAGTCACAGTAAGCCAATCCAAACCTAGAAGTTGATTAAGAATCCCTTAGGGAGTGGTAGAGGCTCAAACGGGTAAAGGAATTAGAGAGAGCGACTCTCAAGAGTAAAGTATGACTCATAAGAATATCATTATATTGATGAAAAAGAACCAGATGAGAATAGCACCTGATCCAAGAAATGTAGTAGAGACGTCTTAAGCAATTAAAGTTGATGAAGCTTCCAGGGAAATAAAGATATAAGGAGTTTAAGGAACTAAGTTGAGTATGAAAGTCAAGTAACAGAGTAAAGCTTAGTAAGAAAGAATAATAGATGGAGTATAGTAGGAGTTTGACAGAGTATGAACCTTATGGAGGTTTACAATAAGGGGTGATATCATTGATAATTTGAAAAACAAATTGGTAGTAAAGTTGAAACATGAAAATTCAGATAATTCCTATTAGTAGTACCCTAGTGGGAAGCCAACACCAGACATATAACAAACAGAGTCATAAGCTTATAGATGAGCAGCATAAGCAACTGTAACACATATTGCTAGTAAGAACATCACCACCAAAAGACTCCAAGGCAATCCCCACCCTTCCAACCTCGTTAGGCAATAGCAGCGAAGATGGACTTTGAGGGCTACCTTTAGATACTCCCAGAAAGAAGTGAAAGTAATGTGATAAAAGACCGAAACAAAAAAACCTTTAGATACAGTACCAGAACATAATAAAAAGAGAAACAACTCCAAGTGAGGAATCTAGAAGAGGAGTTATTAGATAAAACAATAAAGAGAGAGAATACTAGTTAGGCAGTTAGTAGTAACAAGGAGGTAAGATGACAGTGTTAAACATGATAGGAATATGTGAGAACTAAAATCCTTCAGATAAGGAGATAGAGTTATAGGCCGTAGAAGATTCAGTTACAGAATAGAGCAAGAGAGAAGATAAAAAGGTCAGCAAGCACAAGGTTTGGAAGTAAAATTGTAAAGGTGCAATGACAATATGAGAAAATATTAAATAAGTATTGCCTGAAGTGTAGTATAGTATAGAACCGAGAGAATAAGTTTACTACAGTATGGAAAAAAAATGAGGTATCCTAGCATGCAATCAGGTATAGAAAATGAGACGACTTAAAGGAAAAGCAACCAGATTTACCGGAACAATGAGTGCAAGTACAAAAAGGAAATGAACTTTAGCAGGCCAGAAACGTCAGCGTCGATGTCAATAGCAGAGAATGCGGTTTAAGCACGAAGGTGCATACAAGTAAGCCTAATCATTAGCTAAGTAAGGAGTACCACTAGGAAACTATCCAGATGTAACATTTTAAATACAAGAGTCATCGGTAGACAGTATTAGTGAGTTATGAAACCCCAAACCCCCTTAAATAAGCAGAGATATTGGAATTTAAAGAGAGAAGTTCATAAGCAGTTTGAGCTCAGCAAAGAGAATATAGAGAGTTTTGTAGTAAATATATGAGAAGGAATATTAAGATAAAGTTGAATCAAGTGTAGCCAAAGGAGTATCCAGTACAAGCATTGCAAATAATAACAATGACAACTCTTGTGAACCTCTTGATTCCAGAAAGGGAACATAGGAAGCCTAACCATTAGTCACCAGTATCTCTAGTGAGAATCAAAGGTACTAGCTAAGGAGAATTTGATCGAATATAACTAAAAATTTAGAGAAAGGGATTTCCTTGGAGACAAAGAAGGTTGAGCACAAATAGAGGTTCGGAAATAAGGAAGTCCATGATACTTATCAAAGATCTTATGAAATGAAAATGAGGTGGTACCTCTTAGTAAAGAACTTAAGGGATATTCATTGAAGCTATGAATTCCGAAGTAGTAGTTTATCAAGTATGACATAAGGTTCTATGCATAAGTTAGATAGTAAGAATGATGGAGAATCGCATATGCTCACTAGTCAATTGGTAGATGATCAGCTGGGTAAAGATCTTCAAAGTTAAACCAAATAGAATCCCCTATGATACAAAATGGTTACAACACAGAGAGATGTTTATAAAGGACTCACAAATCCAGTGACCTTTGATAAGATCCTAAGTTTAAAGAGGATTCGAGGACAAATCCTATTTAAGGGGGGAGAATTTGTAAAGACCGGGGATTTCAACTACTGTTACACAGTGAGACGAGTGTCACAAAATGTAAACAATGTTTGGAAATATATGTTTTCGTGAGATTACTATCGGTAAATTCTTCAAGAATCCGATATTAGATGTTACGATATTCCATTCTGAACAGCCTATGATATTTGGGCCGTAGCATTTTCATACGAACTCCAATGTTTATATGATTTTTATATTGTCGAAAAGCTAAGATCGAGTTATACAAATTTCGCATTGATTAAATTTTCAAATTCGGAACATAAGAAGAAGAAGAAGAAGAAAAAGGAGAAGGAGAAGGAGCGGGAGAAGAGAAGGAGACAGGAGAAGGAGAAGGAGAAGAAGAACCTGAGAATGGAGAAGCAAGGAGAAGAAGAATAAAGAAGAAGAAGAAGAAGAAGAAGAAGGAAGAAAAGAAGAAGAACCTCTATTAGGGCTAAGGTTAATCAAATGAGTAGCAGTATTGAGGGCTTCACCCCAAAAGGCCCTCGGAAGTTCGGAAGAAAATAAAAGACATCTGATCTTTTCTAATAAGGTTCTATTCATTCTTTCCCCGCAACTCCATTCTGTTGAGGGGTGTTTCTAACAGTCCTATGTCTTAGGATACCCTCACGAGTACAGTATTGATCAAACTCAATATTACAAAATTCTAAGCCATTATTAGTTCTCAAGACTTTTACTTTGTTACTAGTTTGATTTTCAACCAATATTTTCCATTCTTTAAATTTAGTCAAAGTTTCATCCTTTGATTTTAGTAAGAATGTCTATACCTTCCTACTGTAGTCATCAAATAGAGAGGAAATATTTCTTACCCCCGTGAGTCTGGACCTTTGCTGCTCCCCACAAATCACAATGTAGATACTCCAGACTCGCCTTTGACAAATGAATTCCAGTTAGGAAGCTCTGTCTGTGATATTTGCCCAACACACAGATCTCAAAAACTCAGTGGCTTCAACTGGTCCTTTTCCAAATGGTCCCTGCTTGCTGAGTACATACATCCTTTCTGGCCTATATGGCCAAGTCTCAAGGTGCCATATATAGTCATATCAACATTAGAGTTAAAGCAGAAATGGGTTTATCCGAGAATACATGTTGGTCATTGAGAACATACAATCCATTTCTTTTTATACCAGTTAGGATCAGTTTATTACCTTTAGATATGTGCATGTTTCCTTTGTGTGCTTTATATGTGAAACCTAATTCATCTAGTGTTCCTAATGATATCAGGTTTCGTTTCAGGTCAGGTACATATCTAACGTCAGTAAGTATCCAACTTTACCATCATGGAGTTTAAGTGTATGTCCCCAACTCCCTGTATCCTACAAGTATTGTCATTACCCTATATACACTGTCCCTTGGTCGGAATTTCTAAAGTTGACAAACCAGTCCCTAAACGGACTCAATGTGAAAGGACACACCCGGAGTCCAGAATCCATTCTCTACTAATGTGATCACTAGAACACAATCAATGCCTCAGATAGGCACATCGACCCCTTTTCGGCAGCCACAGTGGCGCTGCTCATTTTCCTGTTCCCTAATGAACTTATAACAATTTCTTTTAAGGTGTCCCATCTTCCCACAATGATAGCACTTCTTGTCACTATTCTTATTCTTATCATTTTTATTCTTTTTTATGTCCTTTAGGTTATTTGTTATTAGTCTGATAGTTATTCGGACCATTACATTTCTTTTCATTTTTTCCTTTCACGAATAAGTTCTCTCCTCCTTTCCTACGTGTTCTAAGTTCTAGCTCTCTAGCCCTTATACCAGATATCACCAAGTCTAGCCTAGGTACAACTCCTGTGTACTGTAGAGAATTCTTAACGACACTATATTCTTTAGGCAATGCATTTAATAGAATCATAGCTTCGCTTGAATCTCCTAGGGCTTGGTCAGTTTCCTTTAAGGATTTGAGTCATTTTCGTGAATTCATCCAAATTATCATCAATTGACTTATTAGTGTCCATCTTGTAATTAAACAATTTCCTTTAAAGAACACTAAATTTGGTGCAGAAATAACAGAATAAAGAGATTCGAGTTTACCACCCCAGAGTTGAATGGCAGTGTCCATTCCATCAACTTTCCTTCCTGATGACCGAATCTCCCAAGTGGCGGAAGATCAAATTGTACGCCTCTTCCAGGATTTCGTCCTTCGCTTTTCCTTTTCCATCTTTGGCCACTTTTCTGGATCCGGTTCCAGTGCCAAAGCCACCTTATGGTGAGAAAGCAAAACTCTCATTTTCTTCTTCCAAGTGGTGAAATCCCATTTTCCGTCAAATATCCAATGTCGAGTCTCATGGTCGACATTTCTATTACCTTTGACCTAGACACTTAATCGGCAACACAAAATCAATCCCCCAAACAGCACAGTCTTACTCACAAAAGAAAGCGCAATTCTTAAACACTCAGAACCACAACTTGCAACAACACAGAATCCTAACTACACAGTAACACATGATTCTTTCTCGGCAGCCTAGTTCCCTAATTTAACAAATCAACAGCTCAGTTAATAGAGGATTTGTCCTGCCACTTCATCTTGTTTTGGTTTGCTGCAATAGGGATTCGGCAAAACCAGGAGCACAATCGATTGAGGGGTTCTTTAACCTAAAAACACGGGAACTGAGGTCTTGGGTGCCCTTAGATCAGAACAGGGGTCCTTGATTTAGTAACCCGGCACCTCAGTTGGCAAAACCCAGGGGAGGTTTCTACGTCCAAGGTTTCAAGATCAGACTTCGTTCCACCGAGTTGATTTCTTGCCCAGGAGTGAAACGTCAACCCAGAATTTTTATTGTCAAACCAACCACGGCTTTGATCTGGGGTCTTCAAACGCAATTGCTATTCTTGGTCTCGGCAGAACTTTCTGTTTTAATCGGCAACCTGGATCTTGGTATAGCAATGACCCAGTGAGCCTTCAATCGACAAACCAGAGGGTTAATCCCTTTTTGTTTATCTAATCGGTCAACTAGCTCTGATACCAATGTTAATTTGTTAATGCCCAGATCTGATTTCTTCGGCAACCAGTTGCTCAAACAATTTCCAGAAACACAAAGAACAGAAATTAGTAAAGATCATGCACACCAAAATCACACGCACGAACAACAGATTTTTATCGTGGTTCACCCAAAAAACTCAAGCTACATCTACGTTGAACTCCAGGAAATTGGAGCTCACTGCACTATTATTATCAAGAGTTTTACAAGACTCCGTCCAATTTATTTACACAACAAATTTTCCCCATTACAGAACAACAACACAACCCTAGGATTCTACCAACACCCCTTGCTTCTCACCAACCAGTTAGTCTTCGATTATTAACCCAAAGAATCAATCAAGACAA